>OZ014522.1:494587219-494993528 GCA_963966055.1 Lathyrus aphaca
CAAGAAGACACAAGTGTTTGACACAGTGTATGGATTAAAGATGCGGACGAGCATCCTTAAGATTATGATACGGACGAGTATCATGTAGAAACAAACACTTGACGCATATTCTGAGATGATGATACGGACGAGTACCATCTGGTTAACAAAGAACACGGACGAGTGTTGAATCTGTGGGGGTATAAATGGTATATATAAGATACGGACGAGTATCGGTATAAGTGTAACATGAGTAGTGAGTACGAGTATTGTATAGATGAGTGTTTATCTGCTGGGGAGGGTGACACGGACGAGTGTCGAAAGGAGAAGAGTATAGTATAAACAAGTATGTAGGTTGTAAAAGTGTAAGTGACTGCGCTGGGGATATGACACGGACGGGTGTCGAGACAATGTATATATACAAGTAGGTGAGTGCAAAGATGATGTCTTTGGCTTTCTGCTGGTGGTTTGACACGGACAGGCGTCAGGAAGTATCTGTAATACGGGTGGTTTTGTTTGTAAAAGGTATCCAGGCGATTTTACTGGGGAATGATGACACAGACGGGTGTCCAAAGGAGTATATACTGGTGTTTGTGATTTGTGAGGCAACTGCTTTTGCTGGGGACTCTGGTGGGGATTTTTGTATATTGTATTCTGCATTCTGATGAATGGTTTATTATTCACAAGTGCTCGATTCACAACACGGCTTATGATTATGCTATGCGTTTGATTTTTGCCGCAATGCTCCGTATTAGACGGAATGCTACGCTTTGTGGGTGAATATGATGCAAATGCCATGATTATGCGAGGGTATCAAACCGGGATTCGGATCCCGATGCCGTGAAGATCTCTGGTCGATCTATTTGGAGTGAATATCCCAGCTGGGGATGAGATCGTTGGTAGATCTGATGAGATGCATCTGCTTGGGGATCTAGGTCACTGATTGACATATCCTTGTAATATGGGACCCAGCTGGGGTTTGTAGAAGCTTCCTGTACTCTGTTGTGACTCCTTCGTGCGTTGCTCTGCTGAATAGAGGCTGACACTCTGTGGGGAGATGGTTCCCTGACTTTTGCATTCTGCTGAAGAAAAAGGGCTGGCAACTCGGCTGGGGAAAGTTGTTGGCAACTCAGCTGGGGAGAAAACACCTGGGTACTAAGACTGAGCGAATATTGATTTGTCAGCTTGCTGGGATGTAGCTTGCATGCCCCAAGTTGCGTTCTGGATACCTGCAATCCTGCAAAGATAAGGAAACGCACAAATGGTCCCGAGGTATCCTTTACTGGATTCCGTCATAGGAGCTAAGCACTTTCGAGAGTAAGTATATTCCCTGCCAGCCTGTGTTTTTATTATTTTTAGAGAAAAACATCTGTACTTATGCAATTAGTTTTTTAGAGACATCAGACATTCTTTGCAAATAAAAATGTACAAGACGAAACATGACTGAAAAATCTGATTTTATTAATTCATGTGCCCTGAATTGGCAAGATACAGTCAAGGAAACATATCTCCTGAAATGAGGAGATTGTTACAAATTGAGAAACAGAATGCTGGCGATGTTGATGACGCTTTAAGGAGCTTCCTCTTTCGCTATGACTCGTATGACTTTCGACGTTCTTCTCGTCTTGCTTTCTGAAGAAGGCCAATTCTGAAAGAAGCTTGATCCTTTAGAAACTTTACCAAGTTGTAAGTGATACAGACAAATTCAGAATGCAGTTGTTCGCTTATTCCCTTATTTTGCATGGATCGCCCTTTCGGGTTTTCAATCCATCGGGATACCCATTTTTGCCTGAGTTGTCCAATGCGGCTTTTCAACTCAGCGGGTGTACATTTTTTGTTTATTTTCCCTTATTTTTGCCCGAGTCTTTTATTCTGTTTTTGACTCGCCGGGATGCCCTATTTTTGCCTGGACTTATATTCTGTTTTTGTGTCCAGCGGGTCATTTTTATGCGAAGTATTTTTTAACTGCATCTGAATTCACAGGGGACGGGAAATCTTCACCATCCATGGTGCTGAGCATCAGTGCTCCACCAGAGAAAACTTTCTTTACCACAAATGGTCCTTCATAATTTGGAGTCCATTTGCCCCTGTGGTCTGTATGAGGAGGGAGGATTCTCTTCAGTACGAGATCTCCTACTTGGTACTCTCGATGCCTGACTTTCTGATCGAAGGCTCTCTTCATTCTTTTCTGATATAGCTGTCCATGACAGATTGCAGCCAATCTCTTTTCTTCAATCAGACTCAGTTGTTCGTATCGGGCCCGAACCCATTCTGCTTCACTCAGTTTAACATCCATTAGTACCCGCAGAGAGGGTAATTCAACTTCAACAGGTAGGACTGCTTCCATACCATACACAAGCTGATACGGTGTTGCCCCGGTGGATGTTCTGATTGACGTGCGGTACCCATGCAAGGCAAACGGTAGCATTTCATGCCAGTCTTTGTAGGTGACTACCATCTTTTGCACAATCTTCTTGATATTCTTGTCAGCTGCCTCGACAGCGCCGTTCATCTTTGGCCTGTAAGGAGAAGAATTGTGGTGTTGGATCTTGAAGTCCCGACATAACTCAGCCATCATTTTGTTGTTCAAGTTGGACCCATTATCAGTAATGATTCGCTCGGGAACTCCATACCGACAGATGATATCTCTCTTCAGAAATCGGGCTACCACTTGCCTTGTAACATTGGCATAGGAAGCTGCTTCGACCCACTTGGTGAAATAATCAATGGCAACCAGGATGAATCTGTGGCCGTTCGAAGCAGTTGGCTCAATCTTGCCAATCATATCAATGCCCCACATGGCAAAGGGCCAGGGTGAAGACATTATATTCAAGGGATTGGGAGGTACATGTACTTTATCCGCATAGATCTGGCATTTGTGGCATTTTCTGGCATAGGCACAACAGTCTGCATCCATTGTGATCCAGTAATAACCTGATCTTAACAACTTCTTAGCCATGGCATGTCCTCCAGCATGGGTACCAAAGGATCCTTCGTGCACCTCGTGCATCAACAAGTCTGCTTCTGTCTTATCAACACATCTGAGGAGTACTATATCAAAGTTCCTTTTGTATAAAGACCCATCAGTGTTCAGAAAGAAACTACCAGCAAGCCTTCTCAAAGTCTTCTTATCATTGGAAGATTCCCCAGGTGGGTATGCTTGATCCTCCAAGAAGCATTTAATATCATGGAACCAAGGCTTATCATCTTTGACAACTTCTGCTGCGAACACATATGCTGGTCTATCAAGTCTGGACACTGAAATCTGAGGTACAAAGTTAGCAGCTTGAACTTTGATCATGGATGAAATGGTAGCAAGAGCATCTGCGAACTGATTCTCGTCCCGAGGGATATACTCAAGCTTGACCGTTGTAAAGAAAGTCAGTAACCTCCTAGTATAATCCCTGTAAGGTATCAGATGATCCTGGTGGGTGTACCATTTTCCGTTGGTTTGATTAACTACCAGAGCTGAATCTCCGAATACAGTCAATGTCTTGATCTTGAGGTCAATGGCTTCCTCAAGACCCATAATGCAAGCTTCGTATTCAGCTTCGTTGTTAGTGCAGTTGAAAGTGAGTTTTGCCGAGAAAGGCATGTGAACTCCTTTGGGTGTAATGAGTACTGCACCAACACCACGACCATTCATGTTAACAGCCCCGTCAAACATCATAGTCCATTCCTCTTCCGGGTTAGGCCCTTCCGTGTGAACAGGCTCTTCATGATCTTTTGCTTTTATGAACATGATGTCTTCATCAGGGAAGTCAAATCTCATAGGCTGGTAGTCATCAATGGGTTGCTCAGCAAGATATTCAGACAATACACTGCCTTTGATGGCTTTCTGAGAAGTGTACTGGATGTCATATTCTGTGAGAATCATCTGCCATCTTGCAACCCGTCCGGTAAGGGTTGGCTTCTCGAAAATGTACTTAACCGGGTCCATTTTTGAGATCAATAGAGTAGTGTGGGTCAACATATACTGTCTCAGTCGGCGAGCAGCCCACGCTAAAGCACAACAAGTTTTCTCGAGCAGTGAATAACGTTGTTCACAGTCGGTAAACTTTTTGCTCAGGTAGTATATTGCATACTCTTTTCGACCAGACTCGTCATGCTGGCCCAACACACACCCCATCGGTTCTTCTAATACTGTCAAGTACATTATCAGAGGTCTTCCTTCAACTGGAGGCATAAGGATTGAGGGTTCTTGTAAGTATTCCTTGATCTTGTCAAATGCCCTTTGGCAGTCTTCGTTCCACCTGACCGTCTGTTCTTTTCTTAACAGTTTGAACAAGGGTTCACAGGTTGCTGTAAGGTGGGATATGAACCGTGAGATGTAGTTCAATCGACCTAAGAAACCTCGAACTTCTTTCTCAGTTTTCGGTGCGGGCATCTCTTGAATAGCTTTGACTTTATCAGGGTCAACCTCAATCCCTTTCTCGCTTACAATAAAGCCCAGCAGCTTACCGAATCGCACCCCGAATGTGCACTTGTTGGGGTTCAGCTTCAGTTGGTACTTCCTCAGACGCTTGAACAACTTCAGCAGATTTACCAGGTGATCTTCCTCTGTAAGGGACTTGGCGATCATGTCATCCACATAACATTCTATTTCTTTATGGATCATATCGTGGAATAATGTCACCATAGCCCGTTGATATGTGGCACCAGCGTTCTTCAATCCGAATGGCATCACCTTGTAACAGAACGTGCCCCAAGGTGTGATGAATGTTGTCTTCTCCATGTCTTCAGGTGACATCTTGATCTGATTGTATCCTGAAAATCCGTCCATGAAGGAGAATACCGAGAACTGAGCCGTATTATCTACCAATACATCAATGTGAGGTAATGGGAAGTCATCTTTCGGGCTGGCTCTGTTCAGATCCCGGTAGTCAACACACATCCTTACTTTGCCGTCTTTCTTAGGCACAGGTACTATATTAGCAACCCACGGCGGGTAGCTAGTCACAGCAAGGAACCCGACGTCCCATTGCTTTTGTACCTCTTCTTTGATTTTCATTGCCATGTTTGGGCGAGTACGGCGCAGTTTCTGTTTAACCGGTGGGCATTCTTCTCTTAAAGGCAGCTTGTGCACAACAATGTCGGTGTCCAACCCTGGCATGTCTTGATACGACCAAGCAAACACGTCCATATATTCTTGAAGCAGATTAATCAGTTGTCTCTTCACTGAGTCTTGCAGGCAAGCTCCGATTTTAACTTCTTTCACGTCTTCATCGGTACCAAGATTGATCACTTCAACCTCCTCCTGGTGAGGAGTGATAACCTTTTGCTCTTGTCTTAACAACCTGGCTAGCTCTTCAGGAAGCTCATATTCTTCTTCAACCCCTTCATCAGCTTGATTGATTGGATTGTCAAAGTCATACGAAGTCATAGCCGTGCTGTTGTCGGTGCTGTCTGGAAGGCACTCTCTGCAAGGGTTCAGTTTGTTCATTTTAGTGATTGATTTTAATCTTGCTTAGAAAAAGTGAAATAGAGTTATCATTTTGAAAACATCGCCATTTATTTTTTTGTACAAAAAGAAAAATGGAAAAATAGTGAGCAGAAAAGAAAAAGACTCGTTTGCAAAAAGATGTCTGATATTTCATTGATTAATCTTGTTTGCACAAAAAGTACAGATGGCCCGATTACAAAATGAGTCTTGTCATCTTGGGCAAGATGCAAGACTTTGATGCATGCTATAAAAATACAGGAAATAATAATTACTCTGCATGAGTAACTCTTATAATTTCCTGGGAAGACCAGTTTAAGATACTGCTCCCCGGGATCTTTGGACGAATCCAATTCTCCAGATTGCGCTCCTCTTCCAGCTCGTCTTCCAAATTGTTGATAGCATCAGGGGTGAGCATCCCCCCACTGACAAAACCGGGCTTCTCTGCAGCCTCTGCTTGATTTTGTTGAGTTGGTTTGTAACCCAACCCAAATTTGTCCTTCTTCTCCTCCACAGACAAAACCTTGCCCCAGCCTTGGGCAGTTCCTTCTTCAACAACCTTCCGGGCTTGTTGATAAGATGACATGGAGATTCCAGATACAGCAGCTGCTTCATTAACATTCAAGGCCTCAAATCCTTGGCTCATTGTTTCATGGATCTCCCCATCCATCTCAATATACTTATAAGTAGCCAGATGGCTAACAAATATATCCTCCTCCCCACAGATAGTAACAACTTGGCCTTCCCACTCAAATTTTAACTTCTGGTGAAGGGTAGACGTTACTGCGCCAGCGGCGTGAATCCAAGGTCTACCCAACAAACAGCTGTAGGCAGGCTGAATGTCCATCACATAGAAGATCGTTGTAAAAGTTTGTGGGCCAATTGTCACAGGCAGCTCGATTTCTCCCATAACCGATCTCTTAGAACCATCAAAGGCTCTTACTACCAGGTTACTGGGACGCAATGCTAATCCTTCATACTCTAGCTTCACCAGGGCCTTTTTTGGTAAGACATTAAGGGATGATCCTGTGTCTACCAGCACATGGGAAAGGACTGCTCCTTTACATTCCATGGTGATGTGCAGGGCCTTGTTATGGTTGCGGCCTTCCGTTGTCAAGTCAGTATTGGTGAACCCTAGCCCATTGCTAGCAGTAACATTTCCAACCACGGTTTCCAACTGATTGACAGTGATCTCTTCAGGCACGTAAGCTGCGTGCAAGACTTTGAGTAGTGCATTCCGATGGGCTTCGGAGCACATGAGCAATGATAGGATAGAGATCTTGGATGGCGTCTGGTGAAGCTGATCCACTATTTTGTAATCACTCTTTTTGATGATCCTCATGAACTCATCAACTTCTTGATCGAATGGTGTTTTCAAAGCTTCCTTAACAGCTTGATCTTCCTGCACCGGGCTCTTTCCTTTTGCCTTGGCAGCAGCTTCTGCTTCGGCAGTGGGTCTTTGAATTTGTGGAGCAAAGAGACGTCCGCTTCGAGTGAAGCCTCCGCCTCCTCCCACATTGTCTATTTGTGGTGCAGGTGTTGATGTATCAAGAGTGATTCTTTGTCCTTCGCAGTATACGTCCGAGCCGTAGTGCCAAGGGATGGCCCTACTGCTTTCATAAGGCACTGGTCCAGGCACTGTGACAGTGACTGGACTAATGACAGCTGCAGAAGGAACTGTGATAGTTTGTGGATCGTAATAAATTGTGACTGGTGCTCTAACGGGAGCAGCACTTTCTGAGTTGTAGGCAGAGTTGTTTTCAGGATCATAAAATATTGTGACAGTTGAGACATCTTCATAATTTGTTGCTGGAGTTGTAGGAGACATTGTCGGAAGGATGGATGTTGTTGTTGTAGGAGATTCAAAATGGAGTGATGCTGAAGTTGTAGCAGGAACATTTATTGATAACTGATCAGTTGAGATGATGGATGAAGTACTTGTTGATGAAGCCGAAGAATTGTCAGGAACAATGGTTGCTGCAGTTGTAGGAGATACCGGAATTGTTGCTGATGAGATTGCTGGATTTGTTGGGAATGATGTGGTGATCTGAAGTTGGCCACTCTGAATGAGACCATTTATGCCATTCCTCAGGTTATCGCACCCATTTACTGAGATATTGCAGTAAGCACACCCTAACTCACACCCCGGGAACATGTTATATTCGAGGAGCTGAGCCTTAATTTCTACCAACGGTGTCCGGATCTGACCCACACTGGTTATTAAATAAGACGGCTTGTCTTCTTCAATAGCATTGATTCTGGGACCCCCGTGGTTTGGCATAGGATTTTTATTGACATTGGGTGGTGGTGCGAAATTCAGGGCCTTAGAGTCTACCAGGTCTTGTACCTTCATGTGCAAAGCTCTGCACTTTTCTGTACTGTGGCCAGGTGCGTTTGAATGGAAGGCACATCTGGCGTTGGAGTCGTAATTCCTGGGTAGACTGTTGGGATCTGGAGGCGCCAATGTCCTTAGCTCAACTAGGTTGAGTTTCAGGAGTTGCGGCAGCAATGTAGCATATGGCATAGGGATCGGATCGATTACCCTGTTAGCTTGAGATGGCCTCTGCTGGAATGGCCTTTGCTGGTTATTGTTGTTGGTGTTGCTGTTGTTGTAATTTCTCGGAGGATACTGATTTTGTTGATGGTACTGAGGTTGCTGCTGATAGTTTTGCTGCGGAGGTTGATAGGCTGGTTGTGGATGAGCTGGAGCGGGGATGGTGACTGCTGCCACAGATCTATGAACATATTGGGGCCTGCCCCTGTTGGTGTGGATGGCATTAGTCTCACCAGTCCTTCTTGGGCCTGCAAAAGGCTTTCTTGCATTACTGGATGAGCTTGCACCGTTGTCTGAGATCTTACCCATCTTCAAAAGGCTTTCAATTCTCTCCCCGGCTATGACTACATCTGCAAAGCTGGTAGATGAGAAGGCAACTAGCCTATCAATGTAAGTCCCCTGAAGGGTGTTCATGAACATATCAGCCATCTCCCTTTCTGACATAGGTGGCTGGACAGCAGCAGCAAGCTGTCTCCATCTTTGAGCATACTCTCGGAAGCTCTCTCTAGATGACTGTGACATTCCCATTAGGAGGGTCCTGTTGGGTTCCATATCCAGATTATACTGATACTGTCTGATGAAGGCCTCTGCCAGGTCCTTCCAGCATCTAATAGTTGCTCTTGTCAGATGGGAATACCATTCCCTCGAAGCTCCAGTCAAGCTATCCTCAAAATAGAACATCCACAGCTTCTCGTCCATGGTATAGGCCTTTAGCCTCCCGAGAAAAGATTGCAGATGGGTCCGGGGACAGGAAGTCCCATTATACTTCTCAAAGCATGGTGGCTTAAACTTGTGGGGAATCCTGACCCCGTCTACCAAGCCCATATCCATGACATCAAAACCCAAAGAGTTTTGAGACTCCAAGGATCTTAACTTCTCAGCTATCTCATCCAACCTTCTATCATAAGCTTCCTCCCCAGCTCCCATTACTGTGAACTGGTCTTCTTGGGGGTCTTCTTGCAGTACCCTCCCTGCTGTGACAGGCCCTTGTATATTGACAGGAATGTTGGCCTCTGGATGGAGGTGGGGGCCAAAGACTGGGGGATTAGCATGTGGTTGGACTCTTTCATTGTTGCTGGTCACAGCAGTCCCTGGCTGATGGTCTTCCTGGTTTCTCCCTTCCACTAGTGCTCTGAGCCTCTCCTGGCTTTGAGCCATGTTGTTTATTACCTCCATGAATTGTGTCATTTGAGTTCTCATTTCCAACCTCTCGTTGGTCATCTGATTTCTGACCTCCGTAAGGTCCTGCTGCATCTGATCCATCTGTATGCCCGGAAGATTGTTACGGGTGGGGTATCTGTGTGGTCGATTGAGTGGGAACCCTCGTCGTCGAGCAATAATTCCTGAACATCACAACAGAGTTAGCAACAATAAAAATAAACACCTACAAAACAAACAAAGGGTTAGCATGCAATGCAGTATGCTTATTTGTTTTCAAGGTATCCGGCTTGGCATTCAGTTTTGACCCTTCCAGACCCTTGAAGATGCTGTTGAAGTTGCTTGAAGAAAACTCAAATGAAACAAACCAACATAAATATATTACAGAAAGTAAAATAATACAACTTGTTCTTTTTACAACACAAGCCCTCTAAGGGGTCAAAATACATCATAAGAAAATAAAAAAAGTACATAGAATGAAAGCAACAACAAGCAAATGGTCAAACACCAAGACCAAACTCATCCTCCCGAACTTCCTTAAGAAGTGCCTCGGTCACAGGATCAGCCGGACGCTCCGTAAGGTTCCTGATGAGGAGATTCCTTGTAGTAACAGCTGCAGTTAGCTTCTTGTGCTGACTTTGGTCCTTTGACCTCTTCACTCCAGCTCTGATCTTCAGCTCTGATATCTCTCTCTGGGCTACTGCCAGGGCTTCTTGTTGCTCTTTTGCATTAGCTTCCATCTGCTCCATCTTGTCTTGGACCCTTTTGTCCTCCAGAGTGCGAGCCTCGGTGATCCTGACCCACCTAGCCTGACTCTCCTTCAGATACAAGTCTGTCCTAGCTTTCTGGAACTGAGCCTCCTTGCAAGCATTCTTCAAAATCTGCTCTCCAGCCCTAGACTTCTTAATGTAATCTTCAGACTTCTCAATTCTAGCCAGATGCTCCGCCTTCAACTTCTCCAACCTCTCAATATCTAGCCTACCATCACTCCTCTCCCAGAGGGTCTTCTGCAGAGCTTGGGTCAGCTTCTCATTTCTCTCTTTCAACTTCTCAAACTCCTCTAAGCTGATAGTTGCTGGAGGGGGTGCTGTGGAAGGCCCAGGCACATCTTCTATAGTAAAGGGCATCCCAGAGAATTGAGCCCTGGCATAGGACCAATCATAGTATTGTGCTGATGCCACATTGTTACACTTTCCCAGGATGGTCACCCCCTTAGTCTGCACATTATCCCAGGCCCAGGCTGCCTGCCTAACAATAGCCAGATTAAGCTTGTTCTCACAATAAAGAGTCTCAACCAAGTCCTGTGCCTTAGGGGTATGGACCAGTGCATAGCCCAATTGTCTTTTGAACAGCAGAGGGTTGTAATTAATACTACCCTTAACTCCTATTAGGGGCACATTGGGAAAATGTCCACAGCTGGTGATGATATCTCTGCCTTTTGTGCTTTGAGTGCACCATCTGATATCAGCTGAAGTTAGAGTAGTAAGTCTTCCAGCCCAGTTTCTCTGCTGATGAGGGTTCAAAAATGCATCTGTCCTGGGCAAATGCCTGAGAAGCCAAGTGTGGAACAAAGGAGCACAGCACCTCACTAATCTTCACCTCTGCTTTTCATTCCTCTGATGCACTGAATAGTAGAGATCCCCCAATAAAGTTGGCACTGGGTTCCTTAGAATGAACAGATGGATTGCATTCTTACTAATGAATCGAGGCTCATCTGCAAATAACACAATCCCATATATGCTCAGGGCCAATAAAGCACAAACTGCTTTCCACTCTCCTAAAGAAGCTTTCAGGGTAGCTTGAGAGATCAAGAAATCCAAATGGAGGCCAGGGATTCCAGCCTTAGAAGTCATATGCTGCCCAATCAGGATTGGTTCCAGATGCAATGCCTTTGCTACCTCTTCATTACCAGGAAAAACCATCTCAGGGTTGAAAGGGACTCCACCCCTGATAGGTATACCAACTAATGATGACTATTCTTCCAATAAGGGGCCCAGCTGAAAGTCCTGAAAAGTGAAACATCTCAGTGGGGGATCATAAAACTGAAGGCAGGTGTGGATCAGGCTTCTCTGTGAAGGGTCCAGATCCATAACCATATCAAGTATATCTCCATGGTGTTCCCTGAACAGTGGTATATGGTCTGGAGTGATCAGGGTCTGAATCCTCCTGATGTCTGCTAGCTCTGGCTGGAAGAAGTGGTAGGTGATGTTGCTTTTCTTAGGTGCCATGATGTTGAGACTGAGTAGAGACAAGTGCTGATGATGATGCTGAAGAATGGGCCACTGATTGGCTGGTGCTGATAGCTGAAGCAAGTGCTGATAGGTCAATACTGAAGATGGGGTCAAAACCAAAACCAAATGAAGATGGATACCCTGAAACACAAATAAGCAAATGTCAAAATGATGCAATGATTATGTATGCAAATGATATGCAAGGGTTTGTGACTGAGCTGGATCTGATCAAGTGCTCTGATATAAGTCCAAGTGTGTTCAAGAAAACCAGATGGAGGTCTATAAGTCCAGTAACCAAGGTGGGGGGCTCAAATAAAGAGCCACATATCCAGGGTTTTAGAATCACAAGAACTGTTCCAACATGGAGTATTCTTAACCAAATCAAAGTGACAGGGTATTCTGAGGTCAAGGTACCTGCAAACCTGTAAACAGCCCAACCCCCTCACAGGTGGTGTTCTAAAACAAGGATCCTCAGACTCGGATCAGTTATGAGAAGTGTAAACACTTCTAACCCGGAGGTACAGTGTTTACAATAACCATAAAAGTTCCTCCTCTAATTCTCCTCAGTTTCTGAAGGTCAATACTAAAAGGTCATCCAGACTTAGCAGGCTTCCCAGATAGCCCTAGTATTGCAGGAAATCTGCAACACAGAGTTCTCAAGAAGAAACCCATATCTGAACCGTGTTTCATATTCCCGCACCAGACCGAGATGGAATGGGAAAGAATATGATTCACTCTAGCCTAGGTGTCACTCAGGTCCCAGGTATAGGACCTTAACTCTCAATGAAACACCCATCCACCAAAGCAAACAAACAGATCCAGCCAGCAGCACAGTATGACAGTATGATAATATGCAAAGCTATAAAGAAAGCAGTAAAGCAACTGTACATAAAGCAAAAATAAATACAAATATACAAACACAAATAAGCACATAACACCCCAGTAAACACAAATCAATCAAGCGCTAGGAGGAACCCACAAAAAGAACCAGAAGCCCTGGTTGCAGTGTAAGGTTCCCCAGCAGAGTCGCCAAGCTGTCGCTCCCGATAGATGGGACTGGCCCAATCAAAGGTACAGACGCGAACGGTCGGCGAGAGGGACAGTGAGAACACGCAGCCGTGAACCCACTGGAGATGAAAAGAGTCGCCAGCTAGGCATTTTTATCCCGGAGGAAAGGTAATGCTGCATAGACCTAGAAAGATATGGATAAGACGGTTGCGAACCAGAGAGACTGAGAAAGGGGGTTGGTTACAACCTGGGAAGGTATTAGCACCCAGATTGTCCGTCGTACTCGACGGGATCCACGCTTAAAAGATTTGTGTTTTAAAGGGGTAGTGTCAGTGCAATTTGTGTGTAAAGAGCTGGAAAAGAATGTACAGGTGTCGGTGTAAAAGAAGTGAAGTGTGATATATACAGTGTCAGTGTGAGGGCAAGAGTATGCTCAAGATCATGAGGCTAAGAAAATAATGCTGGGAGGAGGGGGAATATACAGAGACTTTTGTTCGATAACTGTTAAGTTATGCCTACGTATCCTCTCGTGCAATGAGGAAGTCAGAACACCGTAGTTCGACCCAAAGAGACTGAAAGATGAATTGACTTGTGAACTGCTTACTTGCCTATGCTCAAGTGTATGACCTGTCTGGCTCAGGTGCGAACTGTCTTGCATTAGACGGAAGAAACAAGTTCTCGGTTATGAGTGAATGAGATGAGAAAAGAATCCCGAAGGAGACGATTATTGTTTGTTTTTGCATTTTCAGTCTTTTATTGCTTTTTGGATTTTTGTCATAAGTTAATGAGCTTATGCCTAAACCAATGGATTTAGTAAACTCATCACATCTTCCCTCAGATTAGGGGTAATGAGAATACCTTAAGTGTGAAGTCAGGTTCTCACACTTAATCACCTTTGGTGTAGGATTAAGATCATTAACCTACTTGTGATTATTTAGATGTTTTTGTGGTTTTTGTTTGGTGTTGAGTAATGAGGTTAAGCCATAATCAGGGATTAAACAGACTCATTACACCATCCTAATAGAAGGATAATAGATGAGAATGTTTAAGCTGAGGAATGCTCCTCAACTTAATCCATGATTAGGGATTAAACTCATGACAAAACAAGCCTTTGGTTAAGTGGATTTTAGTTAATGGTATGATGATGAAGTGATTTTTAGGGTTTGTAAGACAACTTGAGGGGGACTTGTCCATTAACACTAGGGTTAGTCCTTCTTAACCAATTAAGGAAGAATTAGAACCCTAATGCAAGGCCCAAGTTACAAGTGTGATGTCTTGATAGTTATTAAGTGAATTGATTAAGAGATTTAAACACATTAAGGGTTTAACACTTAGGATTAAAGTTATACACTCCATCCTAATAGAAGGATGCATGCATAAGCTTAATCACAAAGCCTTAAAGCCTTTAGGGTTTAGTCCCTGATTATGAGGTGAGAAGAGAAGACTCAAGAGAGACACAAAGGTAAAACTAAAAGGGGAGACTAATCAAAACCTTAATCATTGTCATGCTTGGTTGTTCCTAAGGTTTGTGAGGTTTGCAAGAGAAATCTTCAGTGGAACCACCAGGAAGCAGATGAAAGGATCAAGAGAAGCAAAGCAACTTGCTTCATTCAAGAAGTCAAGTCACTTGAAGAAAGAAAGTGGGAAGAAGAAGAATGAGCAAGCTCAAACTCAAACACATATAAAAATGCAGCATGGATGCAAGAGAGATGAAAAGAAAAGTTATGAGAAGTGAAGGCAAATTCACTTCTCAACATCACTTACCACCTGAAATGTTAGAAAAGAAATGCAATGCAATGCAAAATGGGAAGAGATGGCATGATGAGGAACAAAACCAGAAGCATGTATGAGAGGTTAATGATGCTATGAGATGCTACAAGCATGAGGCAGCACATGGAAATGATCATACAAGTTCATGAATGCAAATGAAGCAAGTTAGGAAGCATGGACATACATGAAAAGTTATGAAGTGCACATGGCATACAACATGGCAAATACATGATGCAATGATCAAACATGCTTCTAATATGTCTTATGATGTCAAATGGATCAAAAGTATGCTTGAAATGTCATGGCAAGTCATGTTATGCAAGAGAATGCAAGATGTATGCAAATGGAAGCCCAAATTAGGGTTTATGAACAATACATCAAACCAAAATCAAAATCAGAAGCAAACCCTAAGATAAAAAATTGAAAATGCCACTCAAAGGACCCCTAATCCTATACTAAACCAATGCCCAAAGGAGAAGTCTCAACTCCTAACCAAGTTCAAGTTATGATTTTTACAAGATTTCTAGGGTTTTAGGGTTCCTAAACAAGAAAATTACCAAACAAATGAAAAATGAAAGATCAAATCATGGCCATTTAATCTCAAAAACTACATGCTAAACACAATGCAATGCAAAAAGAATCAATGTCTAACTCCTCATGAATAGGCAGAAATGATTTTTGGAACTTTGGATCAAAATAATGCACAAAAATGATTTTTATTCAATGAAAAATTCTCAAAATGCATCAAGATCAAAAAATAAATTTGGTTTGATGGTTGGACAATGTTTCTAAATGTCTTAGAACATTTCATGAATTTTTTTGTGATTTTTAAATACCTAAAAGTATTTTTAATAAATTAATTTTCATTAATCAATTAAAAATAAACTTTTAAATATTTAAAAATACATTTTAAATGCTAAAAATGAAAATAAAAATATTTTTGTGTCTTAAAAATTAATGAAACTCAGGATAAAAAATTTCATAATTTTTAAACAAGTTTTGCTATTTTAAATAAATTATGCAAATTAAAAGAAAAGAAATGAAATAAAAATTAAAAATAAATGGAAGTAATCAGAAGGAGAGGCTGAGATTGATTCTGGGCAAGGATGTGATGACTGCGCCCGCAGATCAAGGGCTGGAATTCAAACTTCTTAATTCTGATTTAATTAAATAAATAATGGTGATTAGGGTTTAATGACCACATCTGGACCATTCACACGTGCGGCAAGTCAACGAAGTCCACTGATCCAACGTGCCAGATTCAAATGCTCATTAATTGCAAGATTAAACCCTAATGATTTTCAGGTGGCCGGAGAAGACCTCCGGTCGTCTTCTCCGGTGGGAACCCCACCTGAAAATCCCTAAAAACTTCAAAACGCCATAAAAATGAAATCCAAGAACACTGGAATGATCCCCATAACCCACTGAATCAAAACCCCATCCCAAACAACATTTATATTCCCTCAAACTCATGAATCGAAACAAACATTTTTTAGGTCACAGAGTTTCAGAACACGATTACATCCTCATTTTCCAACCATTTTCAAAACTAAAGACATATTTATGATCAGGGAAGCATGAATAACAACTTAAGAACTTAAAAAATGATTTCTGGAAAAAATGTTCTTGAGCTACCTGAGTTTCGAAGCTTTCAATCCAGCAACTTTCTGCCCTCTCCTTTTGATGCAAACCACTCTACTTGGTCCCCTGATGATCCTTGAATGCTTAGAAGAAATTTATGTTGGCTGGTTAA
Source organism: Lathyrus aphaca (assembly GCA_963966055.1). NCBI lineage: Eukaryota > Viridiplantae > Streptophyta > Magnoliopsida > Fabales > Fabaceae > Lathyrus > Lathyrus aphaca. The sequence continues at coordinate 494,603,113 of OZ014522.1, forward strand.
GGAGTTTGAATAGCTTCTGCTCAAGCTCAGTTGAAAATGGTGATGGTGATTCAAGCTGTTTCAGGCAAAGGTGAAGGGTTCTTTATGACCAGTATGATGATTGGAGAAGGTTTATGAAGTTTGTTCAGGTGTTTGTGAGCTGTGGAATGAGATTCGAAAGAAAATGCAGGTTGGAGTGAAAATGGGAATGAGGCGTTCTTGCCCTTTTTCAGGCTTGTGTCTTGCTGGTTTTGTATCAATGAAGCATGGTGAGATGAGTAGTGGAGTTTGTTTTAGTGTTTAAGGCCTGTGGAGACAGATTCGAAGAGAAATGCAAAATGGGGGGAGTTTGTGTGTGTCTTGCTAGGGCTTGTTTCAGACTTGCTCCTTATGTGAAATGGCTAGCAAATGGATAGTATAAACAACTCCAATTGGTCAGATGATGTGACCTGGCCTGCTGTGATTGGGATGTTCACTTTTGCAAAAAGTCCACTCTTGTGTAAGGAAAGCATGGGCTTGGTTCTAGGCTAGTACAAGCATGGGGACTGGCGCAGCATGGTGTGTGAGAGGTGCTAGGAAGGTTCAGCAGCCAAGGCAACAAGTTGTAGGAAGTGTCATGATGGTTTTGCAACTTGGTTATCTTTTGGTTCATATGGAAAGATCTTGCTATACAAGTCATGAACATGAGAAATTCTTGGTCCAAATCTGATTTTTAGATCACATAGAATGTTTGTGCATTGGTTTGATGTGAACTAGAAGTCACAAATGGCCTTGATACATGATTTTGCAAATTTTCCAATTGGTGCATATCTTGAAAATTAGTGATTTTTGCCAACTTTAACACACCATAACTTTTGATCCAAAATGAATTAGGTCATGTTCTTGTACTTTATGAAAAGGGAAAAATGTGTTCTACAACTTTCATGACCAAAGTTTTTCCATTTGAAGCATTTTTGGATCAAAAAGTAAGGTTTGAAAAGTGACCTATATTGACAAATTCCTTAAAAGTCAACCATGCCCTAGAAAGTCAACTTTGCAAAAACTTCAAATTCTTGATTTTTGTGAACTTCAACCCTCTTCCATGATCAAATAAAGATCATATACACTCAAAATGATGAAGATCACCCCTTGGTTGGGTCATTGGGGGCCTCGGATGCCCTGATTTTGCACTGACTTGTCTGAAAAGTCAACTCTTGATCAGATGACTTCCCCATGGAATTTCTTCATGAAAATTGATATGCATACTCCCTATACCATATAGAGACCAATAGAAACAAGAATGACCAAAAAAATTGAAGTTATGGCCTCTGAAACCAAAACCCTAATTTTAGGTCAACTGTGCAGTCAAACTTGGCTCTGCTTCCATACCAATCCCAGTTCTTGTGATTCTTTGGCATTCTTGGCTTTGAGAGGGTATAGTATGATATAAGAACACACATGAACCCCTTTGAAGTGATTGGTGATCTTTGGAGTGGCTCAAGAAGCTTTTGGATTGCTAAGATCACAAACCCTAGATGCAGATGACTTAGAACCTATGCAGTGAATCAATAATGAGATATGAGATGATATGATTGTGTTTATGCATATGAAATGATCACAAGCCATGGTGTGAATGGGTGAGGGCAAATTTGGAGTGCTTACAAATATATTTAAAACTTTGATAAATTTCAAACACAATTGAAAAATAAGTTGAAACATTGGATCAATGTTTGAAAATTATGTTTAATCCATGAGACAATTTGACTAACATTTATGTTTGAAAAATCAAGTGAAATAAATGAAATTTAAAATGATAGAAACAAATAAAATTAATTCTTTATGAAAATAATAAATATATTAAAAAATATATTTTTTGGTGATTTTTTTATGGAATAAAATATTTAAACAATTTTGAGAATTAATGAAAAGAGAATCATTTTAAAACTCAAAATAATTCGAGAGAAATTAATTTTGGATTGAATTAAATAAAATCACAAAATTCAAATATTCAGATATTTGAAAAAGGGTGCGAAGAACACATGAAGAACACATGTCATGTCTAAGTTTGTTCAGATTTGCAAAATCCATTATCACTCAGTGATTTCTTAATGAAATGAAGTGAAATAAACATCAATATTGCTCGATTTTAACTCACGAACAACATGGTAACAATTAATTTCGTTTATTTTTAGTGTAGAGTGAAAAGGTAGTGATAAACACTGAACAATCCTAATTTGGCATGCCTCATGAAATTCTACATGATGATGATTTTGTGAAATTGATTGAGGGGAATTACTTAGAATATGATTACACATATATGGCAAAAAGACAGTGCGGGGAAATATGCATAAATTATGATTTGACCAAGTTTGAGGCTTACCTGAACTTGAGATTGCACGTGGAGATGTGATTTTGAGTTGAAGGTGTTACTGAGATGTTGTGATGTTCTGGATAGCTTCCCTACACCATATGGAGTGTGTTTGAACACTTGGACTTGATTGCAAATGGTTGGATCAAGTTGTGGCATTCAAGTTGTAGAAACAAGGATTCTTTGAGGTTTTGAAGGGTGATTTTTGGTTGGAGGTGTTCCAGAGGTGAGCTAAGTGTTTGAACGCCTCATATACATCATATGTGATGTGTTTGGGCAATTATATTGAGTTGATAGTGGCCATAACTCAAAACCCGATAGTGTTTACTTAAAATATCAAGTTTTGAGTCTTTGAGAGTGAAGGAGAGATAGCTCGAAGATCAGAGGCTTTGGTGTAATTTTTATGATCAAATGAGGTCTCAATTTATAGGCAAAGATGTTGAGATTGCTTATCCGTAAAGTCTTGAAAGGATGAGATCACAATTGTGAGTTGTGCTTTGTGAAAATATCTCTTACACATAAAATGATGAACATCTCAAATAGCTCAGCTATTGCAGCGGCAAATTTCACAATCCTCGGAAGTTTTATGCTTGTATTGTGTCCATCTATTTCTTGTTGAACACAATATCCAAGAATATGCCATTTTGGAGCTTGATGATCCTTGGATCAAAATGCATAAATGTTGAAATTCATAAATGCCATTTATGATAATTTCTTGGAGCAATCACGAGTTTTTAGGTTAGATCAGGTTTGAAATGATTGCTAATATGCTTAAGATCACTTGACATTATCCTTTGAACCAAAAAATCAGATTTCAAAAGTTTGTGAAAATCTATTTTTTGCAAACAGTTTTGGATGGTCACTTTGATCCATGATTTCTTCATGTACAAGCAAGATCTTTTATGCAAATTGGTTCTTTGAATTGTTGGAAACATTTGCAACAACATTTGTGTTTTGAGAAGGATCTGAATCAGCTTAGAACTTGGTGAAAAATCCCTCCAAGTTTTGGTATTTTGTTGATTTTGGACTTAGACAAATTTTGTATAAGTGTTGAAAATCAGTATTTTTCTTGATTTTGATCCAATCATAATTTAAAATCCATGAAGAATTAGAGTTTCTTGTAGTTAAATCATTTGTAGTTTGTGATGAGATATTTCATTTGAGCTTTAGTTTACCAAAATTTGATGCTTGGATCACAAGTTATGATGTTTGGAAGTAGGCTACTTGAACACTTTTTCCATAACTTAGGAAAATTTGAAAAATCTATCATCACTCAGTTTATCCAGATTTGCAAAATCTATCATCACTCAGTGATTTCTTAATGAAATGAAGTGAAATAAACATCAATCTTGCTCGATTTTAACTCACGAACAACATGGTAACAATTAATTTCGTTTATTTTTAGTGTAGAGTGAAAAGTTAGTGATGAACACTGAAGAATACTAATTTGGCATGTCTCATGAAATTCTACATGATGATGATTTTGTGAAATGGATTGAGGGGAATTACTTAGAATATGATTACACATATATGGAAAAACGACAGTGCAGGGAAATATGCATAAATTTTTAATTTGACCAAGTTTGAGGCTTACCTGAACTTGAGCTTGCACGTGGAGATGTGATTTTAAACTGGAGGTGTTATAGAGATGTTGTGATGATATGGACAACTTCCTTACACCATATGGAGTGTGTTTGAACACTTGGACTTGATTGCAAATGGATGGATCAAGTTGCAGAAACAAGGTTTCTTTGAGTTTTTGAAGGGTGATTTTTGGTAAAAAGGTGTTCCAAAGGTGATCTAAGTGTTTGAAAACCTCATATACATCATATGTGATGTGTTTGGGCAATTAGATTGAGTTGATAGTTGCCACAACTCAAAACCCGATAGTGTTTACTCAAAATGTCAAGTTTTGTATTCTTTGAGAGTGAAGGAGAGAAAGCTTGGAGATCAGAGGCTTTGGTATAATTTTTATGATCAAATGAAGTCTGTATTTATAGGCAAAGATGTTGAGATTGCTTATCCATTAAGTCTTGAAAGGATGAGATCACAATTGTGAGTAATGCTTTGTGAAAATATCTCTTACACATAAAATGATGAACTTCTCAAATAGCTCAGCTATTGCAGCAACAAAATTTACATTCCTCAGAAGTTTTATGCTTGTATTGTGTCCATCTATTGATTGTTGAACAAGATATCCAATAATATGCAATTTTGGAGCTTGGTGACCCTTGGATCAAAATGCATAAGTGTTGAAATTCATAAATTCCATTTAAGGGAATTCCTTGGAGCAATCATGAATTTGCAGGTTTGATCAGGTTTGTAATAACTGGGAAGATGCTTAAAATCACTTGACATTGTCCTTTGATTCAAAAAATCAGATTTCAAAAGTTTGTGAAAATATATTTTTTGCAAACAATTTTGGATGGTCACTTTGATCCATGATATCTTCATGTACAAGCAAGATTGTTTTCATGAAAATTGGTTCTTTGAATTGTTGGCAACATTTGCAACAACATTGGTGTTTTAAGAAGGATCTGAATCAGCTTGGAACTTGGTGAAAAATCCCTCCAAGTTTTGGTATTTTGCTGAATTTGTACTTAGACAAATTTTGTCTAAGTGTTGAAAATCAGTATTTTTCTTGATTTTGATCCAATCATAATTTAAAATCCATGAAGAGTTGGAGTTTCTTGTAATTAAATAATTTGTAGTTTTTGATGAAATATTTCACTTGAGCTTTGATTTACCAAAATCTGATGCTTGGATCACAAGTTATGATGTTTGGAAGTAGGCTATTTGAACACTTTTTCCATAACTTGGAAAATTTTCTAAGTTTCAAAGGTTTCTCATTTTACAAGTTATCTTCAAATTTCTGATTTTTTGTGATCAAATGCATTCATGGTCCATATATTCTTTTAATACAGGCCATGAGGATCATTTTGGGAGAAAAGTCAAACTTTAACATTTTGGTCCAGATGGAAATTACACTAGATACCCTTGGTTTTCTAACTTTTTGACTGGACATCCTCTGAGGTATTTTGACTTTATGAATGGAATTTCATGATGTATATGAGTTATTTAACCCATTCCCTATGGTATAAGCTTTTTTCCTGATGAAAATCTTGACTTTAGGATCCTAGATTAGTCTGAAACCCTAATCTGGGTACAGTGAAACCCTAATCTTACAGTCTTTGGTTTTTGCACCTTTTGTACTTGTAAATGGCTTATCAAAGTCATGTCAACCTTTATTGATGATATATGGAGGTCGTATCTGCTTTTGTCATGAAAAGTTTTATCTGGAGGGCTTAGTTGACTGAAACCCTAATTGGTGGTTCTGATGGCTCGGGGCCCAGATCACTGAAATTGTTGTACAGTCTTTGAATGATTCTTCATCATCTGAGATTCCTCAACTCTTTGATGATGATTGAAAGGATTAAAATCTTATATACTAATGATTGGTCCTTTTCCTTAATCCTCTGAGGGACTCAGGAATCCTGATCCATTACGGGGATATTGTTCAAACCTGTTTGACATAGTCCTTTGGTCTGTGGATTTCTTCTGATGAGGTGTATATCTTAGGGTCAAAAGTATATAGTGAAATCATTGGGAGATTCAGGGTACAAGAGGATTAATACCTTAGAATACCCGAAATTTTGGCCTTTCGCCTTGCATCTTTGGCCTTTCGCCAAATTGAAGCATGCCATCCTTCAAAGCTTTTTGCACCAAATCCCTGAAAAGAACATATTGAGAAGTTTTATGACCAAGATAATTATGAAACTTGCAAAATCCTCTCTTTTTCTTTTGATCTAGAGGGGGATCTTTAAAACCAGGTGGAACAACAATTTGACCATCTTTTACTAGCAAATAAAAAATTTCATCGCATTTAGATATATCAAAGGTATATATCTTATTGACATATTTATCGGATTTCCCTGTTTCGACAGGTTCTTTCCTGTTAAATGGTTTCAACACATTTCACCTGTAGGGAGGTCATGACTTAAGTTCAACCACATGAACCTCACTTTTGTCGAGGAGTTCTCCGTCGTCGGACTAAAACTCGTCGGTTGCTAAATATATGCAACTTTCTTATGGAATCGACCAACCTTTGACTTCTCAACTTTTAGGATTTCGACCTGTCGAACTCTATCTGCCAATTGGGCCATATCCCTAAGTTATTGGGTATCTAACTTCTTTCGGATCGAATAGTCGAATCCGTATGTGGCCATTTCAACTAACTCATGTTCAGGGACTTGTGTAAATCACCTAGCTTTCAGAAGTCTGAACCTGTTTTGATATTGTTTAACTGACTCACTTGTCTTTCGTTCTAAACTTGCCAGCACCTTTAGGCTAATCTTGGATTGTCCCATATAAAACTATTCATATAACAATATTTCGAGTTGCGTCCATGTGTGGATGGACTGAGGATGAAGCATTTTAAACCATGTAAAGGAATTCTTGGTGAGGGAACTAGGGAAATACTTCATCTTTAAATCCTCATTACTTGTTATATCCCCAACCTCAATATGGTAATGTGCAACATGTTTGACTGTGGACTCTTCGGTCTCACCATCGAATTTGGTGAACTTTGGTACTTTCTAGCCCCCGGGGAGTTCAATTTATAGCACATAGTTAGGTAATGTGGATGTGTAAGTGGGTCGTTGAAGGCCTGGGTTGGCACCATTTCAGACCATAATCTACTATAGTTTCAAGGTTCAGCTCTCCGACCATGGCATCCTGACGAACTTGTCCTAACACATCTCCCTGGTCTTGATGTCAATGTAACATCACGATAGGAGGCCTCTGGGCCGCTCTGTGTATTTGTTACACCTCTTTGTAAGGTTGTTCTAAAATCTCTTCTTACCCCTCTTCCTATCGGACCGGTGTCTCAGGACGAGGAGGTGGGGTTCGACATCATGGGGAAGTTGGTGCCCAAAAAAAATACCCTATTCGAGTCATATGAGTCTCCAATTGTTGGTAACTCTGTGTAGAATCTTGTATTAAAGGTCTTAAAATGGTCCTCATTTGTTGTGTCAAGATATGGACCATCTCATGGTTACTCTCATCCATCTGATGTCTTACAACGACTATAGTGTTTGGGGTAAACGTTAGCATCGATTGAGATAAATAATTGTATCCAGTTGTTCGACTGTATTGGTTCATCAAAGGCCCTAGCCCTTGGTATGGGGAAAAAGCCCCTGACGAACTATCTGTAAATGTCGAGCCAGAATTGTGGAAACTTGGCATGAATTCAAGAGGCACGCCGAAGGTTATGGAAAACGGCATGGTGAAACTACGGCCCGGTGGCCCCGAAGTTTTACCCACATTCGGCCTGATCGATTCAGGTTGAATCGGAGCAGTGGTCGATCCAATGGTAGCAGTCGGCACTGCTGTCATAACGGGTTCATTTGTGTTTGTAACAACTGGACTTCTTGTCGAAGACGATTCTTCATTTGGACATGGTGTTACCATTCTGCCACTACGCAAGTGCATATAACTAATACAACTGGTCCCACTGAGCGTGTCAATTTGTTCGCACGTGGATTTTGTGCGAACAATTTGTGGGCTCCTCCGTGCAAGGTTTACCTGCGGGGCCGACCAAACGAGTCCTAGGATTGCTCTATCCGATTAGTTATGTTGTGAACTCTTGTAATGTAGAATGGTAATGGGGTTCTTGTGTATAGTTTTGGTATTTTTATGTTTATATCAAACTCACATGGAATGCTTGATTGAAAAGACAAGAAAAGCGAATAAATGTTGGATAAAAAAGGATAAAGACAAAAAGGCAAGTATTTTAGATTGACTTGGAATAAAAATAACTTGAAATACAAAGTGTTTGGACGCTATCATACATTTGCGTAGGGGTTTAACTCGTTTTTCTGACGCTAGGTACTTTGAGTGTGTCCCTTTTACAATGTGAAGAAATGCGACCCTAAATAATAAAAATACAATCTAATTATATAGAAAAATAAAATAACCATCAGACACTTTCCAACAAATCGGGTTTTGACATCTGTTAACCAATTCTCTCGGTAACCATCCACTACTTTGTCCCACTCTTTGGAGCAGTTTCTCTTCCATGTCTTCCTGAATGACTCTGTCGAAACATCTTCAACTGGTGGTGTCTGTGGGATGCGTCGAAGTGCTTCGACTTGGTTTCTGGATTCATAAACTTGGATGTCGATGTAACACCCCACTTTCCCAAATAAATAGAATAACAATTTTAACATAAAAGTCAGAGTTTCCAAAGTAGAATGCTACATCATTTCCGACAATAAACACCAAAAGAAGTCTTTTCGTTAAAAACAGCAGAATAAAATAAGTATTTAATTCAACTAAGGCAATAAGCCAATCTCAACAATAATATCCTCAAAAATCTGTTTTCATAAAGTAGGTCGTAACAAAATGAAACAACTAAACAATTGACTGAATCCCCATTCCCGTGTTACGTATCAGAGCATCCTAGACTCGAACAGGTAACACGATTCCACGCACTCTCAAATACCTAGATTATCTGTACTTCCGAAGAAGCACATATAAACGGTGCATATAACATCTATAAGGTAGTTTCTCACACACACCAATAATCACGAACAGTTCACCAATATTCCACAACAACATATACAACAATAATTATGCAACAACAATCAACAATAATTATGCAATGTGACTCAACACGACACAATGCATGTGGTACTAGGTTTTGTTCATTCAATCGAACACGATAATCATATACACCCATCCGACAATGATGATCCCAGCACTCTCCATATCGGAGTACGGATGATCGTATACACCCATCCAGCACGATCATCCCAACAATAACTCGAAAAATGTATGCATGGCAATGTAAAAGCATACATCATGTATAAATCACATATTATACATCTACATGATCCATCCGATCAAAACACAATAATCGTTCCATTAAGAATCACCAATATCAACCTCACACGATTTAACCGATTATTCGACTAGCTAAGTCCGACTAAATTTCATTGTTAATTCCATTTCAATGTTAATTCTCGATTAAACATGTTTTAAGATTCATCTCAACACAAAACCCCAAGTGAATCGGCAAATGTACGCGAAATCGGGGAAGAAATCATGGAACAACACATTTTTACCCCAAACCCTGGCCATACACATATTGGCAAGGCCATACGCATATTTCCCTAAGCCTCTTACGCACCATACGCCCCAGACACCATTCTTACGCGTTTTCACACTAGCCCGTACGCGTATCATTACGCAAATGGGTAGAGAGCCCTAAATTTCACTCCCTTATATGCGTATGAGCAGAATAATCATGTTTTTCTAAATTTTCTTCCTAATTCAAGATCTATACCTCATTCTACTCGATTACATGGTTCATACTTGTCCTAAAATCGTTTCTACACCAATTTTACATTCTTATTCTCATCCTTCTTTCATCTATGTTATTATATTCAAATTATAGTTTCGATCTAGATCTAAAATCGCACTGTTCATCAATAACAATAATATCAATAGACTTTTTGAATCAACTAGAACATCAACAATAATATTTACGTAGAAAATACACAAGTTTATATCATCATCATCACGAATTCACAACAGACATCATATATTTCACAGATTCGTCATAAACATCATGAATCACAAAAATCCCTAAGAGGGGACGATACCCTCAACTACCCATCATGTTAAATCACCTGAATTTAAACCCGTTCTCCCCCCTTCGAATTTGGGTGGAAATTCATGTGAATTTCTTCAAGAAATTATGCACTAGGTTGTTTTTCCTTCTCTTTACCTCTGCTCTTCTCACAAATTCTTTACGGTTAAGTTTTCTCTAATCTCTTGATTAGACTAATTCTCCTCTAAAGACCTCACCAAGACTTTTACTAAGTTATCCCTTATCCCAATTAATAATAATAGTATTAATTTTAATTACTAATATTATAATGTTAATAATAGTAATAATATTATTCATAATAATAATAATAATAATAATAATATAGTTAATTAAATGATTTTCTCATAGTTATCTGTACACTCACCATCATTAAGCGCACCCGCTTCTACCCGTCCCAATAAGACACAACACCACAAACAATAAAACATACGCCTTAAACAAGGCCAACAAAGCACCAAAAATACCCAATGATTAAATATTAAAAATGGGGTGTTACAACTCTCCCCCACTTAGAATATTTTCGTCCTCGAAAATGTACCTGATAAGAAAAGTTCTGGATACGACTCCCACATCCTGCTTTCTAGCTCCCAGGTCACACTTCCACCAGCAGCTCCACCCCAAGCTACCCTCACCAGAGGAATATCTTTACCTCTGAGTTGCTTCATCTTGCGATCCTCAATTCTGATTGGTATCGCTCCCATAATAAGATTCTCCCTAACTTGCACCTCATCCATCTGGATAATATGATATGGGTCAGACACATACTTCCGAAGTTGCGATACATGAAACACAACATCTAAGTTCGAAAGCTCTGGCAGTAACGCCACCCTATAAGCAACAGTACCAACTTTCTGTAAAATCTGGTACGTTCCAATGAACTTAGGATCCAATTTCTTCGATTTCAAAGCATGTCTGACACCTGTCATTGGATTTACCCTAAAAAATACATGATCACCTTCAGCAAATTCTAATTCTTTCCTCCGATTATCATGATAGCTCTTCTGCCTACTCTGATACGCTTTCATTTTCTCTCTAATCATCTGAATTTCCTCATATTTATCTCTTTCTGATCAAATAAGTACTTCATACTTTTATGGTCACTAAACACTTCAAATTTGGACCCATACAAATAATGCCTCCAAATTTTCAACACAAAGACCATTGCAGCTAACTCAAGATCATGAGTAGGATAATTTCTCTCATGAACCCTCAACTGTCTCGAAGCATAATCTACCACCTTCCCATCTTGCATTAAAACGCCACCTAGTCCCATCTTGGACGCATCGCAATATACAACAAAAGGTTCACCAGGACTTGGTAAAACCAACACTGGTGTCGTAGTCAATTTCTTTTTCAATTCTTCAAAACTTTCTTCACGAGTGTCGCTCCCAAAGATTTGCATCCCGGTACAAGCGCGAACGGTCGGTGAAAGAGGACATGAAGATGAACTGAAAAGAGTCGCCAGCTAGGCATTTTTATCCCGAAGGAAAGGTAATGCTGCATAAACCTAGAAAGAGATGGATAAGACGGTTGCGAACCAGAGAAACTGAGAAAGGGGGTTGGTTACAACCTGGGAAGGTATTAGCACCCAGATTGTCCGTCGTACTCGACGGGATCCACGCTTGAAAGATTTGTGTTTAAAGGGGTAGTGTCAGTGCTATTTTGTGTGCAAAAGCTGAAAAAATACAAGTGTCAGGGCTGGAAAGAAGTGTGAAGTGAAATAAAGAAGTGTCAGTGCAAGAAAAGAATACAAAGCTCAAGACTATGAGGCTTAAAAAGAATAATGCTGGAAGAGGGGGAATATACAGAGACTTTTGTTCGGTAAAATTTAAGTTATGCCTACGTATCCTCTCGTGCAATGAGGAAGTCAGAACACCGTAGTTCGACTCAAAGAGACTGAAAGATAAATTGACTAATGAACTGCTTACTTGTCTATGCTCAAGTGTATGACCTGTCTGGCTCAGGTGCAAACTGTCTTGCATTAGACGGAAGAAGCAAGTTCTCGTTTGTGAGTGAATGAGATGAGAAGAGAATCCCGGAGGAGACGATTATTGTTTTTTTTTTGGGTTTTTAGTCTTTTATTGCTTTTGGAGTTTGTCATAAGAGAATGAGCTTAAGCCTAAACCAAGGGTTAGTAAACTCATCACATCTTCCCTCTGATTAGGGGTAATGAGAATACCTTAAGTGTGAAGTAAGCACCTCACACTTAATCTCCATGATGTAGGATTAAGATCATTAACCTACTTGCATTTATTTAAATGTTTTTGGAGTTTTTGTTTAGTGTTAAGTAATGAGTTTAAGCCATAATCGAGGATTTAATGGACCCATTACACCATCCTAATAGAAGGATAATAGATGAGAACATTTAAGCTGAGGAAGGCTCCTCAACTTAATCCATGATTAGGGATTAACCTCATGACAGAACAAAACCTTTATTAAAGTGGGTTTTAGTTAATGGTGAGATTAAGAAGTGAATTTTATGGTTTGTAAGACAACTTGAGGGGGACTTGTCCATTAACACTAGGGTTAGTCCTTCTTAACCTATTAAGGAAGAATTAGAACCCTAATGCAAGGCCCAAGTTACAAGCTTGATGTCTTAGTGATTATTAAGATGGATTGATTAAAGGATTTAAACACATTAAGGGTTTAACACTTGGGATTAACGTCATACACTCCATCCTAATAGAAGGATGCAGGCACAAGCTTAATCACAAAGCCTTAAAACCTTTAGGGTTTAGTCCTTGATTAAGAGATGAGAAGAGAAGACACAAAAGATGACACAAAGGTAAAACTATTGGGGGAACTAATCAAACCCTAATTGTTATCATTCTTGGGTATCCCTAGGGTTTATGAGGTTTGCAAGAAGTCTTCAAGAGAACCACCAAGGAAGAAGAAAGATGGAAGAAGGAGAAGCAGAAAGAAGCAGGACAACTTACTTCACTTAAGAAGACAAGTTGCTTGAAGAAAGAAAGTGAGGAGGGAACATGAATGAGCAGGCTCACTCTAATACAAAAGTAAAATGTAGCAATGAATGCATAAGAGAGATGAGAAGAGATTGTGAGAAGTGAAGGCAAATTCACTTCTCAAACACTTACCACCTGAAAAGTTAGCAAAAGGAAATGAAATGAAATGAAATGCAAAGATGGAAACCAAAACCAGAAGTATGTTCATGATGCTAATGATGCAAAGAGATGACATAAATGTATGTCATGAGATGAAGATGATCATACAAAGGATGGGAATGCAAATGAAGCATATAAGAGGCATGAAAGTTTTTGAATGCACGTGAAATGAAATGAAAGCAAAACATGGCAAATGGATGATGCAATGATCAAACATGATTTCAATATGTCCTAAGATGTCTTATATGTCATGTGGATGCATAAAATGTCATGGCAAGTTCATGTATGCAAGTTTATGCAAGATGAATGCAAATGGAGATGCAAATTAGGGTTATATGAACATGTGAGATGCACAATTAAAAAACAGAAGCAAAACATGAGATAAAAAATTGAAAATGGACTCAAAGGAACCCTAAACCTATACTAGTTCACCATCCAAAGGGGGGGGTCAGAAGCTTAACCTAGAATGACTTATGATTTTTCTAAGTTTCTAGGGTTTTAAGGGTGATCCTAAAGGTAAAATGCCAAACAAATTGAAAATGAAAGATAAAAATATAAAAATATGTTTTTAGATGCTTGAAACCATGTATAACACAATGCAAAAAGAATCATTCACAAACTCACTTTGGTTCAAAAGTTATGAATTTTTGAAGTTAGGGTTAAAAATATTCAAGTTTAAGAACCCTAATTCAATTCAAAAATGTCAAAGTATGATCAAAACCAAAAATAAATTTGTGTGGTGAGTTTGTAAATGTTTGAAAATGTTCTTTGAATTTTTTTGGGATTTTTAAATACCTAAATGTATTTTTAATTAATTAATTCTCATTAACTAATTAAAAATAACATTTAAATGATTTAAAAATAATTTTTTAATGCAAAAAATAAAAATAAAAATATTTTTGGATTCTAAAAATTAATTAAAGGTTGGATAAAACATTTCAGAATTTTTTGAAGTCTTTTTCTATTTTTAAAAATTCGTGCAAATTTAAATAAAGAAAAATGAAATAAAAATAATAATATTTGAAGTATGCTGGATGGAGAGCCAGGATTCAATCTGGGCTTGGAATGTTTGACTGGGCACGCATCTGGACGGCCCAGGTTCAAACTTCCTTAATTCTGATTAATTAAATATTAAACCTAAAATTAAAACTAATGGTTTAATCTGGTCCACACATTGCACGCGGGAAATGCCCATCTAACGACTCACATTCAAAATAAGCCCTAACCCTAATTAATTAACTTAACTACTTTCAGGTGGCCGGAAATGACCTCCGGTCATTGTCGCTCCCGATAAATGGGGAATGGCCCAGATAAAGGTACAGACGCGAACGGTCGGCGAGAGGGACAATGAGAACACACAGCCGTGAACTCACTGGAGATGAATAGAGTCGCCAGCTAGGCATTTTTATCCCGGAGGAAAGGCAATGCTGCATAGACCTAGAAAGATATGGATAAGACGGTTGCGAACCAGAGAGACTGAGAAAGGGGGTTGGTTACAACCTGGGAAGGTATTAGCACCCAGATTGTCCGTCGTACTCGACGGGATCCACGCTTAAAAGATTTGTGTTTTAAAGGGGTAGTGTCAGTGCAATTTGTGTGTAAAGAGCTGGAAAAGAATGTACAGGTGTCGGTGTAAAAGAAGTGAAGTGTGATATATACAGTGTCAGTGTAAGAACAGGAATAAGATGCTCAAGATCATGAGGCTTAAAGAATAAAGCTAGAAAGAGGGGGAATGTACAGAGACTTTTGTTCGATAACTGTTAAGTTATGCCTACGTATCCTCTCGTGCAATGAGGAAGTCAGAACACCGTAGTTCGACCCAAAGAGACTGAAAGATGAATTGACTTGTGAACTGCTTACTTGTCTATGCTCAAGTGTATGACCTGTCTGGCTCAGGTGCAAACTGTCTTGCATTAGACGGAAGAAGCGAGTTCTCGTTTGTGAGTGAATGAGAAGAGAAAAGAATCCCGGAGGAGACGATTATTGTTTGTTTTTGTGTTTTCGGTCTTTCATTGCTTTTTGAAGTTTGTCATAAGTTAATGAGCTTAAGCCTAAACCAATGGGTTAGTAAACTCATCACATCTTCCCTCTGATTAGGGGTAATGAGAATACCTTAAGTGCGAAGTCAGATTCTCACACTTAATCACCTTTGATGTAGGGTCAAGATCATTAACCTACTTGTGATTATTTAGATGTTTTTGGTGTTTTTGTTTAGTGTTAAGTAATGAGGTTAAGCCATAATCAAAGATTAAACAGACCCATTACACCATCCTAATAGAAGGATAATAGATGAGAATGTTTAAGCTGAGGAAAGCTCCTCAACTTAATCCATGATTAGAGATTAAACTCATGACAAAACAAAGCCTTTATTAAGTGGATTTTATTTAATGGTGAGGTGAAGAAGTGAATTTTATGATTTGTAAGACAACTTGAGGGGGACTTGTCCATTAACACTAGGGTTAGTCCTTCTTAACCAATTAAGGAAGAATTAGAACCCTAATGCAAGGCCCAAGTTACAAGTGTGATGTCTTGATGATTATTAGATGGATTGATTAAAGGAATTAAACACATTAAGGGTTTAACACTTAGGATTAAAGTTATACACTCCATCCTAATAGAAGGATGCAGGCATAAGCTTAATCACAAAGCCTTAAAGCCTTTAGGGTTTAGTCCCTGATTATGAGGTGAGAAGAGAAGACTCAAGAGAGACACAAAGGTAAAACTAAAAGGGGAGACTAATCAAAACCCTAATCATTGTCATGCTTGGTTGTTCCTAAGGTTTGTGAGGTTTGCAAGAACAATCTTCAATGGAACCTCCAGGAAGCAGATGAAAGGATCAAAAGAAGCAAAGTGACTTGCTTCATTCAAGAAGTCAAGTCACTTGAAGAAAGAAAGTGGGAAGAAGAAGAATGAGCAAGCTCAAACTCAAACACATATAAAAATGCAGCATGGATGCAAGAGGGATGAAAAGAAAAGTTATGAGAAGTGAAGGCAAATTCACTTCTCAACATCACTTACCACCTGAAATGTTAGAAAAGAAATGCAATGCAATGCAAGATGGGATGAGATGACATGATATAAACCAAAATCAGAAGCACATATAGGATGTTAATGATGCTATGAGATGCTACAAACATGAGGCAGCACATGGAAATGATCATACAAGTTCATGAATGCAAATGAGGCAAGTTAGGAACCATGAACATACATGAGAAGTTATGAAGTGCACATGGCATACAATATGGCAAATACATGATGCAATGATCAAACATGCTTCTAATATGTCTTATGATGTTCAATGAATCAAATGGATGCTTGAAATGTCATGGCAAGTCATGTTATGCAAGAGAATGCAAGATGGATGCATATGGAAGCCCAAATTAGGGTTCATGAACAATACATCAAACAAAAAACCAAGATCAGAAGCAAACCCTAAGATAAAAAATGGAAAATGCCACTCAAAGGACCCCTAATCCTATACTAAACCACTTCCCAAAGGAGAAGTCTCAACTCTTAACCAAGCCCAAGTTATGATTTTTACAAGTTTCTAGGGTTTTTAGGGTTCCTAAACAAAAGAAAAGTCAAACAAAATGAAAATGAAAGATCAAATCATGGCCATTTAATCTCACAAACTACATGCTAAACACAATGCAATGCAAAAAGAATCAATGTCCAACTCTTCATGGATAGGCAGAAATGATTTTTTTGAACTTTGGATCAAAATAATGCACAAAAATGATTTTAATTCAATGAGAAATTCTTAAAAAGCATCAAGATCAAAAAATAAATTTGGTTTGAAGGTTGGACAATGTTTCTAAATGTCTTAGAACATTTCATGAATTTTTTGGTGATTTTTAAATACCTAAAAGTATTTTTAATAAATTAATTTTCATTAATCAATTAAAAATAAACTTTTAAATATTTTAAAATACTTTTTAAATGCTAAAAATGAAAATAAAAATATTTTTGTGTCTTAAAAATTAATGAAACTCTTGACAAAAAGTTTCATAATTTTTAGACAAATTTTACTATTTTAAATAAATTATGCAAATAAAATGAAAAGAAATGAAATAAAAATTGAAATAAACTGAAGTAATCAGAAGGAGAGGCTGAGATTCGTTCTGGGTTTCAAAGGGTTTGACTGGGCGCGCATCTGGACGGCCCAGATTCAAACCAGCCTAATCCTGATTAATTAATTATTAATCCATAATTAAATCTTAATGAAATGATCCAGGCCCTCCAATCGCGCGCGGGAATCACAATCCATTGGCTCACATTCAAACCTGGTGCCCTAACCCTAATTAGGAGTTAATGACTTTCAGGCTGCCGGAGAAGACTTCCGGTCGTCTTCTCCGGCCAGCACCCTCCCTGAAAAATGCTAACTCTCACCCTAGCTCACTAAAACCTGATTTTCTTGCCCAGAATTCATCCCCAAACATCATAGAGTAAGAATCCACAGCCAAAACACATTTATATTACATAACAAAGCTGAATCGAAGCAAAAGGGGTTTAGGTCAAAAAAAATTCAGGAACACCATACATGCTCAAAACTCAATGATTTTCGAAACCAAACATATCATCATGATCAGTGGAACATAGAGAACCATTTAAGAACTTAAAAACGAACTCCTGGAAAAAATGTTCATGAAGCTCACCTGAACTGGAGCTTTGATCTCTGGCACCTTCTGGCTAGTTCTTTGGCTCAAACAGGTCCCAATGATCCCCCTTTGAAGCTTTGGATACTTGGTTGGAGTTTAAACAGCCTCTTGAGTGAGTTTGCAGAAGCTCTGACCAAAGGAGTGTGAAAATCGTGTTTGTGATATGGAGGGTCTCAGGCCAAAGCAATGGTTGGTTTCTGGTCAGTGAAGCAAGGTGAGTTGATATGTGGAATTTGTTTGAGTGTTTATGGCTTGTGGAAACAGATTCGAATGGTTTTGCTTTTGGGAGTGAAAATGGAGAAATGGTGTTCTTGCTTGATTCAGGCCTAAGTCTTGCTGGTTTTTGCTCAATGAAGCAAGGTGAGTTGATTTATGAACTTGGTTTTTCTGTTTGTAAGCTGTGGAGACAAATTCGAAAGGTTTTGCTTGATGGAGTGTTTTTGTGAATGCTGTCTTAGGGCTTGCTTCAGGCTGGCTTGATGTATGAAATGGCTAGCATTTGCTTTGCATAAAGAACTCCCATTGGTCAGATGATGTGACCTGGCCTGCTGTGATTGGGATGTTCACTTTTGCAAAAAGTCCACTCTTGTGTAAGGAAAGCATGGGCTTGGTTCTAGGCTAGTACAAGCATGGGTGCTGGTGCAGCATGGTGGGTGAGAGGTGCTAGGAAGGTTCAGCAGCCAAGGCAACAAGTTGTAGGAGTGTGATCATGAGTTTTGCAAGTTGGTTCCTTTTTGGTTCATATGAAACTATCTTGCCATACAAGCCATGAAACATGAGACACTTTGGTTCAAATCTGATTTTTAGGTCACATAGAATGTTTGTGTAATGGTTTGATGTGAACTAGAAGTTACAATTTGCCTTGGTTCATGATTTTGCAAATTTTCCAATTGGTGCATGTCTTGAAAATTAGTGATTTTTGCCAACTTTGACACACCATAACTTTTGATTCAAGAAGAATTAGATCATGTTCTTGTACTTTTTGAAAAGGGAAAAATGTGTTCTACAACTTTCATGACCAAAGTTTTTCCATTTGAAGCTTTTTTGGATCAAAAATCAAGGCTTGAAAAATGGCATAAAATGACATATTCTTGAAAAGTCAACCATGCCCTAAAAAGTCAACTTTGCAAAAACTTCAAATTCTTGATTTTTGTGGACTTCAATCTTCTTGCATGATCAAATAAAGATCATATACACTCAAAATGATGAGGATCACCCCTTGGTTGGGTCATTGGGGGCCTCAGATGCCCTGATTTTGCACTGACTTGTCCAGAAAGTCAACCTTTGATCAGATGACTTCCCCATGGAATTTCTTCATGAAAATTGATATGCATACTCCCTATACCATATAGAGACCAATGGAAACAAGAATGACCAAAACATTTGGAGTTATGGCCTCTGAAACCAAAACCCTAATTTCAGGTCAACTATGCAGTCAAGCTTGGCTCTGCTTCTATACCAATCCCAGTTCTTGTGATTCTTTGGAATTTTTGACTTTGAGTGGATGTAATATGATACAAGAACACACATGGATCCCTTTGAAGTGATTGATGGCCTTTGGAGTGGCTCAAATGGCCCTTGGATTGCTCAGATCACAAACCCTAGATGCAGATGGCTTAGAAACTATGCAGTGAATCAAAAGTGTGACATGAGATGTTATGACTGTGTTTATGCACATGAAATGATCACAAGCCATGGTGTGAATGGGTGAGGGCAAATTTGGGGTGTTTACAGTCATCTTCTCCGGCCACACCCTTCCCTGAGAATTTCAATCTCACTCCCCAGGCCATTTCTGGAGCTCTAAAGCTCCAGATTCGTTCCTCTCACTCCCCTAAACCTAAATCCACCCTCAAACAGAATTTATTTCCAGCCATTAACAAGATTCAAAGCCAAGAACAAAAATTACAAAACTTTCAGACAAACCATACATCCTCATTTCTTCACCATTTTCAATAATTTAAAGTTCATTACACTCAGGGGATCAAACTCAACCAATTAAGAACTTGAAATAAAGGTTCTGGAAAAATGTTTTCACATGGCTACCTGAGATGAAGCTTTCAACCCTAGAGCTTTCAGGCTGCTTCTTTGCTTCAAAACCCCTCTAATGACCTCCCTGAAGAAGCTTTGATGTTTGGTTGGGTTTTTTTGTGGCTGGTTTGTGAGTTTGATGAAGTTCAGTTCAAAGGGGGAAGGAAATCGTGTTTTTGGTATGGTGGCTTTTAGGGCAAACTGAAGGGTGGGAAATGATCAGTGAGTGAAGCTGAGATGAATGGTGGAAGAAGTTTTAAGTTTTGTGGAGTTTGCTGAGAGTTTCGAATGAAAATGCAAAGTGGGAGGTTTTTGTGTATGCTGACTTGTGGGAGAGCTCGGGCTATGTTCTTGTTATGTTTGGCTTGCATTTGATTAGTATAAACAAAGGTGATTGGTCAGAAAGTTGGTAATGGCATAGTGTGATTGGTATGGCTTGTTTTGCAAAAAGTCAAGGTTATGTGTCCTTTGAGGTATGGGCAAGTTCAGGCCAAGGACAAGGGCATGTCTTGTGTAACATCCCGATTTTAGTAATTATTTATTTATTTATATTAATTACGTAATTGTGTGATTGTGTGCCTAATTGAATTATTTGACTTGTTTGATCTAATTGACTTATTGGATTTATTTGAATTAATTAATTTAATTTAATTATGTGATTTAATTTAATTAATTGAATTATTTATTTTATTTGAAATAATTGATATAAGTGATTTAATTGATTTACTTTATTTATTGAAAATTAATTGATTTATTTTATTTGGTGAAATAAAATAGGATAGTAAGAAAACTAATTGGGCCAATAGTGGGTGTGTGATTAGTGAGTGAGTAGATTGTAAGCCCAATAAGAAAATATAATGTTTATGAGGAAGAGTTAGGTTTTAAAATTTTTTTTGGAAAGAGTAGAAAGAATAGAAGTTGGAAGAGGGAAAAGAGGAGAAGAAGAGAAATCAAGAACAAGAACTCAAAATCAAAGGTAAGGGTGAGTTTTCATAAAATTGTTGGGATTATTTGATAGTGTAGAATTCGTAGAAATGTGGTTAGGATAAAACCTTAAATTTTTCCATGATTTTATAATTTTAGGTTTTCATAATTAAAATAGATTCTCTGATATTATTGCTTTAAATATCCACTTTCTTGAAATAATTTTATCCCTGTTTTCATTTGTGGACGGGTTGTCTAGCTTTCACTAATGATATTACATTGTTGAATATGAATAAACTCGTTGCAATTTAGTTTGTCAATTACTGATACTTGAACTTGAGGCCAGTGTCCCTAAAACTATTTGGGATGAGGATTCCTAAAGGATATGAACTTGGAAGAAGAGTTTTTAGGTCTTCCAGCTGGATCATTGGATCAGCGATTTGAAATATATATATATATATATATATATATATATATATATATATATATATATATAGTTGAGTTTGTAATACATATCATATAGTATATTTAATATAATAAAAAATAGTAGCATTTCGAGGAGGTCAATTGAAATTATTGAGGTGTGAAATTCACTTTCTACTAACTCTGTATAGGGCGCAGGAATTGGGTGGGTAGCCACTATAGACCATTGGCTACTTAATTAATTGCTTGTAAAATCTGTTATTTCTAAGACTTAATATATATATTGTAAGGATAGAACTAGACAAGTGATACTTTTCCTTTTTCTTTTCCACTGTATCTGTTCTAGAAACATATATTGGTATAAAATAAAATGATAATAGGTGGCAACTTAGTACTTATAAGGTAGTGCCACTTTAGAACCATTGTTTATTAATAAAATCAAATGTGATAGCCACATTTAATTATAACTGTAATGGAGAATCATATTATTTATATTATATAGTTATATTGTATATCAGTACTTGGAATTCAACGTATGGTGAGAAGATTTAATATATGCATTGAACCGAAGCATTTTAATGAATTAGGAATAGTAGCAAACTTAGTAATTGAGCTAAATTGAAATGTGATACATAATATATAGGCTATGTATATTTAGAGACAAGAAATAGAACTAGTAAGTTAATTAATTATTAAAAACTTAGTTTTAGTAATTACTACTACTTTATAGAATTTGTAATTATTTTGATGATTAAATTAGAGATTAATTTGGTAATTAAGTTTGACGATTAAATTGATGATTATTTTAATGGATTGATTATTCTAGATTTAATCGGTATCGTGTGGTTTGCGAATTGAGATTGAGTTGTGTTGATACATTGCATAATATTTGCTAAGTGTGGTGGTAATATCTGAGTAATGAATATTGTGATTTAAAAATGTGTTGTATACCGTTTGGAAATGAATTGTGTGTGGATGATGCATAAATACGTGCAAGTATTTGTAATTGTGTGATAATTCAATGTGATGAATTATTGAAGATATGCATTAATATTAAGATTAGAGAACGATCTTAATTTCATATGGTTGTTGAACTTGCACATGCATCATTTTGTCAAGAGGCAATGTTTGCTAGTTCCGTGGGAGCTAGTGACTTGTCCCAAACCTAGAGGACGGGTTTGAAAGCTTAGAGGACGGGCTTTTGACGTGTTATCGGTCTAGAGGACGGACCCGGTTTAAATGTAAAAACCGAAAAATAATAATAAGAGATTGGTACCACATGCATGAGTTGCATTTGAGTCTTGCATTGAGTCTCATTGTGTCTATGGTTACAATGTGAGATTATATGTGTTATGTGAATTGTTGAATTGGTGAATTATGGATTTGTGAGTATGTACTTGTTAATAGTATGACTACTTGAGTGATATTATGTTGATGAAACTTTTGAAGAGTGAGAATAATTGTGATTATGCTTGTACACCTTAAATTATATATTATCTTATGATTTCAGTAATTATGTGAATTCTCACCCTTCTGTTGGAATGATGTTTTATACGACATCGCTCAGGTACTGAAGATTAGAGTTGCTTCTAGCAAGAGAGTAGCTGATGGAGTAACCTATTTTAGTTTCATATTTATTTTGGGTCGAGTCGTGCTCTGATCATGTAACACTGGGAATGTTTGATTCATGTCTTAAGAGATACAATTGTATACTCTATCTATTTTGTTAATTGAATTTGAATTTTATGGTGAAGTGGCTTTTATGCCCAAGTTGATTTAATGAATGAAGTTTATTTGAGACTTGAATGTCATGAGATTCTTAATAAAAGTGATCCGCTGCTACATGCTAATGTGAAAGTATATGAAAACATGAATTTATTTCAAGTGTTATTGAGCATGACAGGTGTATGTGTGATGTTTTGAATTATGTGTGACATCCTTGTTTGATATGCATGATAATTACTCTGATTATTTATATATTTTCCGCAGGGTTTAGAAGGGTGTTACATTAGTGGTATCAGAGCAAAGTCGGTCAGTTGACCAAGTTGTCTGTGTGTTTATTTGTGTTCCAGTATCGGTATTGTTGTTCTAATGAGGATTTTATTGTGGAATCAAAGAACAATGGCTGCAGGTAGGTATGATAGAGCACTTGCTGAAGCTTTGGCGTTGTTGGCTGGAGCGATTAGGCAGATTCCTCAAGTCAATGTGAATGCTGTAAACAACACTGATGATGAGTTTCGTGCTTTTGGAAAGTTTCAGAGGAACAACCCACCAAAGTTCATGGGAAGGCATGAACCCGACAAAGCACAAGAATGGTTGGATGCAATTGAAAAGATATTTCGAGTTATGAGTTGTTCAGATGCGCAGAAGGTGCAGTTTGGCACCCACATGCTTGAGAAGGAAGCTGAGCACTGGTGGGGTAACACTCGTCGAAGATTTGAAGAAGACGAAGTTGAGATTACTTGGGCTATTTTTAGAGAGGCATTTTTGGAGAAGTACTTTCCGGAAGATGTACGTGGAAAGAAGGAAATTGAGTTTCTTGAATTGAAGCAAGGTAACTTAACTGTGGCTGAGTATGCAGCAAGATTTGAAGAGTTGATTCAATTTTGTCCTCACTACAACACTACTAATGCTGAGAGATCCAAATGTCTTAAGTATGTGAACTGTTTGAGACCTGAAATCAAGCAAGCCATTGGTTATCAAGAGATTAGACGATATTCTGATTTGGTGAACAAGAGTAGGATCTATGATGAAGATAGTAGGGCTCGATCAGCTCACTACAAAAGTATGGGTGATAAGAAAGGAAAAGGCCAATTCAGAGGGAAACCGTATGTAACATCTGGTGACAAAGGGAAGCAGAAAGCTAGTTATGGAAAGAATTTGAGTGGGGGAGGAGCTTCCACTCCAGTGAGGTGTTATCAATGTGGTGTTGAAGGACATCATGCTTCTGAATGCACAAGTGTTGAGAATAAATGTTTCAAGTGTGGCAAGCCTGGCCACAAGGCTTTAGAGTGCAGGAGTGGTGCGAGTGTGACTTGCTACAATTGTGGTGAGCAAGGGCAAATTAGTACCAAGTGTGACAAACCAAAGAAAGCTCAAACGAAAGGGAAAGTGTTTGCTCTGTATGGATCTAAGACGACTAGTGAAGATCGATTGATCAGAGGTACGTGCTTCATTAATGGTATACCTTTGATAGCTATAATTGATACTGGAGCTACACATTCTTTTATTTATTTGGATTGTGTTAAAAGATTGAATCTTGAGTTTTCTATTATGGGTGGTAGTATGGTTATTGATACTCCTGCTATGGGTTCAGTAACTACCCCATATATGTGTTTGAATTGCCCGTTGAGTATTTTTGGTAAAGACTTTGGCGTTGATTTAGTGTGTCTTAAGTTAGATCAACTTGATGTTATTCTTGGCATGAATTGGTTGGAGTTCAACCATGTCTATATTAATTATTTTGATAAGTCAATTGTTTTTCTTAAACCTGAGGATGAAGGAGACTTATTTATGTCTGCCAAGCAAGTGAATGTGTTAGTGCAAGATGGTGCCGAGATGTTTATGTTGTTGGAAACTTTGAGTATTGAGGAAAGTGGAGAAGTTGGTGTTTTGCCAATTGTTTGTGATTTTCCAGAAGTTTTTCCTGATGAGATAAGTGATTTACCGCCGGAACGCGAGGTGGAGTTTTCGATCGACTTAGTTCCTGGAACTAGTCCGGTATCAATGGCTCAATATCGTATGTCTGCATCGGAGTTGAAAGAGTTGAAGAGTCAACTTGAAGATCTACTTGAGAAGAGGTTTATTTTTCCGAGTGTGTCACCGTGGGGTGCACCTGTTTTGCTGGTTAAGAAGAAAGAAGGTACTATGAGGCTTTGTGTGGATTACCGACAATTGAACAAGGTAACTATCAAGAATAAGTATCCACTTCCGAGAATTGATGATTTAATGGATCAGTTGGTTGGTGCGAGTATGTTTGGTAAGATTGATTTGAGATCTAGGTATCATCAAATTCGTGTGAAGGCTGAAGACATTCAAAAGACCGCTTTTAGAACAAGATATGGTCATTATGAGTATTCTGTGATGCCATTTGGTGTGACTAATGCACCAGGTGTATTTATGGAGTACATGAATAGGATTTTCCATCCGTATTTGGACAAGTTTGTGGTTGTTTTCATTGATGATATTTTGATATATTCTAAGAGTGGAGAGGATCATGCCGAACATCTGAAAATTGTGTTATCTGTGTTGAAGGAGAAACAATTGTATGCTAAACTTTCTAAGTGCGATTTTTGGTTGAAGGAAGTGAGTTTCCTTGGTCATGTGATTTCAAGTAAAGTAATTGCAGTTGATCCATCGAAGGTTGAAGCTGTATCGCAATGGGAAACTCCAAAATCAGTTTTGGAGATTCGAAGTTTTCTTGGTTTGGCAGGTTATTATCGGAAATTTATTGAAGGATTGTAAACACCCAAAATTTGACCTCACCCATTCACACCATGGCTTGTGATCTTCTCATATGCATAAACTCAACCATAGCATCTCATACCACATTTTTGATTCACTGCATTGCTTCTAAGTCATCTGCATCTAGGGTTTGTGATCTGATCCATCCCTGAGCCATTTGAGCCACTCCAAAGGTCTTCAATCATTTCAAAGGGGTCCATGTATGTTCAAGCATCATATTATATCCTCTCAAAGTCAAGAATGTCAAAAAATCACAAGAACTGAGGAAAGGCATAGAAGCAGAGCCAGGTTTAACTACACAGATGACCTAGAATTAGGGTTTTGGTTTCAAAGGCCATAACTCCAATTTTTTGGTCATTCTTGTTTCTATTGGTCTCTATATGGTATAGGTATCATGCATATCAATTTTCATGAAGAAATTCAATGGGGAAGGCATCTGATCAATAGTTGACTTTTTGAGCAAGCCAGTGCAAAATCAGGGCATCTGAGGCCCCCAATGACCCAACCAAAGTGTTTTCATCATCATTTTGATTATGTATGATCTTTATTTGATCATAGAAGATGTTAGAAGTTCACAAAATTGAAGAATTTCAAGCCATTTGCAAAGTTGACTTTTTGGGAAAATGACTTGTAATGGAAACTTGCCATTTTGGGAAACTTTTTCAACCCTTGCTTTTTGATTCAAAAATGCTTCAAATGGGAAAAATTTGGTCATGAAAGTTGTAGAATGGATCATTACCTTTTCAAAAAGTACAAGAACTTGTTCTAATTCATTTTGGATCAAAAGTTATGGTTTGTCAAAGTTGGGAAAAATCACATAATTTCAAGTTTTCTACCAAAGAGGCAAAGTTGCAAAACCACTTGCCAAGACAAATTGTGCTATCAAATGGACTTCTAATCTTCATACAAACATAAACCAAGGCCTAAGAATCAGATTGCATCAAAAGTTTACTCATTTTCATGGCTTGTCGATCAAGAAATTTCAAAAGGGGCAAAGTGGAACAAAGTTGCAAAACATCCTTCAAACCCTAATCCACTTGTTGGCTGGCTTCAAAACTGATCCTATGGTCCTCCTCACTTCTTGCTGCGCAGGACACCCCTCTTGTCCTTGGCTAGCCATGAGCCCATACCTCTCTTACACAAAGCTTGACTTTTTTGCAAAAGACCCATACCAATCACAATAGGGCACAACCACTCTTCTGACCTACCCAAGATTGATAAGTGGACCAAATACATCACAACACAACACACAACTCATGCTGAAACACTCTCCAAGCCATAGTTATAAAAAATCCTCCAACTTGCAAAACCATTCGAATCTCTCAGTCCACTCAACCATTCTTCAAACCAACTTCACCATTGATCTCAAAATGACTCACTGATCACAAACCAACCATTGAAACAGCCCTAAACCTCACACAAACCAAATACGATTTCTCCCCCTCTTTGAACAGAACTCAGTCAATCTCACAAACTAGCCTAAATAAACTCCAGATAAGCTTTGCAAACACTTGAGGGAGGTCAGTAGAGTTTATTGAAAGCAAGGAACTGGTCCAGAAGCTCTTGGGTTGAAAGCTTCGATTCAGGTAGCCATGGAAATTCATTTTTCCAGAACTCTTATTTCTTGTTTCTAAATGATAAAGCATGCTCTCCTGATCACACTGAACCTTTTATTTTTGAAAATGATTGAGTTTTGAGGGTGTATGGATGTTCTGAAATTTTGTTCAGTTTTAGGTTTTTGTTCGAATCTTGTTGTTGATGATGAATAAATGAGATTTGATGCTGGATTCTTGTTCTAGGGGGTTTGGGGATCATTTCTGGAGATTTGGGGGGTTTGATTTAGCCTAGGGAGTGTTTTAGAAAAATCTCAGGGGAGAGCTGGCCGGAGAAGATGACCGGAGGTCTTCTCCGGCCACCTGAAAGTGATTAGAGTCTTAATTGCGTTTAGGGCAAAATTTGAATTTGGACCCTTGATCTTGTGGACTTTGGTTGACTCCCCGCGCGTATGGACGGCCAAGATCAGTCATTAAACCCTAATCTTTAATTAATTAAATTAATTTGAATTAATTAGTCAGAATGCATCTGGACCACTCCTTTACGCGCCAGTCAACTCCC
Source organism: Lathyrus aphaca (assembly GCA_963966055.1). Taxonomy (NCBI): domain Eukaryota; kingdom Viridiplantae; phylum Streptophyta; class Magnoliopsida; order Fabales; family Fabaceae; genus Lathyrus; species Lathyrus aphaca. The sequence continues at coordinate 494,630,845 of OZ014522.1, forward strand.
TCCACCCAGCTTTGAATCTCAGCCATGGATTGCGCATACTTCTCATTAATTCATTTTTATTTTCATTTTATTTGATTTATTTTGTACATTTAATTTAAAATAGCAAAAAACCTTTAAAAATTCTGAAATTTTTTGTCAAAGGTTTAATTAATTTTCAGAACACAAAAATATTTTTATTTTTATTTTTTTGCATTAAAAATTACTTTTAAATCATTTAAAAGTTTATTTTTAATTAATTAATGAAAATTAATTAATAAAAAATACTTTTAGGTATTTAAAAATCACAAAAAAATTCACATAGCATTTAGAAACATTTAGAAACATTGTCCAACTCTCAAACCAAATTTCTTTTTTGATCTTGATGTCTTTTGATCATTTTCATTGGATTTAATTTCATTTCAAGGCAATATTTTGTTTCAAACTTCAAAAATTCATTTATGTCTAATCTTTGAGAGTTGGATCATGATTCTTTTTGCATTGCATCTTGTAGGGCATGTAGTTTATAGGATAAAATTGGTATGATTTGATCTTGCATTTTCAAATTGTTTTGCATTTTTCTTGACAAGGTACCTCAAAACCCTAGCAATCTTAGGAAATTCACAACTTTCACTAGGTTAAGAGTTGGATCCCCTCCTTTGGGCAGTGAGTTTGTATAGGTTTAGGGTATCTTTGATTGCATTTTCAAATTTTTATCATGTCATTTGCTTCTGATTTTGGATTTTGCTTTGTGTATTGATCATAAACCCTAATTTATGTCTTCCTTTGCATCCATCTTCCATTTGCTTGCATACCATGACTTGCCATGACATTTTGTGCATTCATTTGATTCATAATACATCTTAGGACACATTAGAATCATGTTTGATCATTGCATCTTTCATTTTCTATGTTGTATGCCCATTACATTTCATAACTTTTCATGAACATCCATGGTTCAAAGCATGTTTCTTTTGCATCCACATGATTGTTTGATCATTCTCATGCCTTGCCTCATGATTGTATCATCTCTTAGCATCATTAGCATCATTTTTATGCTCCTGGTTTTGGTTTGCATCATCACATTTCATCTCATTTGCATTGCATTTCATTTCTTTCACTAACTTTTCAGGTGGTAAGTTGTTTGAGAAGTGAATTTGCCTTCACTTCTCATATTCTCTTTTCATCTCTTTCATACTTCCCTTGCTGCATTTTGTATGTGTATTGGATTGAGCTTGCTCATTCTTGTTCATCTTACTTTCTTTCTTCAAGCAACTTGTCTTCTTAAGTGAAGCAAGTTGTTTTGCTTCTCTCTGCTTCTTGCTCCTTTCATTTGCTTCCTTCCTGGTGTTTTCTTTGAAGATCTTTCTCTCTTAAGCCTCATAAACCCTATGATCTCCAAGTATGACAACAATTAGGGTTTGATTAGTCCCCCATTTAGTTTTACCTTTGTGTCATCTTTGAGTCTTCTCCTCTCATCTCATAATCAGAGACTAAACCCTAAAGGCTTTAAGGCTTTGTGATTAAGCTTATGCCTGCATCCTTCTATTAGGATGGAGTGTATAACTTTAATCCTAAGTGTTAAACCCTTAATGTGTTTAAATCCTTTAATCAATTCACCTAATAATCATCAAGACATCAAGCTTGTAACTTGGGCCTTGCATTAGGGTTCTAATTCTTCCTTAATTGGTTAAGAAGGACTAACCCTAGTGTTAATGGACAAGTCCCCCTCAAGTTGTCTTACAAACCATAAAAATCACTTCTTCATCTTATCATTAACTAAAATCCATTTAATAAAGGCTTTGTTTTGTCATGAGGTTAATCCCTAATCATGGATTAAGTTGAGGAGTCTTCCTCAGCTTAAATATTCTCATCTATTATCCTTCTATTAGGATGGTGTAATGAGTCTGTTTAATCCCTGATTATGGCTTAATCTCATTACTTAACACTAAACAAAAGCACCAAAAAAACATCTAAATAATCACAAGTAGGTTAATGATCTTAATCCTACATCAGGGTGATTAAGTGTGAGATGCTGACTTCACACTTAAGGGATTCTCATTACCCCTAATCATAGGGAGGATGTGATGAGTTTACTAATCCCTTGGTTTAGACTTAAGCTCATTAACTTATGACAAACTTCAAAAGCAATAAAAGACTAAAAATACAAAAAAACAAACAATAATCGTCTCCTCCGGGATTCTTTTTTCATCTCATTCATTCATAAACGAGAACTTGCTTCTTCCGTCTAATGCAAGACAGTTAGCACCTGAGCCAGACAGGTCATACACTTGAGCATAGACAAACGAGCAGTTCACAAGTCAATTTATCTTTCAGTCTCTTTGGGTCGAACTACGGTGTTCTGACTTCCTCATTTCACGAGAGGCTACGTAGGCATAACTTAACAGTTATCGAACAAAAGTCTCTGTATATTCCCCCTCTTTCCAGCCTTATTCTTTAAGCCTCATGGTCTTGAGCATTTTTCTCTTGTTCTTACACTGACACTTCTCTTATACACTTCACACTTCTTCTACACTGACACTTGCATTCTTTCCAGCTTTGATACACAAATAGCATTGACACTACCCCTTTAAAACACAAATTTTCAAGCGTGGATCCCGTCGAGTACGGCGGAAAATCTGGGTGCTAATACCTTCCCAGGTTGTAACCAACCCCCTTTCTCAGTCTCTCTGGTTCGCAACCGTCTTATCCATCTTTTTCCAAGGTTTATGCAGCATTACCTTTCCTTTGGGATAAAAATGCCTAGTTGGCGACTCTATTCATTCCTTCTCCTTTCGCCGACCGTTCGCGTCTGTACCCCTTCTGACCCGTGTGTCATTTTGGTGGGAGCGACAGCTTGGCGACTCTGCTGGGGACCCTTATACTGTAACCAGGGCTTCTAGTTCTTTTGTGGGTTCCTCCTAGCGCTTGTTTGATTTGTGTTTACTAGGGTGTTATGTGCTACTTGTGTTTATATGGTTGCTTTACTTACTGCTTTATGTACAGTTATTTATTGCTTTCTTTACAGCTTTATATATCATACTGTCATATTGTCATCTGGCTGGATCTGGTTTTTGCTTTGGTGGGTGGGGTTCATTGAGAGTTTAAGGTCCTATACCTGGGACCTGAGTGACACCTAGGCTAGAGTGGTTCATGTTCTTTCCCATTCCATTTCGTTCTGGTGCGGGAATATGAAACACGGTTCAGATGTGGGTTTCTTCTTGAGAACTCTGTGCTACAGATTTCCTGTAGTGCTAGGGTTATCTGGGAAGCCTGCTAAGTCTGGATGACCTTTATTATGACCTTCAGAAACTGAGGTGAATTAGAGGAGGATCTTTTATGGTTATTGTAAACACTGTACCTCCGGGTTAGAAGTGCTTACACTTCTCATAACTGATCCAAGTCTGAGGATCCTTGTTTTAGAACATCACCTGTGAGGGGGTTGGGCTATTTACAGGTTTGCAGGAACCCTTGGCCATATCATACCCTGGTACTTGTTTTGTTTAAGAATGCTTCACTTTGGACAGTTCTTGTGATTTAACCCTGGACATGTGACTCTTTATTTGAGTCCCCCACCTTGGTTACTGGACTTCTGAACCTCCATCTAGACTTCTTGAACATACATGGATCTTTATATCAAGGCAGTAATCAGATCCAGCTTGATCACAAACCCTTGCATATCATTTGCATACTCATCACTTGCATCATTTAACATTTGTTTATTTGTTTTTCAGGATATCCATATTATATCTGGCTTGGTTTTGACCCCTTCATCTGCATAGGCCTCAGTTTCATCAGCTATCTGCTTCAGCTATCAGTTGCCTGCTTCAGCTACCTCCATCATCATCCTCAGCCTATCAGTGGCTCATCTCCAGTATCAGTCTTTATCATCAGCATCTGTTTTCAGCTCTTCATCAGCAGTCATGACACCCAAGAAGAGCAACATTTCATACCATTTCTTTGAGCCTGTGCTGGCTGGCATCAGGCAGGTCCAGGCACTTATCACTCCAGACCACATCCCATTATTCAGAGAGCATTATGGAGGCATCCTTGATATGGTTTTGGACCTAGACCCTTCTCAGAGGAGTTTGATCCACACTTGCCTACAGTTCTATGACCCTCCTTTGAGATGCTTCACTTTCCAGAGCTTTCAGCTGAGACCTTTGCTGGAGGAGTTCTCATCATTGATTGGAGTACCTGTCAGGGGTGATATCCCCTTCAACCCAGAGATGACTTCTCCCAGCAATGGAGAAGTGGCAAAAGCACTGTACCTAGAGCCTATATTGATTGAGAAGAACATGACAACAAAGGCTGGGATCCCTGGTTTGCACTTAGACTTTCTGACTTCTCAGGCCATCCTGAAGGCCTCCTTGGGAGAATGGAGGGCAGTTTGTGCATTGTTAGCCCTCAGTATATATGGGGTTATACTATTTGCAGATGAGCCCAAGTTTATCAGCAAGAATGCCATTCATATTTTCCTTCTGAGGAACCCAATACCCACCTTGCTGGGAGATTTCTATTATTCCATTCATCAGAGGAATGAGAAGAAAAGAGGAAAGTTGGTGAGATGCTGTGCTCCTCTATTTCACACTTGGCTGCTTAAACACTTACCCAGGACTGATGCCTTCCTGAATCCTCACCAGCAGAAGAATTGGGCTAAGAGGCTTATTGCTTTAACTTCAGATGACATCAGATGGTGCACCCAGAGCACCAAAGGCAGGGACATAATTACTAGCTGTGGGCAGTACCCCAATGTACCTCTAATAGGAGTGAAGGGTTGCATCAACTACAATCCTCTGCTGTTCAAGAGGCAATTGGGCTATGCTTTGGTCCACCCTCCTAGAGTGCAAGACTTGGCTGAAACCCTGTATTGTGAGATAAAGCCTAATCTAGCTATTGTTAGACGAGCATCCTGGGCTTGGGACAACATCCAGACCAAAGGGATGGCCATTCTTGGGAGATGCAATAATGTGGTTTCAGCTCAGTATTATGAATGGTCTCATGCTAGAGCTCAGATTTCTGGGATGCCCTTCACCATTGAGGATGCACCTGGACCATCCACAGCACCACCTCCAGCCACTGTCAGCATGGAGGAATTTGAGAAACTGAAGGAGAGGAATGAGAATCTGTCTCAAGCTCTGAAGAAGACCCTCTGGGAGAGGAGTGATGGTCGTCTAGACATTGAGAGGTTAGAAAAGCTTAAGGTGGAGCATCTAGCCAGGATTGAGAAATCAGAGGACTACATCAAGAAATCAATAGCTGGAGAGCAGATTTTGAAGAATGCCTGTAAAGAGGCCCAGTTTCAGAAGGCTAGGACTGATCTCTATCTAAAAGAAAGTCAAGCTAGGTGGGTCAGGATCACTGAAGCTCGTACTCAAGAGGATAAGAGAACTCAAGATAGGATTGAGCAGTTGGAGGCCAATGAGAAGAAGTAACAGGAGGCTTTGTTGGTAGCCCATAAGGAAATTTCAGAATTGAAGCTTAAGGCTGGTGTGAAGAGGTCAAAGGACCAAGACAGGCACAAGAAGCTGACCACCGCAATTGCCACCAGAAACCTTCTTATCAGGAACATCACAGAGCATCCGACTGGTCCTGTAACTGAAGCACTTTTGAAGGAGGTTAAGGAGGATGAGTTTGGACTCGATGTTTGATTTCTTTGCTTGTTGTTATTTCCATTTGATGTACTTTTCTTTTCTATGTTGTATTTTGACCCTTCAAGGGCATATGTTGTAAAAACAAACTATGTATGATCCACCATTTGTAATGTATTTGTCGGTTTGTTTCATTGAGTTTTCTTTCTCTCAAGCAACATCAAAATATCTTCCTCAGGGTCTGGAAAGGTCAAAACCAAGAGCCAAGCCGGATACCTTGGAAAATAAATAAGCATACTGCATTGCATACTAACTGTTGTTTTGTTTTGTAGGTTTGTCTTTACTTTATTTTGTTTCTAACTCTGTTGTGATTCAGGAATTATTGCTCGCCGTCGGGTGTTCCCCCTCAATCGTCCTCACCGGTATCCTACTCGCAACAATCTTCCTGGTATCTAGATGGACCAAGTACAACAAGACCTGACAGAGGTCAGAACTCAGATGGCTAACGAAAGGCTGGAGATGAGAAACCAAATGACCCAATTCATGGAAGTAATGAATGGCTTGGCCCAAAGTCAAGAAAGGTTGAGGGCATTGGTAGAAAGACAAACCCCGGAAGAACCTCCTCTGGGAACTAGAGGAATAAGTAACAATGAAAGGGGTCAGCCTCATGTTAATCCACCAGTATATGGGCCTCATCTACATCCGGAAGTCAACATCCCGGGTAATGTGCAAGGAAATACTACTAGAGGAAGGGTCTTGCAAGAAGACCCCCAAGAAGAGCAGTTCACTGTGATGGGAGCTGGGGATGAAGTTTATGATAGGAGGTTTGATGAAATTGCTGAGAAGTTGAGATCTCTGGAGTCTCAAAATTCCCTAGGCTTTGATGTGATGGATATGGGGTTAGTGGACGGGGTAAGAATTCCCCACAAGTTTAAACCACCGTGCTTCGAGAAGTACAACGGGACTTCCTGTCCACGAACTCACTTACAGTCCTTTCTGGGAAGACTTAAGGCATACACCATGGATGAGAAACTGTGGATATTTTACTTCAAAGATAGTTTGACTGGAGCTTCAAGGGAGTGGTACTCTCACTTGACCAGGGCTACAATCAGGTGCTGGAAGGACCTAGCTGAGGCCTTCATCAGACAGTACCAATACAATCTGGACATGGCTCCTAACAGGACTCTCCTGATGGGAATGTCTCAATCCTCCAGAGAAAGCTTCAGGGAATATGCCCAGAGGTGGAGACAGCTTGCTGCTACTGTCTAGCCACCCATGTCGGAAAGAGAAATGGCCGACATGTTTATGAATACTCTGCAAGGGACATATATTGATAGGCTAGCTGCCTTTTCTTCCACCAGCTTCGCTGATGTAGTCATAGCTGGAGAAAGAATTGAGAGCCTTCTGAAGATGGGTAAGATTTCTGATAACGGTGCAAGTTCGTCAAGTAATCCTAGAAAGCCTTTTGTGGGACCTAGAAGAACCAGTGAGACAAATGCCATTCATGCCACCAGGGGCAGACCTCAGTATGTCCACAGATCAGTAGCAGCTGTCACTATTCCAGCTCCAATTCCTCAGCAACCAACATATCAACCACAACAGCAACCTCATTACCAACAGCAAGTTCAGTATCCGCCACAGAGGACCTACAACAACAGTAACAGCAATCAACAACAGAGACCCTTCCAACAAAGACCATCACAGGCAAATAGGGTGATTGACCCTATCCCTATGCCTTATGCTGCTTTATTGCCACAACTCCTGAAACTCAACCTGGTTGAACTAAGGACATTGGCACCACTAGATCCTTCCAATCTTCCAAGAAATTACGATGTCAACGCCAGGTGTGCTTTTCATTCTAATGCGCCCGGCCATAATACAGAGAAATGCAGGGCTTTACAGATGAAGGTACAAGATTTGGTAGATTCTAAAGCCCTCAACTTTGCACCCCCTCCAAGTGTCACCAAGAATCCCATGCCCAATCATGGAGGACCAAGAATCAATGCCATTGAGGAAGATAAGCCATCTTTCTTAATCACCAGTGTTGGACAGATTCGGACGCCTCTGGTCGAAATTAAAGCTCAACTCCTGGAATGCCAGATGTTCCCCGGGTGTGAGCTCGGTTGTGGTTATTGTAATATTTCGGTCAACGGGTGTGATAACTTGAGAAGCGGCAGAGATAGTCTTATCAAAAGTGGTATACTTCAGATCACAACAACGGCGCCTACAAATCCAGCAATTCCTTTCACAACCATTCCTGATTCTTCTACAACAGCAACAACAATCATTCCAACCGATTCATCAATATCATCAACAATGGCTTCATCTATCACCTCAGCAAATCAGATGTCAACAACCATTTCTTCTACAACATCAACATCCATTTATTCAACAGAATCTTCTACAACACCAGTAAGGCTCGATGAAGATATCTCAGCAGTCACAATTTACTATGATCCATCAAATGTTCCTCCAAACAACAACTTTCAACAACAAACAGTGGCACCTCCTTCCAGATCACCGGTCACCATTTACTACGATCCGCACACCATTTCAGAACCTTCCTCTGCAGCAGTCAGTCCAGTTACCATCACGGTGCCTGGACCAGTTCCATATGAAAGCAGTAATGCCATACCTTGGCATTATGGCTCTGACCTCTACTGCAACGGGGAGAAAATCACCTTGGACTCTTCAACTTCTTCTCCACAGATTGATAATGTTGGGGGAGGCGGAGGCTTCACCAGAAGCGGACGCCTTTTTGCCTCACAATTGCAAGGACCTAATGCCGAAGCAGAAGCTGCTGCAAAAGCAAAGGGGAAGAGTGTGATACCTGAAGAACCAATCATCAAAGAAACTCAGAAGACATCTTCTGAGCAAGATGTAGACGAGTTTATGAGAATTATAAAGAGAAGTGATTACAAGGTGGTGGATCAGCTTCACCAAACTCCCTCAAAGATCTCCATATTATCCCTGTTGATGTGTTCTGAAGCTCACAGGAATGCATTACTAAAAGTCCTGCACGCAGCATACGTGCCAGAAGAGATCACTGTTAATCAGCTAGAAACCGTGGTAGCAAATGTCAATACCAGCCATGGACTGGGCTTTACCAATGCTGATTTAACAACTGAGGGACGTAACCACAACAAGGCTTTACACATCACTCTAGAATGCAAGGGTGCTGTCCTATCCCATGTACTGGTGGACACTAGGTCTTCACTCAATGTCCTGCCAAAGAGAGCCTTAGTGAAGCTGGAGTATGATGGCTTGGCGCTGCGTCCAAGTAATTTGGTGGTAAGAGCATTTGATGGCTCTAAAAGATCAGTGCTAGGGGAGATTGATCTGCCTGTGATGATTGGCCCGCAGACTTTTAAGATTACCTTCTATGTGATGGACATTCAGCCGGCCTACAGCTGTTTGTTGGGTAGACCTTGGATCCATGCCGCTGGCGCTGTTATGTCTACCCTTCACCAGAAGCTGAAATTCGAGTGGGAAGGCCAGATCATCACCATCAGTGGAGAAGAGGACATCTTTGTTAGCCACCTGGCTACGTACAAGTACATTGAGATGGATGGAGAAATCCATGAAACAATGAGCCAGGGGTTTGAGGCCCTGAATATTAATGAAGCATCTGCTGTACTAGGAACCTCCATGACGTCTTATCAGCAAGCCAGGAAGGTTGTTGAAGAGGGTACTGCCCAAGGCTGGGGCAAGCTGTTGCCCGTGGAGAAGAAGGAGGACAGATTTGGGTTGGGTTACAAACCAACTCAACAAGATCAATCAGAGGCTGCCAAGAATCCCAACTTTGTCAGCGGGGGGATGCTCACCCCGGATGCAGTGAACAACTTGGAAGATGAGTCGGAAGATGAGCGCAACCTAGAGAGCTGGATACGTCCAAGGATCCCGGGGAGCCGTATCTCAAACTGGTCTTCCCAGGAAATCATAAGGGTTACTCCTGCAGAGTAATTATTATTTCCTGTATTTTTAAGCATGCATCAAGTCTTGCATCTTGCCCAAGATGACAAGACTCATTTTGTAATCGGGCCATCTTGTAATTTTTGTGCAAACAGATCAATCAATGAATATCGGACATCTTTTGCAAATGAGTCTTCTTCTTTCCCGCTCACTGTTTTTCATTTTTTCTTTTTGTACAAAAAAATAAAATGGCAATGTTTTCCAAAATGATAACTTTATTTCACTTTTTCTAAACAAAGATTAAAATCAATCACTAAAATGAACAATCTAAACCCTTGCAGAGAGTGCCTTTCAGACTGCACCGACAACAACACAGCTATGACTCTGTATGACTTTGACAATCCAATCAATCAAGCTGATGAAGGGGTTGAAGAAGACTATGAGCTCCCTGAAGAGCTAGCCAGGTTGTTAAGGCAAGAGGAGAAGGTTATCACTCCTCATCAGGAGGAGGTCGAAACGGTTAATCTTGGTACGAAAGAAGATGTGAAGGAGGTTAAGATCGGGGCCTGCCTGGAAGATTCAGTAAAGGAACAACTGATTGATATGCTCCGGGAATATGTGGATGTCTTTGCTTGGTCTTATCAGGATATGCCAGGGTTGGACACCGATATCGTTATGCACAAGCTGCCACTAAAAGAAGACTGCCCACCGGTAAAACAGAAATTGCGCCGTACTCGCCCAGATATGGCAATGAAGATCAAAGAAGAGGTACAAAAGCAGTGGGACGCCGGGTTCCTTGCTGTGACTAGCTATCCTCCGTGGGTTGCTAATATTGTACCTGTGCCTAAGAAGGACGACAAGGTGAGGATGTGTGTGGATTACCGGGATCTGAACAGAGTCAGCCCGAAAGATGACTTCCCTTTACCTCACATTAATGTATTGGTTGATAATACGGCTCAGTTCTCAGTATTCTCCTTCATGGATGGATTTTCAAGATACAATCAGATCAAGATGTCACCTGAAGACATGGAGAAGACAACTTTTATCACACCCTGGGGCACGTTCTGTTACAAGGTGATGCCATTTGGACTGAAGAATGTTGGTGCAACTTATCAACGGGCTATGGTGACTTTATTCCATGACATGATCCATAAAGAAATAGAATGTTATGTGGATGACATGATTGCCAAGTCCCTCACAGAAGAAGACCACCTGGTAAATCTGTTGAAATTATTCAAGCGTCTGAGGAAATACCAACTGAAGTTAAACCCCAACAAATGCACATTCGGGGTGCGATCTAGTAAGCTGCTGGGATTCATTGTAAGTGAGAAAGGGATTGAAGTTGACCCTGACAAAGTTAAAGCCATTCAAGAAATGCCTGCACCGAAGACTGAGAAAGAAGTTCGGGGGTTCTTAGGTAGATTGAACTACATTTCATGGTTCATATCTCACCTTACAGCAACCTGTGAACCTCTGTTCAAGCTGTTAAGAAAAGAACAAACGGTCAGGTGGAACGAAGACTGCCAGAGGGCTTTTGACAAAATCAAGGAGTACTTGCAAGAACCTCCGATCCTTATGCCTCCAGTTGAAGGAAGACCTCTAATCATGTACCTGACAGTATTAGAAGAGTCAATGGGGTGTGTGTTGGGCCATCATGACGAGTCTGGTCGAAAAGAGTATGCAATATACTACCTAAGCAAAAAGTTTACCGACTGTGAACAACGTTATTCACTACTCGAGAAAACTTGTTGTGCTTTAGCGTGGGCTGCCCGCCGACTGAGACAGTATATGTTGACCCACACTACATTGTTGATCTCAAAGATGGACCCAGTCAAGTACATATTTGAGAAGCCAGCTCTTACCGGACGGGTTGCAAGATGGCAAATGATTCTCACAGAATATGACATTCAGTACACATCTCAAAAAGCCATCAAGGGCAGTGTATTGTCTGATTATCTTGCTGAGCAACCTATTGATAATTACCAGCCTATGAGGTTTGACTTCCCTGATGAAGACATCATGTTCATAAAAGCAAAAGATCATGAAGAGCCTATTCACACTGAAGGGCCTGACCCAGAAGAAGAATGGACTATGATGTTTGATGGGGCTGTTAATATGAATGGTCGTGGTGTTGGTGCAGTACTCATTACGCCTAAAGGAATTCACATGCCTTTCTCGGCAAAACTCACCTTTAGTTGCACTAACAACGAAGCTGAATACGAAGCTTGTATTATGGGTCTTGAGGAAGCCATTGACCTCAGGATCAAAACTTTGACTGTGTTCGGGGATTCAGTTTTGGTAATTAATCAAACCAACGGCAAATGGTACACCCACCAGGATCATCTGATACCTTACAGGGATTATACAAGAAGGTTATTGACTTTCTTTACAACGGTCAAGCTTGAGTATATCCCTCTGGATGAAAATCAGTTTGCAGATGCTCTGGCCACCATTTCATCCATGATCAAAGTTCAAGCTGCCAACTTTGTACCTCAGATTTCAGTATCCAGACTTGACAGACCAACATATGTATTTGCAGCAGATATTGCCAAAGATGACAAGCATTGGTTCCATGACATTAAATGCTTCTTGGAGGATAAAACATACCCACTTGGGGCATCTTCCAATGATAAGAAGACATTAAGAAGGCTAGCTGGTAGTTTCTTCCTGAATACTGATGGCTCCTTGTACAAGAGAAACTTTGATATGGTACTCCTCAGATGCGTTGATAAAACAGAAGCAGGCTTGTTGATGCACGAGGTGCACGAAGGATCCTTTGGTACCCATGCGGGAGGGCATGCCATGGCAAAGAAATTGCTAAGATCAGGTTACTACTGGATCACAATGGATGCAGACTGTTGTGCCTATGCCAAAAAATGTCATAAATGCCAGATATATGCGGATAAAGTGCATGTGCCTCCCAATCCTTTGATTGTGATGTCTTCACCCTGGCCGTTTGCCATGTGGGGCATTGATATGATTGGAAAAATTGAACCGACTGCTTCAAATGGCCACAGATTCATCCTGGTAGCCATTGACTATTTTACCAAGTGGGTTGAAGCAGCTTCCTATGCAAATGTTACAAGGCAAGTGGTAGCCCGATTTCTGAAGAGAGATATCATCTGTCGATACGGAGTTCCCGAGCGAATCATTACTGATAATGGTTCTAACTTAAACAACAAAATGATGGCAGAACTGTGTCGGGACTTCAAAATCCAACACCACAATTCTTCTCCTTACAGGCCGAAGATGAATGGCGTTGTTGAGGCAGCTAACAAGAATATCAAGAAGATTGTGCAAAAGATGGTAGTCACCTACAAAGACTGGCATGAAATGCTACCATTCGCCTTGCATGGGTACCGTACGTCAATCAGAACATCCACTTGGGAAACACCGTATCAACTTGTGTATGGTATGGAAGCAGTCCTACCTGTTGAAGTTGAATTACCTTCTCTACGGGTATTAATGGATGTTAAGCTGAATGAAGCAGAATGGGTCCGATCCCGATACGAACAACTGAGTCTGATCGAAGAAAAGAGGTTGGCTGCAATCTGTCATGGGCAGCTGTATCAGAAAAGAATGAAGAAAGCCTTCGATCAGAAAGTCAGGCTCCGAGAGTACCAAGTAGGAGACCTCGTGCTGAAGAGACTCCTCCCTCCTCATACAGACCACAGGGGCAAATGGACTCCAAACTATGAAGGGCCATTCGTAGTAAAGAAAGTTTTCTCCGGTGGAGCACTCATGCTCAGTACTATGGATGGTGAAGATTTCCCGTCCCCTGTGAATTCAGATGCAGTTAAAAAATACTTCGCATAAAATGACCCGCTGGACATAAAAACAGAATGTAAGTCCATGCAAAAATAGGGCATCCCGGCGAGTCAAAAACTGAATAAAAGACTCGGGCAAAAATAAGGGAAAATAAATAAAAAATGTGTACACCCGCTGAGTTGAAAAGCCACATCGGACAACTCAGGCAAAAATGGGTATCCCGGTGGATTGAAAACCCGAAAGGGCGATCCACGCAAAATAAGGGAATAAGCGAACAACTGCATTCTGAATTCATCTGTATCACTTACAACCTGGTAAGCTTTGAAAGGATCAAGCTTCTTTTAGAATCAGCCTCCTTCAAAAAGCAAGACGAGAAGAACGTCAAATGTCATACGAGTCATAGGGAAGCTCCTCGAAGCGTCATCAACATTGCCAATACCTTTTTATTTCTCAGTTTGTAACAATCTCCTCATTTTAGGGGATTTGTTTCTTTGGTTGTATCTTGCCAATTCAGGGCACATGAATTAATAAAATCAGATTTTTCAGTCATGTTTCGTCTCGTACATTTTATTTTTGTTTGCAAAATTTCCGATGTCCCTAAGATACTGATTGCATAAATACAGATGTTTCTCTTCTAAAAAATACGTGCTTGCGGGAAATATACTCGCTCCCAGGGGTGCCTAAACTCTTATGATGGAATCTGGTAAAGGATACCTCGGGATTACTTGTGAGTTTCTCTGACTTTTCAGGATTGCAGGTATTCGAAGCACAACATAGGGCATGAAAGCTTCATCCCAGCAAGCTGGCAGATAATTATCTACTCAGTCTTAGCACTGAAGGTGCTTTCTCCCCAGCTGAGTTGCTATTTGTTATTTCCTCCTCGGCCGAGTACAAAAGCCAGGGAGCCATCTCCCCATAGAGTTTCAACCTCTATCCAGAAGAGCAACACCTGAAGATCTCACAACAGAGTGACGAAAGCTTCTACAAACCCCAGTTGGGTCCCTTGTTACCAAAGATAGGTCTACCCGTGACCATCCCCAAGCAGAGTCCCATATGTCAGATTTACCATTGGTTTCATCCCTAGCTGGGATGTCCACTCCAAGCAGATCAGCCAGAGATCTCCGCAACATCGGGATCCGAACCCCGGATTGGTATCTTTGCATAATCATGGCATTCACATCATATTTTCCCACAGAGCGTAGCATTCCGTCTAATACGGAGCATTACGACAAAAATCAAACATATTACATGATCATAAGCCATGTTCTGAATCAGACACTTGTAAATACTGGCAATCCAGCAGGGATATACAGAAAACTCTCCGAATTCCCCGGCAGAAAGCCAAGGCATTTGCCCTACACTCACAAATACAAATGCACACTCTTTTTGGCACCCCTCCGTGTCATCATTCCCCAGTAAAGTCGCCCAGGCTTTCTTTACAAACAGACACTTATATATTACAGATACTTCTTGACATCCGTCCGTGTCATATCCCCAGTAGAAAGCCAAAATGTCCTCTTTGCACTCACAGATACATATATCCATACAGATTCCCTGACACTCGTCTGTGTCACCCTCCCCAGCAAGTTAGACACTTGTCGGTGTTTCACTCATACTTATTATTCCTACTTCACTCATACAGATACTCGTTCGTATCTTGTATACATTACTTATACATCCTCAGATTCGACACTCGTCCGTGTTCGTTGTTAACCAGTTGGTACCCGTCTGTATCATCATTTCTGAACATGCGTCAAGCGTTTGTTTCTACCTGATACTCGTCCATATCATAGTCTTAGGGATGCTCGTCCGCATCTTTAATCCATACACGTTTCAAACACTCATGTCTTCTTGAATTTAGACACTCGTCTGTGTCTACTATCCCCCAGAAGAGCCCCCACAGAATCAACACTCGTCCGTGTTCTTTGTTAACTAGTTGATACTCGTCCGTATCATCATCTCCGAACATGTGTCAGTATTCGTCTCTACCTGATACTCGTCTGTATCATAGTCTTAGGGATGCTCGTCCGCATCTTTAATCTATACACCGTACCCAAACAATAATGCCTCTCATTTCTTGGATATAGACACTCGTCCGTGTTTACTTATCCCAGTAAATCCCAACAAACTATTCCTTTCCTATCTGACATTCGTCCTATGTCATGATACCTTTCTGGCAGCCGTACCCTGCCAGGTGATCATCCTTCACCTCTGGATGACCGTCCCTCATCCTTTACCCAGTGGAGTCTCTGTTATTGGAACCCTTTTCTATTCGGCATTCGTCCTATGTCGTGATATTTAGCAGCCGTCCCCTGCTAGGTGATCGTCCTTCACCTTTTGATGATCGTCCTTCATCATTTTATCCGATGGTCGTCCCCATCGTTGATCTTGTTATCTGACATTCGTCCTATGTCATGATACCCCGAGAGCAGCCGTACCCTGCTAGGTGATCATCCTTCACCTCTTGATGATCGTCCTTCATCATGTTTATCCGATGGCCGTCCCCATCATCGACCTTTTATCCGGCATTCGTCCTATGTCGCGATGCTTTTGGCAACCGTACCTTGCCAGGTGATCGTCCTTCACCTTAGATGACCGTCCCTCATCTTATTCCCCAACAGAGCAGCCGTCCCCTGCTAGGTGATCGTCCTTCACCTTTGATGACCGTACCTCATCATTTTATTTCATACACCTCCAATCCCCAGAGAATCTTGTAGTTTTACCTGATGGTCTTCCCCATCATAATCTTTTATATCCCCAACTTGTCGTCCGTCCCCGTCATTGCTTTGTTTCCTGCATTTTTCCCCAGCATGTCGGTCGTCCCCGTCATTGTTCCTTCCCCAGCAGTCGTCCTCTGCTCGACGGTCGCCCTCCGTCGCCCGCACTTTATAATATACTTTATTTTCTTTTACAATCTATATCCCTTTTCTTCTTCATTCTGTGAGTGCAAATTTTGGACTGTCTTTGGTATTCAACCACAAGTTATCTTGTTCGCCTGTTAAGCCGTTGCTTACATCCTGCACAGCTAACTCATGTTTGAATAGGGGCAGCTGTAAACACCCCAAATTTGCCCTCACCCATTCACACCATGGCTTGTGATCTTCTCATATGCATAAACTCAACCATATCATCTCATACCACATTTCTGATTCACTGCATTGCTTCTAAGTCATCTGCATCTAGGGTTTGTGATCTGATCCATCCCTGAGCCATTTGAGCCACTCCAAAGGTCTTAAATCATTTCAAAGGGGTCCATGTATGTTCAAGCATCATATTATATCCTCTCAAAGTCAAGAATGTCAAAAAATCACAAGAACTGAGGAAAGGCATAGAAGCAGAGTCAGGTTTAACTGCACAGATGACCTAGAATTAGGGTTTTGGTTTCAAAGGCCATAACTCCAATTTTTTTGGTCATTCTTGTTTCTATTGGTCTCTATATGGTATAGGGATCATGCATATCAATTTTCATGAAGAAATTCAATGGGGAAGGCATCTGATCAATAGTTGACTTTTTGAGCAAGCTAGTGCAAAATCAGGGCATCTGAGGCCCCCAATGACCCAACCAAAGGGTGTTCATCATCATTTTTATTATGTATGATCTTTATTTGATCATAGAAGATTTTAGAAGTTCACAAAATTGAAGAATTTCAAGCCATTTGCAAAGTTGACTTTTTGGGAAAATGACTTGTAATGGAAACTTGCCATTTTGGGAAACTTTTTCAACCCTTGCTTTTTGATTCAAAAATGCTTCAAATGGGAAAAATTTGGTCATGAAAGTTGTAGAATGGATCATTCCCTTTTCAAAAAGTACAAGAACTTGTTCTAATTCATTTTGGATCAAAAGTTATGGTTTGTCAAAGTTGGGAAAAATCACATAATTTCAAGTTTTCTACCAAAGAGGCAAAGTTGCAAAACCACTTGCCAAGACAAATTTTGCTATCAAATGGACTTCTAATCTTCATACAAACATAAACCAAGGCCTAAGAATCAGATTGCATCAAAAGTTTACTCATTTTCATGGCTTGTGGATCAAGAAATTTCAAAAGGGGCAAAGTGGAACAAAGTTGCAAAACATCCTTCAAACCCTAATCCACTTGTTGGCTGGCTTCAAAACTGATCCTATGGTCCTCCTCACTTCTTGCTACGCAGGACACCCCTCTTGTCCTTGGCTAGCCATGAGCCCATACCTCTCTTACACAAAGCTTGAATTTTTTGCAAAAGACCCATACCAATCACAATAGGGCACAACCACTCTTCTGACCTACCCAAGATTGATAAGTGGACCAAATACATCACAACACAACACACAACTCATGTTGAAACACTCTCCAAGCCATAGTTATCAAAAATTCTCCAACTTGCAAAACCATTCGAATCTCTCAGTCCACTCAACCATTCTTCAAACCAACTTCACCATTGATCTCAAAATGACTCACTGATCACAAACCAACCATTGAAACAGCCCAAAACCTCACACAAACCAAATACGATTTCTCCCCCTCTTTGAACAGAACTCAGTCAATCTCACAAACTAGCCTAAATAAACTCCAGATAAGCTTTGCAAACACTCGAGGGAGGTCAGTAGAGTTGATTGAAAGCAAGGAACTGGTCCAGAAGCTCTTGGGTTGAAAGCTTCGATTCAGGTAGCCATGGAAATTCATTTTTCCAGAACTCTCATTTCTTGTTTCTAAATGATAAAGCATGCTCTCCTGATCACACTGAACCTTTTATTTTTGAAAATGATTGAGTTTTGAGGGTGTATGGATGTTCTGAAATTTTGTTCAGTTTTAGGTTTTTGTTCGAATCTTGTTGTTGATGATGAATAAATGAGATTTGATGCTGGATTCTTGTTCTAGGGGATTTGGGGATCATTTCTGGAGATTTGGGGGGTTTGATTTAGCCTAGGGAGTGTTTTAGAAAAATCTCAGGGGAGAGCTGGCCGGAGAAGATGACCGGAGGTCTTCTCCGGCCACCTGAAAGTGATTAGAGTCTTAATTGCGTTTAGGGCAAAATTTGAATTTGGACCCTTGATCTTGTGGACTTTGGTTGACTCCTCGCGCGTATGGACGGCCAAGATCAGTCATTAAACCCTAATCTTTAATTAATTAAATTAATTTGAATTAATTAGTCAGAATGCATCTGGACCACTCCTTTACGCGCCAGTCAACTCCCTCCACCCAGCTTTGAATCTCAGCCATGGATTGCGCATACTTCTCATTAATTCATTTTTATTTTCATTTTATTTGATTTATTTTGTACATTTAATTTAAAATATCAAAAAACCTTTAAAAATTCTGAAATTTTTTATCAAAGGTTTAATTAATTTTCAGAACACAAAAATATTTTTATTTTTATTTTTTTGCATTAAAAATTACTTTTAAATCATTTAAAAGTTTATTTTTAATTAATTAATGAAAATTAATTAATAAAAAATACTTTTAGGTATTTAAAAATCACAAAAAAATTCACATAACATTTAGAAACATTTAGAAACATTGTCCAACTCTCAAACCAAATTTCTTTTTTGATCTTGATGTCTTTTGATCATTTTCATTGGATTTAATTTCATTTCAAGGCAATATTTTGTTTCAAACTTCAAAAATTCATTTAGTAAAATTGGTATGATTTGATCTTGCATTTTCAAATTGTTTTGCATTTTTCTTGACAAGGTACCTCAAAACCCTAGCAATCTTAGGAAATTCACAACTTTCACTAGGTTAAGAGTTGGATCCCCTCCTTTGGGCAGTGAGTTTGTATAGGTTTAGGGTATCTTTGATTGCATTTTCAAATTTTTATCATGTCATTTGCTTCTGATTTTGGATTTTGCTTTGTGTGTTGATCATAAACCCTAATTTATGTCTTCCTTTGCATCCATCTTCCATTTGCTTGCATACCATGACTTGCCATGACATTTTGTGCATTCATTTGATTCATAATACATCTTAGGACACATTAGAATCATGTTTGATCATTGCATCTTTCATTTGCTATGTTGTATGCCCATTACATTTCATAACTTTTCATGAACATCCATGGTTCAAAGCATGTTTCTTTTGCATCCACGTGATTGTTTGATCATTCTCATGCCTTGCCTCATGATTGTATCATCTCTTAGCATCATTAACATCATGTTTATGCTCCTGGTTTTGGTTTGCATCATCACATTTCATCTCATTTGCATTGCATTTCATTTCTTTCACTAACTTTTCAGGTGGTAAGTTGTTTGAGAAGTGAATTTGCCTTCACTTCTCATATTCTCTTTTCATCTCTTTCATACTTCCCTTGCTGCATTTTGTATGTGTATTGGATTGAGCTTGCTCATTCTTGTTCATCTTACTTTCTTTCTTCAAGCAACTTGTCTTCTTAAGTGAAGCAAGTTGTTTTTCTTCTCTCTGCTTCTTGCTCCTTTCATTTGCTTCCTTCCTGGTGTTTTCTTTGAAGATCTTTCTCTCTTAAGCCTCATAAACCCTAGGATCTCCAAGTATGACAACAATTAGGGTTTGATTAGTCCCCCATTTAGTTTTACCTTTGTGTCATCTTTGAGTCTTCTCCTCTCATCTCATAATCAGAGACTAAACCCTAAAGGCTTTAAGGCTTTGTGATTAAGCTTATGCCTGCATCCTTCTATTAAGATGGAGTGTATAACTTTAATCCTAAGTGTTAAACCCTTAATGTGTTTAAATCCTTTAATCAATTCACCTAATAATCATCAAGACATCAAGCTTGTAACTTGGGCCTTGCATTAGGGTTCTAATTCTTCCTTAATTGGTTAAGAAGGACTAACCCTAGTGTTAATGGACAAGTCCCCCTCAAGTTGTCTTACAAACCATAAAACTCACTTCTTCATCTTATCATTAACTAAAATCCATTTAATAAAGGCTTTGTTTTGTCATGAGGTTAATCCCTAATCATGGATTAAGTTGAGGAGTCTTCCTCAGCTTAAATATTCTCGTCTATTATCCTTCTATTAGGATGGTGTAATGAGTCTGTTTAATCCCTGATTATGGCTTAATCTCATTACTTAACACTAAACAAAAGCACCAAAAAAACATCTAAATAATCACAAGTAGGTTAATGATCTTAATCCTACATCAGGGTGATTAAGTGTGAGATGCTGACTTCACACTTAAGGGATTCTCATTACCCCTAATCAGAGGGAGGATGTGATGAGTTTACTAATCCCTTGGTTTAGACTTAAGCTCATTAACTTATGACAAACTTCAAAAGCAATAAAAGACTAAAAATACAAAAAAACAAACAATAATCGTCTCCTTCGGGATTCTTTTCTCATCTCATTCATTCATAAACGAGAACTTGCTTCTTCCGTCTAATGCAAGACAGTTAGCACCTGAGCCAGACAGGTCATACACTTGAGCATAGACAAACGAGCAGTTCACAAGTCAATTTATCTTTCAGTCTCTTTGGGTCGAACTACGGTGTTCTGACTTCCTTATTGCACGAGAGGATACGTAGGCATAACTTAACAGTTATCGAACAAAAGTCTCTGTATATTCCCCCTCTTTCCAGCCTTATTCTTTAAGCCTCATGGTCTTGAGCATTTTGCTCTTGTTCTTACACTGACACTTCTCTTATACACTTCACACTTCTTCTACACTGACACTTGCATTCTCTCTAGCTTTGATACACAAATAGCACTAACACTACCCCTTTAAAACACAAATTTTCAAGCGTGGATCTCGTCGAGTACGGCAGACAATCTGGGTGCTAATACCTTCCCAGGTTGTAACCAACCCCCTTTCTCAGTCTCTCTGGTTCGCAACCGTCTTATCCATCTTTTTCCTAGGTTTATGCAGCATTACCTTTCCTTTGGGATAAAAATGCCTAGCTGGCGACTCTATTCATTCCTTCTCCTTTCGCCGACCGTTCGCGTCTGTACCCCTTCTGACCCGTGTGTCATTTTGGTGGGAGCGACAAGGATTCTCTAAGTTATCTTTGCCATTGACGCAGTTGACTAGAAAGGGTCAAGCTTTTGTTTGGGATATAAAGTGTGAAGAAAGTTTTCAAGAGCTTAAGAGGAAGTTGACGACAGCTCCAGTTTTGAATTTACCGAATCCGGAAGAACCATTTGTTGTGTATTGTGATGCTTCGTTGATGGGTTTGGGAGGTGTATTAATGCAAAATCAGCAAGTTGTAGCTTATGCTTCAAGGCAACTTAAAGTGCATGAGAGAAATTATCCGACGCATGACTTAGAGTTAGCCGATGTTGTGTTTGTGTTGAAGCTTTGGAGGCACTACTTGTTTGGATCGAGATTTGAAGTCTTTAGTGATCATAAGAGTTTGAAGTATCTCTTTGATCAGAAGGAATTGAATGCGAGACAAAGAAGATGGTTGGAACTTTTGAAGGATTATGATTTTGGTTTGAATTACCATCCGGGTAAGGCAAACGTGGTAGCTGATGCATTAAGTCGTAAATCCTTGCGTATGTCGATGATGATGGTTAGAGAGTTGGAAATGATTGAACAATTTCGAGACATGAGTTTGGTTTGTGAAAAGACTTCTTATGGAGTTAAACTTGGTATGTTGAAGCTTACAAGTGGTATTCTTGAAGAGATTCGAGAAGGTCAGAAATATGATTTAGGTTTGGTAGATCGATTAACTTTGATCAATCAAGGCCGAGGAGGTGATTTTCGGATTGATGAGAATGGTATCATGAAATGTCATGATCGAGTTTGTGTTCCAGATATTGCAGAACTGAAGAAGAGTATTCTTGAAGAAGGTCATCGTAGTGGGTTGAGTATTCATCCGGGTGCGACTAAGATGTATCAAGATTTGAGGAAAGTGTTTTGGTGGCCTTGTATGAAGAAGGATATTGCAGAGTTTGTGTATTCTTGTTTGACTTGTCAGAAGTCAAAGATTGAGCATCAGAAACCGTCAGGTTTAATGAAACCCTTAGCTATTCCTGAGTGGAAATGGGATAGCATATCTATGGATTTTGTATCTGGTTTACCTAGGACACCGAATAATTTTGAGGCTATTTGGGTTATTGTGGACAGGTTGACGAAATCTACTCACTTTATTCCGATAAGGATGGATTACCCATTGGAGAAGTTAGCAAAGTTGTATATCGAGAGGATTGTCAGTTTGCATGGTATTCCGTCTAGCATTGTATCAGATAGAGACCCAAGGTTCACATCACGATTTTGGGAGAGTTTACAAAGTGCTTTGGGTACTAAGTTGCGTTTGAGTTCTGCTCATCATCCACAGACAGATGGTCAGACGGAGAGGACGATTCAATCACTTGAGGATCTTTTAAGAGCTTGTGTTTTGGAAAAGGGAGGAACTTGGGATAGCTACTTATCTTTGGTTGAGTTTACTTACAATAATAGTTTCCATTCGAGTATTGGTATGGCACCGTTTGAAGCATTTTATGGTAGGAAGTGTAGGACGCGATTATGTTGGTATGAGGCTGGAGAGAGTGCGGTGGTTGGACCTGAGATAGTTCAACAAACTACAGATAAGATTAAGATGATTCAGGAGAAGATGAAGATTTCTCAAAGTCGTCAAAAGAGTTATCATGACAAGAGGAGGAAAGCACTTGAGTTCCAAGAGGGAGATCATGTGTTTCTTCGAGTTACTCCGATAACTGGTGTTGGTAGGGCATTAAAGTCGCGCAAGTTGACACCGCGTTTTATTGGTCCTTATCAGATATTGCAGAGGATAGGAGAGGTAGCCTATCGGATTGCTTTGCCGCCGTCGCTTGCTAATCTCCATGACGTGTTCCATGTATCTCAGTTGAGGAAATACATTGCGGATCCGTCTCATATAGTCCAAGTAGATGATGTACAGGTGAGAGATAACCTGACTGTTGAGACTTCACCTACGAGGATAGAAGATCGGGAGTTGAAGCAACTTCGAGGTATAGAGATTGCTTTGGTGAAGGTCGCTTGGGGAGGACCAACTGGTGGGAATGTAACTTGGGAACTTGAGAGTCAGATGAGAGAGTCTTATCCCGAGTTGTTCATTTGAGGTAATTTTCGAGGACGAAAATCTTTTAAGTGGGGGAGAGTTGTAACATCCCGATTTTAGTAATTATTTATTTTTTTATATTAATTACGTAATTGTGTGATTGTGTGCCTAATTGAATTATTTGACTTGTTTGATCTAATTGACTTATTGGATTTATTTGAATTAATTAATTTAATTTAATTATGTGATTTAATTTAATTAATTGAATTATTTATTTTATTTGAAATAATTGATATAAGTGAATTAATTGATTAACTTTATTTATTGAAAATTAATTGATATAATTGATTTATTTTATTTGGTGAAATAAAATAGAATAGTAAGAAAACTAATTGGGCCAATAGTGGGTGTGTGATTAGTGAGTGAGTAGATTGTAAGCCCAATAAGAAAATATAATGTTTATGAGGAAGAGTTAGGTTTTAAAAAAAAATGGAAAGAGTAGAAATAATAGAAGTTGGAAGAGGGAAAAGAGGCTAGAAGGGAAAAGAGGAGAAGAAGAGAAATCAAGAACAAGAACTCAAAATCAAAGGTAAGGGTGAGTTTTCATAAAATTGTTGGGATTATTTGGTAGTGTAGAATTGGTAGAAATGTGGTTAGGATAAAACCTTAAATTTTTCCATGATTTTATAATTTTAGGTTTTCATAATTAAAATAGATTCTCTTATATCATTGCTTTAAATATCCACTTTCTTGAAATAATTTTATCCCTGTTTTCATTTGTGGACGGGTTGTCTAGCTTTCACTAATGATATTACATTGTTGAATATGAATAAACTCGTTGGAATTTAGTTTGTCAATTAATGATACTTGAACTTGAGGCCAGTGTCCCTAAAACTATTTGGGCTGAGGATTCCTAAAGGATATGAACTTGGAAGAAGAGTTTTTAGGTCTTCCAGCTGGATCATTGGATCAGCGATTTAAAAAAAAATAAATAAATATATATATATATATATATATATATATATATATATATATATATATATATATATATATATATATAGTTGAGTTTGTAATACATATCATATATTATATTTAATAGAAGAAAAAAATAGTAGCATTTCGAGGAGATCAATTAAAATTATTGAGGTGTGAAATTCACTTTCTACTAACTATGTATAGGGCGCAGGAATTGGGTGGGTAGCCACTATAGACCATTGGCTACTTAATTAATTGCTTGTAAAATCTGTTATTTCTAAGACTTAATATATATATATTGCAAGGATAGAACTAGACAAGTGATACTTTTCCTTTTTCTTTTCCACTGTATCTGTTCTAGAAACATATATTGGTATAAAATAAAATGATAATAGGTGGCAACTTAGTACTTATAAGGTAGTGCCACTTTAGAACCATTGTTTATTAATAAAATCAAATGTGATAGCCACATTTAATTATAACTGTAATGGAGAATCATATTATTTATATTATATAGTTATATTGTATATCAGTACTTGGAATTCAACGTATGGTGAGAAGATTTAATATATGCACTGAACCGAAGCATTTTAATGAATTAGGAATAGTAGCAAACTTAGTAATTGAGCTAAATTGAAATGTGATACATAATATATAGGCTATGTATATTTAGAGACAAGAAATTGAACTAGTAAGTTAATTAATTATTAAGAACTTAGTTTTAGTAATTACTACTACTTTATAGAATTTGTAATTATTTTGATGATTAAATTAGAGATTAATTTGGTAATTAAGTTTGACGATTAAATTGATGATTATTTTAATGGATTGATTATTCTAGATTTAATCGGTATCGTGTGGTTTGCGAATTGAGATTGGGTTGTGTTGATACCTTGCATAATATTTGCTAAGTGTGGTGGTAATATTGGAGTAATGAATATTGTGATTTAAAAATGTGTTGTATATCGTTTGGAAATGAATTGTGTGTGGATGATGCATAAATACGTGCAAGTATTTGTAATTGTGTGATAATTCAATGTGATGAATTATTGAAGATATGCATTAATATTAAGATAGAGAACGATCTTAATTTCATATGGTTGTTGAACTTGCACATGCATCATTTTGTCAAGAGACAATGTTTGCTAGTTCCGTGGGAGCTAGTGACTTGTCCCAAACCTAGAGGACGGGTTTGAAAGCTTAGAGGACGGGCTTTTGATGTGTTATCGGTCTAGAGGACGGACCCGATTTAAATGTAAAAACCGAAAAATGATAATAAGAGATTGGTACCACACGCATGAGTTGCATTTGAGTCTTGCATTGAGTTTCATTGTGTCTATGGTTACAATGTGAGATTATATGTGTTATGTGAATTGTTGAATTGGTGAATAATGGATTTGTGAGTATGTACTTGTTAATAGTATGACTACTTGAGTGATATTATGTTGATGAAACTTTTGAAGTGTGAGAATAATTGTGATTATGCTTGTACACCTTAAATTATATATTATCTTATGATTTCAGTAGTTATGTGAATTCTCACCCTTCTGTTGGAATGATGTTTTATACGACATCGCTCAGGTACTGAAGATTAGAGTTGCTTCTAGCAAGAGAGTAGCTGATGGAGTAACCTATTTTAGTTTTATATTTATTTTGGGTCGAGTCTTGCTCTGATCATGTAACACTGGGAATGTTTGATTCATGTCTTAAGAGATACAATTGTATACTCTATCTATTTTGTTAATTGAATTTGAATTTTATGGTGAAGTGGCTTTTATGTCCAAGTTGATTTAATGAATGAAGTTTATTTGAGACTTGAATGTCATGAGATTCTTAATAAAAGTGATCTGCTGCTACATGCTAATGTGAAAGTATATGAAAGCATGAATTTATTTCAAGTGTTATTGAGCATGACAGGTGTATGTGTGATGTTTTGAATTATGTGTGACATCCTTGTTTGATATGCATGATAATTACTCTTATTATTTATATATTTTCTGCGGGGTTTAGAAGGGTGTTACATCTTGCGCAACATGATTCATGGACAACCATGGAAATCAGTTTGAGGCAATTTGGCAAGTTTGTGGGAAGTTGTGGGGGGTTTTGCAATTTTGGCAAAGTTTGACCCTTTCTTGATTTCTTCATGTACAAGTCATGGAAATGTGAAATTCCTTGGGCAATTCTGAGTTTTAGGCATTGGACTATGATGTTATGATGTGTAGAAGTCCATTTGAAGTCATAAAATAGCTTGGCATGAGCTTTTGCAAAAATCCCTCTTGGCATGAAACATGAAATTATGTGATTTTTGCCAACTTTGGAAAGCCATAACTTGAGTTCCAAAATGAATTAGATCTTGTTCTTGTACTTTTTGAAAAGGGAATGATCCAATATACAACTTTCATGACCAAGAATTTTTCATTTGAATCATTTTTGGTTAAGAAAGAGGAGGTTGAAAAACTTTCCCAAAATGGAAAGTTTACATTACAAGTCATTTCCATATTTGGCAACTTTTGGTTTAGCCCACTTTTCTTCAAATTTGTGAACTTATAAACACTTCAATGATCAAATAAACACCACACGACTTCAAATTGATGAAAAATCCACCTTGGGTCCATTGATGGGGGCCTCAGATGCCCTGATTTGGCTCTGACTTGCTCAAGAAGCTACCCAGTGATCAGATGACTTCCATAATGAATTTTTCCATCAAACTTGGTACACATGATCCTTATAACATGTAGAGACCAATAGAAACAAGAATGACCAAAAACTTTGGAGTTATGGCCTCTGAAACCAAAACCCTAATTTAGGTCATTTGTGCAGTTAAACCTGGCTCTGCTTACATGCCTTGCAAGTTCTTGTGATTTTCTGACTTTCTTGATCTTGGGAGGATATAATACGATGATTGAACATACATGGACCCTCTTGAGATGATTGAAGACCTTTGGGGTGGCTCAGATGGCTCATGGATTGCTCAGATCACAAATCCTAGATGCAGATGACTTTGATCCAATGCAGTGAAGCAAAAATGCAACATGATGTGATATGATTGAACTTATGCAAATGAAAAGATCACAAGCCATGAGGTGAACTTAGTGAGGGCAAATTTGGGGTGTTTACAACGAGCTGCATCCCAAATATATGCTTGACTCTTCCTGGTTAATTGAGTCAATGGTAATGCCAGATTAGAAAATCCCTGAATAAATATCCGATAATAACCTACTAAACCAAGAAAACTTCGAATCTCCGTTACAATCCTCAGAGGTTCCCATTGGAACACAACACTTACCTTAGAAGGATCCACTGTTATACCATCACCAGAAATAACATGACCTAAGAAACTCACACTATCAAGCCAAAATTCACATTTTGATAATTTAGCAAACAACTTGTTATCTTTCAACACTTGCAAAGCAACTCTCAAATGTTTCTTATGATCATCTTCACTCTTAGAATAAATCAATTTATCATCAATAAACACTACAACAAACTGATCTAAATAAGAATGAAAAATGCAGTTCATATACTCCATAAATACACCAAGCGCATTAGACACTCTGAAAGGCATCACATCATATTCATAATGTCCATATCGAGTTCTAAACGTAGTCTTTTGAATATCACCTTCTTTTACCCGGATCTGATGGTACCCTGACCTCAGATCAATCTTACTAAAAACGCGTGCACCAACTAGCTGATCCATTAAGTCATCAATCCTTGGAAGCAGATGTTTATTCTTAATGGTTACCTTATTCAATTGACGATAATCAATACACAGACGCATACTACCATCCTTCTTTTTTACTAACAACATTGGAGCTCCCCATGGCGACACTCTTGGTCTAATAAATTTATTATCCAGCTACTCTCGAATCTGAGATTTCAACTCAGTCAATTCTGACGCATACATCCTGTACGGTGCCATAGAAATAGGCCATGTGCCAGGAATAAGGTCAATGGTAAATTCAACTTCTCTCGTCGGAGGTAATTCTGTAATATCATCAGGAAATACTTCCGGAAACTCATTCACAACTGGAAACTCACTAACTGATACTTTACTTTCAACAGATAACGACACGAATAATGAAAACATCTTCGCTTTGTCTTCCAACAAAGTTCTAAACTTTTTCGTAGATAACTAGTTAGCCAATGCTTCCTCTTCAGGAGTGAGAAACAACAACTTCTTCCTATAACAATCAATATAAACTCGGTTGAATTCCAACCAGTTCATCCCCAAAATAACATCCAGATTCCCAAGTGGCAAACAAAT
The DNA here is from genome assembly GCA_963966055.1 of Lathyrus aphaca. Lineage (NCBI taxonomy): Eukaryota > Viridiplantae > Streptophyta > Magnoliopsida > Fabales > Fabaceae > Lathyrus > Lathyrus aphaca. Next base: position 494,659,261 of record OZ014522.1, read on the forward strand.
TAAATCCACATAGAAATCCCTATCAAAAATACTCAGTGGACACTTCAGACATACTAACGATGTAACCACAAAACCAATAGACAGAGTCTCAATTGTCATTCTCCGCTCTAGAGTAGACGGAACAATTCCTAACCTCTTCACATAATCAACAGAAATAAACGAGTGTGTTTCACCTGTATCAATAATAGCAATCAAAGGAGTACTATTAATAAAGAAAGTACCTTTGACGGAACGCTCCTCATTAGTGGACTGGGCTCCCACTAAAGCAAATACTTTACCACTGGTTCCTTGAGTCTTCTTCGGTTTATGACAAGTCGTACTAATATGACCCTGTTCACCATAATTAAAGCATGTAGGCATAGTCGCCCTGCAATCAGCCACCACATGACCTGATTACCACACTTGAAGCACTTCTTAACTTCATTCTGACAAGTGTTAGCACGATGACCTGTGCTTCTACATCTAAAACACTTCACATGATTGGGATTCGCCCCTCCCGCACTTGGCTTCTTATCAGTAGTAGACTTCTGATTACTTTTATCAGCCGAAGCACTATAAGGAGTACCCCAAACCTCTGTTTACCCTTCTTATCATTCACAACCTTGTAGTGAGCAATCCACACCCTGTTATCATTATCATAGATTCTGCTCATACTCACCAACTCTGGGTAGTTCCTGATCTTCTGGCAAGAAATGCCCTGTTTGATCTCAGGACGCAACCCATTCTCAAATTTCAAACACTTCGAAGTCATAGAATCATCAGTGTTGTAGTGTGCACAATACTGCACCAGCTCCTTAAACTTTGCGGGTACTCATCCATAATCATATTGCCCTGCTTCAGTTCCATAAATTCAACCTCCCTAGCACTGCGAATATCTTCTGGAAAATACTTCTCCATAAACTCACCTCTGAACACAACCCAAGTAATAGCAGTACCTGCAGTCTCCAACTTGTGGTGACTGTTGTCCCACCAAACTTCAGCTTCGCCTTTCAGCATGTGAGTTCCAAACCTCACCTTCTGACCATCATTGCACCCCATGGTCCTTAAGATCTTCTCAATTGCCTTCAGTCATTTCCGTGCAGCCTCTACATCCAAGACACCTCTTTCATATGTAGGCGGCTTGTTACTCCTAAACTGATCCAGATCACGAAACTCAGTATTCCCAACCGTTGGACCAATATTTTCAACATCTTGTGCCATGGCTTGTATAGCAGTAGCAAGTGTGGCATCATTCCTTCCTGCCATTCAAATACAACAAACACAAATGCTTCAGATTAGAACACAATAACAGCTCCTATACTAAGGACTGACTCGACACAACATATGGCTGGTTGGACCGACCTGCTCTGATACCAATTGTAACACCTCACTTTCCCAAATAAATAGAATAACAGTTTTAACATAAAAGTCAGAGTTTCCAAAGTGGAATGCTACATCATTTCCGACAATAAACACCAAAATAAGTCTTTTCATTAAAAACAACAGAATAAAATAAGTATTTAATTCAACTAAGGAAATAAGCGAATCTCAACAATAATATCCTCAAAAATCTATTTTCATAAAGTTGATACGTAAAAAAATGAAACAACTAAACAATTGACAGAATCCTCATTCCCGTGTTACATATCAGAGCATCCTAGACTCGAACAGATAACATGCCTCCACGCACTCTCAAGTACCTGGATTATCTGTACTTCCGAAGAAGCACATACGCAACAACAATAACAAAGGGGTGAGAAATAAATTCAAATATAAATGGTGCATATAACATCTACAAGGTAGTTTCTCACACACACCAATAATCACGAACAGTTCACTAATATTCCACAATAACATATACAACAATAATTATGCAACAACAGTCAACAATAATTATGCAATGTGACTCAACACGACACAATGCATGGGGTACCAGGTTTTTTCATTCAATCAAACATGATAATCACATACACCCATCTGACAATGATTATCCCAACACTCTCCATATCGGAGTACGGATGATCGTATTCGCCCATCCGACACGATCATCCCAACAATAACTCGACAAATGTATGCATGGTAATGTAAAAGAACACATCATGTATAAATCACATATTATACATCTACATGATCCATCCGATTAAAACACAATAATCGTTTCATCAAAAATCACCAATATCGACCTCACGCAATTTAACCGATTATTCGACTAGCTAAGTCTGACTAAATTTCATTGTGAATTCCATCTCAATGTTAATTCTCGATTAAACATGTTTTAAGATTCATCTCAACACAAAACCCCAAGAGAATCGGCAAATGTACGCGAAATCGGGGAAGAAATCGTGGAACAACACATTTTTACCCCAAACCATGGCCATACGCGTATTGGCAAGGCCATACGCATATTTCCCTAATTCTCTTACGCACCATACGCCCCCGTACGCCCTTCTTACGCGTTTTCACACTAGCTCGTGTGCGTATCATTACGCAAATGGGCAGAGAGCCTTCCATTTCACTCCCCCATACGCGTATTAGCCTCTGCCATACGCATATCATTCCCTTTCCACATACCTCCATACGCGTATCACCTTCCATATACGCGTATGAGCAGAATAATCATGTTTTTCTAACTTTTCTTCCTATTTCCAGATCTGTACCTCATTCCACTAGATTCCATGGTTCATACCTGTCCTAAAATCGTTTCTACATCAATTTTACACTCTTTTTCTCATCCTTCTTTCATCTATGTTATTATATTCAAATTATAGTTTCGATCTAGATCTAAAATCGTACTGTTCATCAATAACAACAACATCAACAGACTTTTCGAATCAACCAGAACATCAACAACAATATTTATGTAGAAAATCAACAAGGTTATATCATCATCATCACGAATTCACAACAGACATCATATATTTTACAGATTCGTCATAAACATCATGAATCACAAAAATCCCTAAGAGGGAAGGATACCCTCAACTACCCATCATGTTAAATCCCCTGAATTTAAACCCGTTCTTCCCCCTTACCTCAAATTTGGGTGGAAATTCCTGCGAATTTCTTCAAGAAATTATGCCCTAGGTTGTTCTTCCTTCTCTCTACCTCCTTTGCTCTTCTCACAAATTCTTTACGGTTAATTTTTCCCTAACCTCTTGATTAGACTAATTCTCCTCTAAAGACCTCACCAAGACTTTTACTAAGTTATCCCTTATTCCAATTAATAATAATAGTATTAATTTTAATTACTAATATTAATGTTTTTTTTGACAAAATTTTAATGTTAATAATAATAATATTATTATTCATAATAACAATAATAATAATAGTAATAATAATAATAATATAGTTAATTAAATGAATTTCTCATAGATATTCGTACACTCACCATCGATAAGCGCACTCGCTTCTACATGTCCCAATAAGACACAACACCACAAACAATAAAACATGCGCCTTAAACAATGCCAACAAAGCACCAAAAATATCTGACGATTAAATATTAAAAATGGGATGTTACAGTCGACCCATGGTTGTCTTTCATTCTCTTTGGCCGGATCGAACCCCTTTCTTCTGGAACTCTCATGGTTTTGCTTCCAAACCTCCTTTTTTGAACAAGTCGAAATCTCCAGCAGATAGTACGTTACCTGAAATTTTAAAAAATCTGGTAGTTATAAAAATTTAGTTTTATATCGGAAATTTCAAATTTCCGGTAGCTGTAAAAATTTACTTTTATATTAGATATTTCAAATTTCGACTAGTTATAAAAAGTCAGTTTTATACTAGAAATTTCAAATTTTCGGTAGTTGCCTTTTTTTCCTGATTGTTATTTTTCCTTCTTTTTTACAGTGAAATCTAGAAGCAAAGATACTATTGCAGTGAGAACTGCGGATCGAGCATCAGATCAGAGTAGGAATATCAGTGGTGTTGATGTTGAGTCTCCCCATCTACGGGTAGGACGAGTGGTCCCTATCGGTTCACACCGGAAACGGATGACGGAGCGGGTCAATTTCGGACACCTCGTGTCTCTCGCCGCCGATAATTTTGCATTAAGTGAATTTTTTTATATCAATCCAGAAATTTAATATTTTCAGAACAATTTACATTTTAACGAAAAATTCAAATATATTACCGAAAATTTCAAATAAAAATTTCAATTTGTATAAAAATTTCAATATAACTATAGGAAGTCTCTAACAAAAATTTGATGTGATTTGACGATTTTGATATTAAACTTGCTAGTTCCAATATTAATGCAAACAAGCCTTTAAGGCTATTTTTGATTAATGATACGAGTATTATTGGTTTCAAAAAGAAAAAGAAAAAAAAAACATAATATTCAGAATAGGATATGGCATATCACGATCTTCAAAATCTATCTACGAGATTCTAGTTGCTTTCCTGTGTCGAAACATGATTGGCTTCTAAGGCTATAATAATTGTATATGGAGTGCGACCTTCCCATGTGTCTAAATATGCCAAGTAAAACACTCTAGATAATCAGCAGGTTGTCTGTCAATTTTTTACAATTTGGTTTCCGTTAAATGTAAACAACAAAGACATTATCAATGTCTCTTTCTTATAGATAGCATGGAATTTTGAGTTGTATATTTAAAGATCTTGCGTAAATTACCTAATTTATTATTGGACTGATTAACAACATTTTTCAACCATTGAAAGATACCCTCTACGACGAATCACAAGGGTTTGCTTTGATACATTACTTGTACCCGTTTATTTGATAGTGGAAACAATTTTCTTTTGGGCTATATTTTGGTTCTAGACACGGAAAATTCATCAATAATGGCACCAAATATATATAATTAATATTACATTGTTTTACCAATAAATATTAAAATATTGTCTTATAATATTTTAATTATATTATTTATTATTGAATTATTTAATCTCAAATTTTTAATATTATTGAGTGGGCACCATGGATTTTATTTTCTTTAAAATTTAATTATTTGATTTTTTTAATAAATTTCACACCTTTGAATTAATTTTGATGGTTTGTTAATTATAACAGTACACTTTCAACATCCAATATCTTTTATATATCTTTATCTTCTTTCTCTTCTCTGCATTATCAAAACATTTGAAGAAGATTAAAGAAGATGGTGAAATATTTTTGAAATTTTTTCGAATCTTGATAAAGATTAATGAAAATAGTGGTGAAGATGAAAATAATAAAAGGAAAGAAATAGAGATATGTTAGCTAAATAAATAATGTTTGAAGAATTGTAAAATATTAATTATTATATAAGAGATTAAACTTAAATTTTATTTTTAATTAAAAATATTAAAATTAATTAACCTTTATTATTTATATGAAAAAGCAGTTTAACTAAATTTTAATAAATATAAACAAAAATTTGTTTATTCACGAGCTTTCTGTCACATGAGGAAAAGAATTTTCATGGAACTTTTTGCGAGTTTCTCTTCACGTCGAGTATATTGATAATGTAACCATCATAGTAAATTCAAAGGTGATGTGTAATCTTTGTGAAGGGGATTTAACCTACGTTAACATATGCAAAACAATAGGGTCGGCCCAACACATTTCGAGGCCTAAGACGAAATTTAATAATAGATATTTTTTATATAATAAATTATTTTTACAGAATATTTTTTTTAAAATTAATGTATTTTTGATTATTTTTAGAATATAAAATCATTAATTACTAAAATCAGTTTCAGTTAATATTTTCTTTTTAATTGATAATAAAATTCATTCATCTAAAAAATCATCTCATCATTAAAAAATTATTATAGAAAATATATTATCAAAATTTCTATAAAAAAAGTTTTAAATATCAAGTTTTCAAGAAAAAAAAATTTAGAAGTTTGTTCTATAAGTGTGATTTATAAGTTAACAATCATATTGATCATATTAAATGGAGGTTATTAGTATATAATTTAAATAGGTTTAATTATTTAATTGGCATAAAATAATAATAATATTTTTGAAAAACTAATTAATTAAAATTATATAAATAAAATATATAAAAAGATTTGAGGCCCTAGGCGGTAGCCTTGGTGGCCTACCCCTAGGGTCGGCCCTGCAAAACAACGAAGGGCGTCATGAAAGCTTATCATATTATTCCTTGATTTTAATATAATCGAGGGGTAAAGTATTATTCATATATATTCGATCCTCAATTTCTGTATTTTTTTTTTTTATTTTCATAACTGGATGGCGCGCCCGATATTTCCTCTCGATTATTTGAGAAATCGAGGTAATAGAGAATAATTATTACCTAAGTTTGTGATGATAATCGAGAGGGAAATATTGTTATTTAATTTATTTTTCTATATTTTGATTTGAACTTGTATTACAGAATCATATTTTGGTCATTTCTAAAACATAAATATTGTACCTTTTGCTCATTTCTCAAACAAACACATTGTATCAAAAATATTCATTTTTTACACCATTTACAAAGCCAAAATGACACACAACTTATAACTTTACTACAAATTAAAACTAAAACAAATTATTAACCTACAAAAGCAATAACCAAAATGCAAATTCTTGTAGGTCGTCCAAAAGTTCTCTTATGTGATTTATCACCGGTCGCTAAGCACCTATAATTTGAACCACAATTGAAATCAATTAAGATCATCAATAACAACAACATTAAATCTTTAGTAAAAAGAACATAATATATATATATATATATATATATATATATATATATATATATATATATATATATATATATATATATATATATATATATATATATATATATATATATATATATATTACTAAGTGATATAAAATATTTGCTTACTAATTTTCTCATATCCCCTCTTGATGATCATGATGAATAACATGCACATCATCATCATAATCATTTTCTTTAGATGAGAGACGTGCATGTGTTGCAAAGAGAAGGTATCCAAATTTAAACCTTGATTTTCATCATTATCAAGAATACATTTTCCTTTTAGAACAATTGATCATCTTGTGTTATAAAGGATCAGTGACATAAAAAACTTGTTTTACTTAGGATGTCGTAATGAATGGTTTGTTCATATAAGTTGTCTTTCGAAGATCAACCGTGTGAATCCTAATTCATTGGTTTTTACACTGGTGTTATTGTCAATCCACTTGCACTTAAATTAATATTGAGAATCAAACGTGAGGAAGAAGTCTCACATTGATTAGAAAATGGAAGATTGAACATTATATAAGTGAGAGAACCTACACACCTATCACCTTAAGATTTTTGGTGGATATGTGGTGTGTCTCTCACAAATGTGTGTTCCAAGTAGAAATGCTCCCTCGTTGACCCTCTGAATCACCCAAACAGTGGTATCATGAGCCTTTCACTACAAGAAAGTGGATTTTAGCAGCAATAATTTAGCGTCAGCCACGACCTCGACGCTTTTAGTGACTATTTAGCATCGTCAAACATGAACTCTAACATGTTTATTTATTTGATGTTTATATTTATTTGTAACTTGCATATTGGCGTCAGCTAACACCGACGCTAAGGAATTTCCCAACCAAAAATATTATTTATTTATTGTTTTATAAAACCGTAGTGCCGCATAAAGATCGACGCTATATTGGAGCGAAATATATTTTCATTTTTCACCATTTTTTTCATTTCCCTTCCCATTTAGTTATTTATTTTCATAATTTTATAAAACATTAGCGTCGCTTTATGACCGACGCTATATTGGGGCAAAATTTATTTCATTCTCCACCTTTTTTTTTCCAATTTGCCTCCCTGTTTATTTTATTTTATTTTTAATTTTATAGAAGCAATAGCGTCGGTGTTTGACCGACGCTATATTGTTCACAAGCTAATAAATTTTAGTATTTATTTGTTTATTTTTATTTTTGTTTGTTACTTTTTTTAATTATTTTAGAAAATTAAATAAATAATATAAATTTAAATATAAATAAATAAAAACTAAGAAATAAGGATAAGTAGAAATTTTTTTATGAATTTTAAAATGTGTTTTGAAGTTAAAATTTTTATTTATAGATTTTAAATTAAAATTTTTATTAATACTTATTTTAAAAAGTCTTTTTTATGAATTTTTAAATTGTGCTTAAATTGTATTTAAAAATTCAAATTTTTACAATTTCAAATTTTTATTAATACTTATTTTAAAAAGTCTTTTTTTTTTTATTATGAATTTTCAAATTGAGTTTAAAAATGTATTTGTTTAAATCCATTTTCTTAAATTTGAGCTTGTATTAATTTTTAAATATTTATTAATACTTATTTTAAAATGTATTTTTTTATTTGTTTAAAAATCTATTTTATAAAATCAATTTTTGAAGAAAGTGTGAATCTGCGAAGCTCATTGCTCTAAACCGCAATGAATAATTCATGACCCAATTCCTCCTCCTCCACTACAACGTCAAATTTCCTCCTCTTCTTCTCATCGAAAAGGTCAAATTTCCTCCTCCTCCTCTCATTGCCCTAAACCGCTACAACGTTTCTCATCGGAAAGGTCAAATTCCGTAACTTTTCTCTTCCTGCTCATGAATAATTTCCTCCTCATGCTCATGAATAGTTTCATTTAACAACAAATAATCTTTTTGTCGGTTTCAGGAAACTGAAAAACTCAAAAGATATCTTTGAAGAATCAGTTGAAGAAGTTGTTGAAGTTTGCACAAAGGTGGGTTTTTTTCTCCCTTTGTTAATCTGAGACTGATTTAGTTGTTATGATTGTTGTTTCTATCTGTTGTTATGATTGTTGTTTGAATTTTGGTAGCTTAGATAGAACTAAATTGTTGTAGGCTACTTTTAAAGTTTTGAGTTGTAGATTCTGCATTGTTCTGGTTTTTACTAGGGCTACTAAGTTGTTACATGCTTCTCTGCAATTTTATGTTTTTTACATCAAAATCTAGAAATGTCCTAGGCTTGTTAGTATTTTCATTAGTGTAACTCATTTAGATTTGGATTACAAGATTCATAAATGTTTGATACTTCATTTGAGGTTTGCAATTAGCTTCTAATAATAATGCATCAGTGATGTTGTTGGCTTAATTATCTTGCTTTTGTTTTAGTTTTATTCTGCTTCATTTGCATTAGGTGTCTATCAAGTGTGTTTGTAGTTAGGTAATAATATATTTGCGAGTTATGATATTTGTCCAGTGGTGGGGTAGTTAGGCATATGCTCCTAATCAAAGAATTTGCATATATCTACCAAGTTGTTGGGCAATATAGACCATATCAATTATTTTGTTTGATGGTACAAACTTGTGGTTGGTTGGTGTGTATTTATTAATGATTTTTCCTAGATATGCTGACTTTAGGTGATTGTCTAGTCGCACATTGATTTTGTTGGACAAGTCATGGTGTTATGGTGTTTGTGTGTGTGTGTGTGTGTGTGTGTATGTTTTTAAGGTTTCCATTGTCAATGTCATCTTAATTGGATATCTGAGCTGATTTTTTTGTTATTTTGTTACTTTGTTGGTTAAGTAGTTCAATAGTTAGACTTGTATGCCTTAGATACGGTGAAGTGGGAAATCTCGGTTTCGGAAGCATATCATTGTTCTTGTAGCTATCAACTGAGTTGTGCGTACGATATTTATTATTTACTTGGGGGATTTGTTAGAATTTCCATTGGTTTCCTCATGTTTTGGAAGCAACATAGGGTAATTAAGTTATTGGCAACTCTTGACCAAAACTCTTATCTGGATTTTTTCTTGGATGTATTTTGAGTATGCAACCTTTAGAGGACAAAAACTCACAACTAAGGTGGTAGTGGCATTAGTGGCTAATGAGTATGCTATATTATCAAAATAGTGTTTTTTATTTCTAACTTTGTTATTCTTTATGTATACTTCTTTGTGATGGTATATGTATTGGAAATTTGAAGAGACGTTATATGATACATGGACTTATGGTGATATGACAATGTTCTAAGAGTGAGAATATCAATATGTAAAAAAAGGAAAATGTGTTTTGTATTGATTTGGTTTGTAGTAGAATAACTAGATTTCTTTGATTGACAGTGGAACTGCTCTCTTTCAAAAACTTAGGTCACATTGACTAAACCTTATCTTGGCTTTCTTTGTTATTTTTATGTGCCGTTTTACTGCATAATCTTGTTGTATTTTTGTTTATGCATGCAAAATGGTTTGTGTTTATGTTTGATGCATAATCTGTCAAATTGGTGATTATGCAAAATGGTTTTACTGCTTCTGTTGACTGCACAAATTTGTTTTGTTTTCTGTTTTCTGTCATTAATTTTTGTACATTAATTTTACAGTATTGTTGCAATATACAACACGTAAATATGTTCTATTGGGGGATTTGCTATCAACCGAGTTGTACGTACAATATTTCTGAAGTGATATTGTTGAATTCAATAAAGTCAGTGGGTTGTGGCATTGGTTTGTATGAAATCACTAATATTGTTTCAGATATTGTGGCATTGGTTTGTATAAATTCAGTAATATCTTCATTAGTAATATCACTGACTTCTTCATTAGAGAATCTGTAATATCTTATTTCAGTTAAGGTTTCATTGGTTTGTATGAAACACCTTGTGTAAGAATCAAAGCCCACTGACTGAATTAACTCAGGTTACAACATTAAATGAATTAACTCGTGACTATTTATTTTGGATGTTGCAGGAGGAAGAGGATTATGAGGATGATGATGAGGAAGTTGATGTTGGTTATCATAATTAGTACGTAGATCGTAGGAGATTATCAGTTTTTGAGAACTCATTAGTATTTTGATGTTGATGTATTTTGGAACTCATTAGTATTTTGGTGTTGGTATATTTGTATTTTGGTGTATTATGTATTTTAAGTAAATTTGTTTTGGATCGACTAAATTGTGTATTATGCATTAATCTTCAAAAAATTTATCTCCTGGATTATGGATGGATTAGAACTATGTTGAATTGTGGATGGATTAGAACTATGTTGATCTTTCAGAATAGGTTTTGATCAAAACAGCTCCATACTAATAGAATAGGTATTGATATTGATCTTTCAAAACAAGTTTTGATCAGAACAGGTTTCAATCAAACAAATCAATACTCTGCCGGCTAATTCTATTAGTATCGGCCACGACACCGACGCAACTAAAAAATAATCTGCTGGCTAATTCTATTAGTGTCAGCCACGACACTAACTTAACGAAAAAATAATATGTTGGGTAATTCAATTAGTGTTGGCCACTACACCGACACAAGGACCAAATAATTTTTTGTCTAAAGCTACTAGTGGCGGCCTTATAATCGACGCTAGTACAATGTAACTTGCTGGCTAAATATTTTAGTGGTGGCCACGGGGCCAACGCTAACATAATATCATTTGCTGGATAATTTTCGAGTGGCGGTCCAGAGACCAATGCTACATACTGACATATACTTAATTAAAGACAAGCCTATAAAAAAATGACACATGGTAATAGGTAGCGTCTGTTTAAATTGAAGCTAACAAAGTAATTAGTGTCAGGTTCACCATTGTGATTAGTGGCGTCTTAGTGTGAAAGGAAATCGACGCTATAGTAGTGTCACTCTATAGTCGACGCTAAATGTAACTAACTTCCAGCTTTGGAAAGTTCACCCCAACCCGACACTAGGCCGACGTTATCGCTCTGTAGTGTCTGTTTTAGGGGTGTTAGTTAGGGCTTATGGTTGATGCTAACCCTATGTTTTCTTGTAGTATTTGGTTTTGAGTGAAGGGTCTGACTTACTTGTATCGAAATACTTCCCACAGGTGTGGGTAGAAGATGTTTCGTTGAAGAGTATCAACAGTGATACAAGTGTATATGAAAGATAGAGCTTCCACTTGAGAGGGAGCATTGTGTTTAAACTCACACTTGAGGGGGAATATTGAGAATCAACTTTGAGGAAGAAGTCCCACATTGATTGAAAAAGGAAAGATTGAACACTATATAAGTGAGAGTATCCACACACCTATCACCTTAAGGTTTTAGGTGGATATGTGGTGTGTCTTTCACAAAGGTGTGTCCCAAGTAGAAATTCTCCCTCGTTGATCCCAGAATCGCCCCAACAATAAAGGAACTTTAAAAGTAACATAATTAATCTCTATAATCTCATCAATAAACCCAAAGTACACTCTAGATACCAGTACATGATTCTTATCTTTCGAACTAGAGAAGTACTTTGATTCAACTTAAACCGTAACCCCACTATTTTCACGATACTATGATCATCTTTTGATTTTGTAAAGAATGAATATCCTGTAATCACTACTATAAATAATAGATTTCATGACAAAGCTTTCACCTCGATCCACCAATAACCGAGGTATATGTACTGGAAGCGCTATCACTTTTTTAAATATATACAATCTATACCCTCAGTTATTACTAAAATTGAGGGAATATAACTATGAGAGATCTCACTTTGAATCTGTTGTGAATTGGATGCCCTAGAAACAGAGTATAATCAGTTTCTTTATGATCAAGAAACTCACAAGGGTTAGGGTTTATGGTAAAATAAGGACAACAACAAGAATTGGTTATAAACTGTTATTCTTTCCTTTCTATATCAAACAAGATTACAAGTATACAAGAATAACAAATAACCTCTCTCTCTCTTGAATTAGGATTTTATTCTTCCAATTCTTATACAAGATGAGAGGATAACATGTTATTTATAAGAAAACTAACACACTAACCTAATGGGCTTTTTAACAATTACCCATTACAAGCTAACTTAGGGTACAAGCTAACTTAAACAATTGGGCTTACAAGAAAGGCCCAATTCAACATGCTAACAAACCTATAAATATTGACTAATGCATGTTAGAACAACTTTGACTACAACATGCATTACTTTGATAGAACACATATGAAAAAACTTCGACCCCATGCTTAAAGCCCATCGAACCAGAAGCTACCCTCTAACCATACTAGAGTTCGATCCAATATCTCACAAATCTCCACCTTAGAACAAACTCTATTACATCAAGGAACAAACTAGCTTTCTTCATGTAGATTTATCAATTGCATACAGGAAAAACTTGCAACTGGCAATGTCTTGGTGATCATATCAACAACATTATGATCTCTCAAAACCTTCAGCACTTGGACTTCTCCACGCTCAATTACCCCTATGAAGAAATGCATCCTCACATCGATGTGTTTGGTTCACTCATGATAGGATGGATTCTTCGACATGTGTATTGCACTTTGACTATCACATTTAACAGTGATAACTTGACCTTGAAATTTTAGGTCCTTTGAAAAATCTTCAAGCCACAATGCTTCTTTCACAACTTTAGTTAGGGCAATATATTCTGCTTCAGTGGTTGATAAGGCAACAACCTTCTGAAGTGTTTCTTTCCAACTGATTATTGTACCAAACATAGTGAACACATATTCATAAATATATTTTCTGGAATCCATACAACTTGCATAATCAGAGTTGACATATCCTTCAATTGCAGCTTTACTATCTTCTCCCAAGGCACCACTATAAATTAGGACTCTGCTCAGACACCCAATTATGTACCTTCGAATTTACTTCAATGCTTGCTAGTGAGCCTTTCCAATACTTACAACATATGCTATGTTGGGTCTATTAAAAACCATATCATACATCAAATAGCCAACTATATTAGCATATGGTATGTTTTTCATATAAGCTCTTTTAACATCAGTACTAGGATATTGATCTATACTCAACATGTATTGAGGGTTGTTGGAGTCATAACATGCTTTGAATTCGACATACCAAAGTTTTCGAGAATCTTATGTAGGTATGCCTCTTGAGATAAGTATAATTTTGAATGCTTTATATCTCTTCGGATGTCAATACCAAGAATCCTAGATGCAACTCCCCTATCCTTCATGTAGAACTCCTTATTGAGTTAAGCCTTTACCCTCATTACATCTTCGACATTGTTGCTTGTTATTAGGATATCATCCACATAAAGCAACAAAATAAAAAATAAATTACCAGGCCAGAATCTGAAGTAAACATAGTGGTCGAACTAACATATAATGAAACTTATGTGTGCCATGAACTTATCGAATCTCTTATTCCATTTTCGAGGAGATTGTTTCAGCCCATATAAGGATCTCTTTAGCTTGCAAACATAATCGTCCTTCCCTTTTTTGACATACCCTTTAGGTTTCCTCATCAGGATTGTTTCATTTGGATCACCATACAAGAATGCAGTTTTCGCATCCATCTATTCCGGCTCAAGGTCGAATTGTGCCACCAAGGCTAGCAACATTCGAATGGACCTGTGTTTCACAATAGGAGAGAACACATCATTGAAGTTGCCACTTTCTTTCTGAGTGAAGCCCCTAGCTACCAATATTTCCTTGTATCTCTTTGATGTCACTCCTTTGATTCTTTCCTTAACTTTGAAATTCCATTTACAAATGACTAACCTGGCTCCAGCAGGTTTCATGATCAGTTCCCATGTGTTGTTGTCATGAAGAGATTACATCTCATCATCCATGGCCTTCATCCATTCAGTCTTATTCGACTCCTCATAATTTCCTTATAGTCTCTAGGTTCTTCATCTAAAACCTCATTTGCAGAGATTAAGGAATAAGCAATAATATTTGCATAACCAAGTATATGAGGTGGCTTGATGAATCTTCTCGACATGTCAATTGCTAGAAGGTGGTCATTATAAGTCTCCTCATATTTAACAACAACTTTTGCTTCTTTTTCGACTTCATCTGGGTCATACAATTCAACATCACTATGCTCCACCTCAATAGAAATTTCTCCTTATTCCAGCTCTTCGTCAACATCATCAGTTTTCTTGAAAGTCATCTCAGCTTCATTGAAAATTGCATCTCGACTGGTGATACACCTTTTGTGACCTGTCTCTAGGAACCATAACCAATAAGCTTTGACTCCATCAGAGTATCCCATGAACATGCATTTCAGAGCACTAGGTTCGACCCTGTCTTTCCTAATATGAGCATAGGCCACACATTCAAATACTCTCAGTTTGTGGAGATCTGGTGGATGTCCCGACGAAACTTCTTCAGGTGTCTTCATATCTAACGCAATTGAAGGACATTTATTTATCAGATATGTTGTTGTCAAAACAACCTCAGCCTAAAACACCTTCCTCAATCTAACAATAACCAACATGCATCTAAGCTTTTTGAGGATTGTTCGATTGAATCTCCTAGCTATACCATTTTGCTGAGGAGTACCTGCTACAGTCTTATGCCTTGCAATCTGAGACTCGACACAATAATTGTCGAAAGCTTCATTGTAGAAATCAAGAACATTGTCAATTCCCAACCTCTTGACTTTTCTGCCAGTTTAAGTTTCGACCAGAACCTTCCAACTCTTGAAATTCTCAAAATTTGCATCCTTAGTCTTTTGAATGATTACCCATAACTTTCTGGAATAGTCCCAACTATGGATAGAAAATACTTTGCACCTGAATGTGAAGGATTCCTTGCAAGCTCCCAAAAATCAGCATGGATGTAATCAAGGGATCCATGTATTCTTTGTTTAACTTTGTTAAACTTCACCCTACAGGATTTACCAAATACACAAGGTTCACAAAACTCCAACTTCTCGACTTTGTCACTACCTAGCAGGCTCTGTTTCCACAGTTCGACCAGGCCTCTCTCCCTGACATTGCCCAATCTCATGTGCCATAATTTTCTCTTCGACAAAAGTTATGTGGATGCAACATTTATCAAACCACTTACAACTTCAGCCTCAAGGGTATAAAAAGCCTTGTTTCTTCACGCCCTCAACACTTCCTTCGACCCTCCAAGACTCTTAGGATACTTTTCTCTCTTGAAAGATATATCCCTTCTTGTCGAATTCACCAAGAGAAATTAGATTTCTCTTCAAAACAGGTACATGTCTGACTTCAGTCAATAGCCTTATTGACTCATCATGGAGCTTAAATCTCACATATCCAATACTTGCAATTTTGCAAGCTTTGTTGTTTCCCAGCAACCCCGATCCACCATCTTGATCACATAGCTCCTCGAATAAATATTTGATTGGAGTCATGTGCCAAGTGCAATCGAATCCATAATACACTCCTTTCTTGTGTTGCCATTATCCTTACCTCCATGATCTTTCAGGCATTCAGGGCACACTTTTCTTGTGTGAGCCTCCTTCTTAAAATGATAGCATCAAATACCAAATATATCACCATTATAAGACTTTTGTTGTTTTTTACCCTTCTTCTTATCGAACTTACCATCATTTCATAAGAATTTCCCCTTAACAGTCAAACATTCACCAACCTTCGAAGGTTTATGCTTCTTTAGTTTGTTCAAGTCCTTAGAGTACAAGTAAAATTGAACATCTTCAAAGGACAACGTCTCCCTTCCATACAAGAGAGTTTCTTTGAAGTGAGCATGTGATCTGGACAAAGCACACAACAGCAACAGAGCTTGATCTTCACATCAATATTTTCAAGATCAAGAATTAGCTTGTTGAACATATCCAACTGCTCAACCAACACTTTGTCTTCACTCATCTTGAATGAATACAAATCTTGCTTCTGGTAGAGTCGATTCACCAACAATTTGGTCATGTACAAACTTCCAAGTTTTAACCATAACCCCAATATAGTCGTCTCTTTTGATACCTGTCGAAGAACCTTATCAACAATGCTCAACAATATTGCGCAGTGGGATTTATCTATCAAGGTTGTCTTTTCAGATTCTATCAACACAATGTTCATGGCTTCCACTCCCTTCAACACTTCCAAACAACCCTGCTGAATCAGTAGGGATTTCATCTTCAAGCGCCACAGACCAAAATTGTTCACTCCGGTGAAGTTTTTCAATCTCATACTTTGTTGAAGGCATCTTCTCCATGCCCACCACACCAATTTTTGTGAATTGGATGCCCTAGAAACAAAGTATAATCGGTTTCTTTATGATCAAGAAACTCACAAGGGCTAAGTTTTATGGTAAAACAAAGATAACAACAAGAATTGGTTATAAACTGTCATTCTTTCCTTTCTCTATCAAACAAGATTACAAGTATACAAGATAACAAATGACCTCTCTCTCTCTCTCTCTTGAATTAGGATTTTATCTTCCTAATTTTACTTATACAAGATGAGAGACTAGCATGTTATTTATAAGAAAACTAGCGCACTAACCTAATGGGATTTTTTAATAATTTTTCATTACAAGTTAACTTATGGTACAAGCTAACTTAAACAATTGGGCTTACATGCAAATCCCGAATCAACATGTTAACAAACCTAGCAATATTGACTAATGTTTGTTAGTACAACTTCAACTACAACACACATTACTTCGACATAACACTGTAAACACCCCAAATTTGCCATCACCCATTCACACCATGGCTTGTGATCTCTTCATATGCATAAGTTCAATCATAGCATCTCATATCACATTTTTGCTTCACTGCATTGATTCTAAGTCATCTGCATCTAGGGTTTGTGATCTGAGCCATCCAAGAGCCATCTGAGCCACTCCAAAGGGGATTGATCACTTCAAAGGGGTCCATGTATGTTCAAGCATCATATTGTATCCCCATAAAGTCAAGAAAGTCAAAGAATCACAAGAACTGGGAAATGCATGGATGCAGAGCCAGGTTTAACTGCACAGATGACCTAGAATTAGGGTTTTGGTTTCAAAGGCCATAACTCCAATTTTTTTGGTCATTCTTGTTTCTATTGGTCTCTATATGTTATAAGGATCATGCATATCAAGTTTCATGAAGAAATTCCATGGGGAAGGCGCCTAATCAGGAGTTGACTTCTTGAACAAGTCAGTGCAAAATCAGGGCATCTGAGGCCCCCAATGACCCAACCAAGGGGTGTTCTTCATCATTTTGATTGTGTATGAACTTTATTTGATCATAGAAGATGTTGGAAGTTCACAAAATTGAAGAATTTCAAGCCATTTGCAAAGTTGCCTTTTTGGGAAAATGACTTGTAATGGAAACTTGCCATTTTGGGAAAGTTTTTCAACCCTTGCTTTTTGATTCAAAAATGCTTCAAATGAGTAAACTTTGGTCATGAAAGTTGTATAATGGATCATTCCCTTTTCAAAAAGTACAAGAACTCATGCTAATTCATTTTGGATCAAAAGTTATGGCTTGTCAAAGTTGGAAAAAATCACATAATTTCAAGTTATGCACCAAAGAGGCAAAGTTGCAAAACCACTTGCCAAGGCAAATTGTGCTTTCAAATGGACTTCTAATCTTTGCACAAACATAAACCATTGCCTAAAGTTCAGAATGCACCAAGAGTTTGTCCATTTTCATGACTTGTGGATCAAGAAATCACAAAGGGGGCCATAAGTCACAAAGTTGCAAAACCTATGACAAACCTTAATCCACTTGCTGCCTTGCCTCTAATCCATTTCCATGGCTCTCCCTAAACTCAGCTGAGTCCAACCATGCCCATATCACAGCCTTACACTTGCCCATACCTCAAGTACACCTAACATTGACTTTTTGCATAAAGACCCATACCAATCAAGCTAGGCCAGACCAACTCCTCTGACCTATCCAAGGGTGATAAGTGTACCAAAAGGAACTGAACACACCACACACACAAGCCTGAAACACTCTCCAAGCCATAGTTCACAAAATTCCCCTCTTATGCATTTTCATTCGAAACACATCACACAAGCATCAAACATAAAAACAAACTCCATAGAACATCTCAACATGTCTCACTGATCATCCCTGACCCTTCACCTTGCCCTGAAACACCCTGGAACTGAAACACGATTCCTTCCCCTCTCTGAACAGGACCACTTCAAACTCACAAATCAGCCATTCTAAACCCCAACCAAGCTTCATAACTTCATCAAGAGGATCATTGGGACCATTTTGAAGCAAAGAGGCAAGCAGAAAGCTCCTGGACTGAAAGCTCAATCTCAGGTAACATGATGAACAATTTTTCCAGAACCTTGATCTCTTGTTAGAATGTTGTTCTATATGTTGCCCTGATCATGGGGATCTATTTATTTTCGAAAATGAGTCAAAAACAAGCATGTTGTGATGTTCTGAAATTTTTGCCCTAAGATTTGTTTTCTTCGATTCTCACTGTGTAGTCAATATAAATTGTTTTTGGCCATGGATTCTTGTTACCCATTGTTGAATGATTGATTCTGGAGATTTGTGGGCCTTGGGGATGTGTTTTGAGTGATTCTGGTGAGAGAAGCAGTCGGAGAAGACGACCGGAGCTTATCTCCGGTCGCCTGAGTGTAATTAGGGTTTAAGTGTGATTAATTAGGAACTTTGAATCTGGGCCATAGGATCCCCTTTCCCGCGCGCGAACGAATGGCCTGGATGCTTCATTAAAGCCCTAATCCCTGATTAATTAATTAAAATCCTGTTTAATTAATTTATAAAACAAATTAGCCAGGTTTGAATCTGGGCCTTTGGATCTGGCGCGCAGTCAACCAGTCCAAGCCCAGATCAAATCCTGGCCCTCCCCCTTGCATACTTTCATTTCTTTTATTTTTATTTGCATTTAAATTGTTTTATCTTTCATATTTTATTTAAAATAGCAAAAGACCTTTAAAAATTATGAAATTTTTTGTCAAGAGTTTCATTAATTTTTAAAACCCAAAAATATTTTAATTTTAATTTTTTTGCACTGAAAATTATTTTTAAATCATTTAAATGTTTATTTTTAATTAGTTAATGAAAATTAATTAATTAAAAATACATTTAGGTATTTAAAAATCACAAAAAAAAATCACATAGCATTTAAAAATATTTAGAAACATTGTCCAACTCTCAAACCAAAATTTCTTTTTTGTTCTTGATGCCTTTTGATCATTTTCATTGGATTTAATTTCATTTTTAGGCAATATATTGTTTCAAACTTCAAAAATTCCTTACTGCCTAACCATTAAGAGTTGGATGATGATTATTTTGGCATTGCATCTTGCATAGCATGTAGTTTATAGGATACATTTGATTTGAATTGATCTTGAATTTTCAATTTGTTTAGAATTTTTCTTGTTGAGGTACCCCAAAACCCTAGCAATCTTAGGAAATTCATAACTTTCACTAGGTTAAGAGTTGGATCCCCTCCTTTTGGAAGTGAGTTTGTATAGGTTTAGGGTATCTTTGATTGCATTTTCAAATTTTTATCATGTCACTTGCTTCTGGTTTTGGATTTTTGCTTTGCATGATGCATGTAACCCTAATTTGTGCTTCCCTTTGCATCCATTTCTCATTTGCTTGCATCCATTGACTTGTCATGACATTTTGTGCATTCATTTGATTCATGATACATCTTAGGACATATTAGAATCATGTTTGATCATTGTATCTTTCATTTTTCATGTTGTATGTCCATAACATTTCATAACTTTTCATGTACATTCATGGTTCAATACATGCCTCATTTGCATCCTTATGCTTGTTTGATCACTCTCATGTCTTGCCTCATGTTTGTATCATCTCTTAGAATCATTAACATCATACTCATGCTTCTGGTTTTGGTTTGCATCATGGCATTTCATCTCATTTGCATTGCATTTCATTTCTTTTGGCTAACATTTCAGGTGGTAAGTTGTTTGAGAAGTGAATTTGCCTTCACTTCTCACAATCTCTTCTCATCTCTCTTGCATCTTTGATGCATTTTATCTTGTGTATTGGATTGAGCTTGCTCAATCTTGTTCATCTTACTTTCTTCCTTCAAGTAACTTTTCTTCTTAAGTGAAGCAAGTTGTTTTGCTTCTCTTTGCTCCTTTCATCTGCTTCCTTCCTGGTGGTTTCTCTGAAGATCTTCTTGCAAGCCTCATAAACCCTAGGAAAAACCAAGCATGATAACAATTAGGGCTTGAATAGTTCCCCATTTAGCTTTTACCTTTGTGTCATCTTTGAGTCTTCTCTTCTCATCTCATAATCAGGGACTAAACCCTAAAGGTTTTAAGGCTTTGTGATTAAGCTTATGCCTGCATCCTTCTATTAGGATGGAGTGTATAACTTTAATCCTAAGTGTTAAACCCTTAATGTGTTTAAATCCTTTAATCAACTCACCTAATAATCATCAAGACATCAAGCTTGTAACTTGGGCCTTGCATTAGGGTTCTAATTCTTCCTTAATTGGTTAAGAAGGACTAACCCTAGTGTTAATGGACAAGTCCTCCTCAAGTTGTCTTACAAACCATAAAAATCACTTCTTCATCTTATCATTAACTAAAATCCACTTTAATAAAGGCTTTGTTTTGTCATGAGGTTAATCCCTAATCATGGATTAAGTTGAGGAGTCTTTCTCATCTTAAATGTTCTCATCTATTATCCTTCTATTAGGATGGTGTAATGAGTCCATTAAATCCTTGATTATGGCTTAAACTCATTACTTAACACTAAACAAAAACACCAAAAACATCTAAATAATCACAAGTAGGTTAATGATCTTAATCCTACTCCAGGGTGATTAAGTGTGAGATGCTGACTTCACACTTAAGGTATTCTCATTACCCCTAATCAGAGGGAAGATGTGATGAGTTTACTAATCCATTGGTTTAGGCTTAAGCTCATTAACTTATGACAAACCTAAAAAAAAAACAATAAAAGAACAAAAACACCAAAAACAAACAATAATCGTCTCCTCCGGGATTCTTTTCTCATCTCATTCACTCACAAACGAGAACTTGTTTCTTCCGTCTAATGCAAGACAGTTAGCACCTGAGCCAGACAGGTCATACACTTGAGCATAGACAAGCAAGTAGTTCATCAAGTCAATTTATCTTTCAGTCTCTTTGAGTCGAACTACGATGTTCTGACTTCCTCATTGCACGAGAGGATACGTAGGCATAACTTAACAGTTATCGAACAAAAGTCTCTGTATATTCCCCCTCTTCCAGCATTATCCCCTAAACCTCATAGTCTTAAGCATTTCATTTTTGTCCTCACACTGACACTTCACTTATACACTTCACTTTTCTTTTACACTGACACTTGCATTCTTTTCCAGCTTTGATACACAGATAGCACTGACACTACCCCTTTAAATACAAATCTTCTAAGCGTGGATCCCGTCGAGTACGACAGACAATCTGGGTGCTAATACCTTCCCAGGTTGTAACCAACCCCCTTTCTCAGTCTCTCTGGTTCGCAACCGTCTTATCCATATCTTTCCTTAGGTTTATGCAGCATTACCTTTCCTTCAGAATAAAAATGCCTAGCTGGCGACTCTTTTCTTTTCCCTCTTTCGCCGACCGTTCGCGTCTGTACCCCTTATGACCTAGCCTCATTTTGGTGGGAGCGACAACTTGGCGACTCTGCTGGGGACCCTTATGCTGTAACCAGGGCTTCTGGTTCTTTTTGTGGGTTCCTCCTAGCGCTTGTTTGATTTGTGTTTACTGGGGTGTTATGTGCTAATTGTATTTATATTTTTGTTTTATTTGTTGCTTTATGTACAGTTATTTATTGCTTCTTTACAGCTTTATACATCATACTGTCATATTGTCATCTGGCTGGATCTGGTTTCTGTTTTGGTGGGTGGGGTTCTATTGAGAGTTTAAGGTCCTATACCTGGGGCCTGAGTGACACCTAGGCTAGAGTGGTTCATGTTCTTTCCGATTCCATTTCGGTCTGGTGCGGGAATATGAAACACGGTTCAGATGTGGGTTTCTTCTTGAGAACTCTGTGCTACAGATTTCCTGTAGTGCTAGGGCTATCTGGGAAGCCTGCTAAGTCTGGATGACCTTTATTATGACCTTCAGAAACTGAGGTGAATTAGAGGAGGATCCTTTATGGTTATTGTAAACACTGTACCTCCGGGTTAGAAGTGTTTACACTTCTCATAACTGATCCAAGTCTGAGGATCCTTGTTTTAGAACACCACCTGTGAGGGGGTTGGTCTGTTTGCAGGTTTGCAGGTACCATTGACCACATCATACCCTGTTACTTTGTTTTGGTTAAAAGTACCTCATTTTGGGACAGTTCTTGTGATTTGAACCCTGGACATGTGACTCTTTATTTGAGTCCCCCACCCTGGTTACTGGACTTCTGAACCTCCATCTGGACTTCCTGAACATACATGGACTTATATCAAGGCAGTTAATCAGATCCAGCTTGATCACAAACCCTTGCATATCATTTGCATACTCATCATTTGCATCATTTAACATTTGTTTATTTGTTTTTCAGGGTATCCACATATTATCTGGCTTGGTTTTGACCCCTTCATCTGCATAGACCTCTGTTCATCAGTTATCTGCTTCAACTATCTTCATCAGTTGCCTGCTTCAGCTACTCTTACCATCAGCCTCAGTCTATCAGTGGCTCATTTCCATTATCAAGTCCTCATCATCAGCATTTGTTTTCAGCTCTTCATCAGCAGTCATGGCACCCAAGAAGAGCAACATTTCATACCATTTCTTTGAGCATGTACTGACTGACATCAGGCAGGTCCAGGCACTCATCACTCCAAACCACATCCCATTATTCAGAGAGCATTATGGAGGCATCCTTGATATGGTTATGGACCTGGACCCTTCTCAGAGGAGCTTGATCCACACTTGCCTACAGTTTTATGACCCTCCTTTGAGATGCTTCACTTTCCAGAACTTTCAGCTAGGACCTCTGTTGGAGGAGTTCTCATCATTGATTGGAGTACCTGTCAGGGGTGATATCCCCTTCAACCCAGAGATGACTTCTCCCAGCAATGGAGAAGTGGAAAAAGCACTGTACCTGGAACCTATTTTGATTGAGCAGAACAGGACAACAAAGGCTGGGATCCCTGGTTTGCACTTAGACTTTCTGACTTCTCAGGCTATCCTGAAGGCCTCCTTGGGGGAATGGAGGGCAGTTTGTGCATTGTTATCCCTCAGTATATATGGGGTTATACTGTTTGCAGATGAGCCCAAATTTATCAGCAAGAATGCCATTCATCTTTTCATTCTGAGGAACCCAGTGCCCACATTGCTGGGAGATTTATATTATTCTGTCCACTTGAGAAATGAGAAGCAAAGAGGAAAGTTGGTAAGATGTTGTGCTCCCCTATTTCACACTTGGCTGCTCAAACACTTACCCAAGACCGATGCCTTCCTGAATCCTCACCAGCAGAAGAATTGGGCTAAGAGACTTATTGCTTTGACTTCAGATGACATCAGATGGTGCACCCAGAGTACCAAGGGCAGAGACATAATCACTAGCTGTGGGCAGTACCCCAATGTACCTCTAGTGGGAGTGAAGGGTTGCATCAACTACAATCCCTTGCTGTTTAAGAGACAATTGGGCTATGCTTTGGTCCATCCTCCTAGAGTGCAAGATTTAGCTGAAACCCTGTATTGTGAGATAAAGCCTAATCTAGTTGTTGTCAGACAAGCATCCTGGGCTTGGGACAACATCCAGACCAAAGGGATGGCCATCCTTGGGAGGTGCAATAATGTGGCTTCAGCTCAGTATTATGATTGGTCTCATGCTAGGGCTCAGATCTCTGGGATGCCTTTCACCATTGAGGATGCGCCTGGACCATCCACAGTACCACCTCCAGCCACTGTCAGCCTGGAAGAATTTGAGAAACTGAAGGAGAGGAATGAGAATCTGTCTCAAGCTCTGAAGAAGACCCTCTGGGAGAGGAGTGATGGTCGCCTAGACATTGAGAGGTTGGAAAAGCTTAAAGTGGAGCATCTGGCCAGGATTGAGAAAGCAGAGGACTACATCAAGAAATCAAGGGCTGGAGAGCAAATATTGAAGAATGCCTGTAAAGAGGCCCAGTTTCAGAAGGCTAGGACTCATCTCTATCTGCGAGAAAGTCAAGCTAGGTGGGTCAGGATCACTGAAGCTCGCACTCAAGAAGATAAGAGAACTCAAGCCAGGATTGAGCAATTGGAGGCCAATGAAAAGAAACAACAGGAGGCTCTGCTAGCAGCCCAGAAGGATATTTCAGAATTGAAGCTTAGGGCTGGTGTGAAAAGGTCAAAGGACCAAGACAGGCACAAGAAGCTGACCACTGCTATTGCCACCAGAAACCTTCTTATCAGAAATATTACAGAGCATCCGGATGGTCCTGTAACTGAAGCACTTTTGAGGGAGGTTAAGGAGGATGAGTTTGGATTAGATGTTTGACTTCCTTGCTTGTTGTTATTTCCATTTCATGTACTTTTCTTTTTATGTTGTATTTTGACCCCTCAGGGGCATGTGTTGTAAAAAACAAACTATGTATGATCCACCATTTGTAATATATTTGTTAGTTTGTTTCATTGAGTTTCTTTTCTCAAGCAAACATCAAAGTATCTTCCTCAGGGTCTGGAAAGGTCAAAACCAAGAGCCAAGACGGATACCTTGGAAAGCAAATAAGCATACTGCATTGCATACTGACTCTTGTTTTGTTTTGTAGGTTTTGTCATTACTTTATTTTGTTTCTAACTCTGTTGTGGTTCAGGAATTATTGCTCGCCGCCGGGTGTTCCCTCTCAACCGTCTGCACCGGTATCCTACTCGCAACAATCTTCCTGGTATCCAAATGGATCAAGTACAGCAAGATCTGACAGAGGTCAGAACTCAGATGGCTAATGAAAGGCTGGAGATGAGAAACCAAATGACCCAATTCATGGAAGTAATGAATGGCTTGGCCCAAAGTCAAGAAAGGTTGAGGGCATTGGTGGAAAGACAAACGTCGGAAGAACCCTATCTGGGAACTGGAGGAACAAGTAACGATGAAAGGGGTCAACCTTATGTTAACCCACCAGTATATGGGCCTCATCTACATCCGGAAGTCAACATCACGGGTAATGTGCAAGGAAATACTACTGCAGGAAAGATCTTGCAAGAAGATCCTCAAGAGGAGCAGTTTACTATCATGGGAGCCGGTGATGAAGTCTATGATAGGAGGTTTGATGAAATTGCTGAGAAGTTGAGATCTATGGAGTCTCGAAATTCCCTGGGTTTTGATGTCATGGATATGGGGTTAGTGGATGGGGTAAGAATTCCCCACAAGTTTAAACCCCCGTGCTTCGAAAAATACAATGGAACTTCCTGTCCACGAACTCATTTACAGTCCTTCCTGGGAAGACTTAAAGCATATACCATGGATGAAAAACTGTGGATGTTTTACTTTGAAGACAGTTTGACTGGGGCTTCAAGGGAGTGGTATTCACACTTAACCAGAGCTACTATCAGGTGCTGGAAGGACCTAGCTGAGGCCTTCATCAGGCAGTACCAATACAATCTGGACCTGGCTCCTAACAGAACCCTTTTGATGGGAATGTCTCAGTCCTCCAGAGAAAGCTTCAGGGAATATGCCCAGAGGTGGAGACAGCTTGCTGCTGCTGTCCAGCCACCCATGTCGGAAAGAGAAATGGCCGACATGTTTATGAATACTCTGCAAGGAACATATATTGATAGGCTAGCTGCTGTAAACACCCCAAATTTGCCCTCACCCATTCACACCATGGCTTGTGATCATTCTCATATGCATAAACACAAACATATCATCTCATATCTCATTTTTTTATTCACTGCATAGTTTCTAAGTCATCTGCACCTAGGGTTTGTGATCTGAGCAATCCCAAGGCATCTTGAGCCACTCCAAAGGCCACCAATCAACTCAAAGGGGTCCATGTGTGTTCTTATGTCATATTTTATCTCCTCAAAGTCAAAATTGCAGAGGAATCACAAGAACTAGGGTTTGAGTGGATGCAGAGCCAAGTTTGACTACACAGTTGACTGAAAATTAGGGTTTTGGTTTCAGAGGCCATAACTCCAAATTTTTTGGTCATTCTTGTTTCCATTGCTCTTTATATGGTATAGGGAGTATGCATATCAATTTTCATGAAGAAATTCCATGGGGAAGTCATCTGATCAAGGGTTGACTTTTCAGACAAGTCAGTGTAAAATCAGGGCATCTGAGGCCCCCAATGACCCAACCAATGGGTGATCTTCATCATTTGGAGTGTATATGATCTTTATTTGATCATGGAAGAAGGTTAAAGTTCATAGAAATCAAGAATTTAGGGTTTTTGCAAATGTTGACTTTTTGGGCATAGTTGACTTTTCAAGAATGCATCATTTTAGGTCATTTTTTCAAGCCATGATTCATGATTCAAAAATGCTTCAAATGGAAAAACTTTGGTCATGAAATTTGTAGAACTCATCTTTCCCTTTTCAAAAAGTACAAGAACATGATCAAATTCTTTTTGGATCAAAAGTTATGGTGTGGCAAAGTTAGCAAAAATCATTGATTTTCAAGTCATGCACCAAAAGGCAAAGTTGCAAATTCTCCTTTCAAGGCCAATTCAGTCATCATATGGGCTTCTAATTCACTTAACATGATCATGTAACTTCTAAAAGTCAGATTTGAACCAAGGTGCCTCATGTTTCATGGCTTATGCAACAAGATTTTTTCATATGAACCAAAAGGTAACCAAGTTGCAAAACTCGTGATCATGTTTCACCAACTTGCTGCCTTGAATGCTGGACCAAGCCTAGCCTTTCCCTTCACTTTGCTGCGCCAGAACCAGCCCATGTCCTTGCCTAGCACTTCACCATACCTCTCTTACACATAAAGTGTATTTTGAGCAAAAGTAAACTTACCAATCACTATAGGCCAGGTCACATCATCTGACCTATAGGATTATAATACAATATCCCTTGGCAAGCCAAAGATATGAGAAGGCAAGGCTGAAACACGTTCATTCATCACATACACAAAAACCTACCAAGTTGCAAGTTCCTTCGATTCTCTCTGTCCAGCATACAAACACTCAAGCCAACTTCACCAATCATCTCACCTCACTCCATAGACCACCCAGCAACCAAGAACCAAGCCTGAAACAGCAAGAATCCCCCATTGCCATTCTTCACCTCAGCCTGCATTTTCTATCGAATCTCTCTCCACAAGCCATGAACACTTAAACAAACTCCACCAACAATCTCCACTCACCTCACTGACCAGAAACCACCCTTTGTTTTGGCCTGAAACACCCTATATCTCAAATACGATTTTCATCCTCCCTTGGTCAGAGCTGCTGCAAACTCACTCAGGAGGTTGTTTAAACTCCAGCTAAGCATCCAAAGCTTCAAAGGTGGACCATTGGGACCAGACTGAGCCAAAGAATCATCCAAAGAGCTCCTGAATCAAGAGCTCCATCTCAGGTGACACCATGAACTTTTTTCCCAGAACTCATTTCTCTTGTTAAAATCTTGTTGTGTGTGTTACACTGATCATTGGGATCTCTTTACTTTTGAAAATGAGCCAGAAATGAGTGTGTAATGCTGTTCTGAAAGTTTGACCTAAAAATTTCATTGCTTCGATTCTTGTTTGTGTGTGAGTTTAAATGTGATTTGATGCTGGATTCGTGCTTAGGGTAGTTAGTAGATGATTTCTGGAGAGTTAGAGCTTCTAAAATGGCCTAGGGAGAGAGATTGATTCTGGGGATGGCCGGAGAAGACGACCGGAACACTGTTCCGGTCGCCTGATTGTAATTAACGGCAAGGTTAGGGTTTTAAGCATTAATTAGCAAGTTTGAATTTGGACCGTGAGATGTGGCGGGGAGTCAATTCGCGCGCAGGCAGTTTCAAATCTGGACCCTAGGATTTGAATACTTTTCATTAAATCAGATTTAATTCATTTATTTTCTTTTATTTTTCAATTGTTTTGCACAATTAATTTAAAATAGTAAAAAATATCTAAAAATTATGAAACTTTTTCTCATGAGTTTTATTAATTTTTATGACACAAAAATATTTTTATTTTCATTTTTATCATTAAAAAAGTATTTTTAAATATTTAAAAGATTATTTTTAATTGATTAATGGGAATTAATTAATTAAAAATACTTTTAGGTATTTAAAAATTACAAAAAAAATTCATGAAATGTTCTAAGACATTTAGAAACATTGTCCAACCTTCAAACCAAATTTCTTTTTTGATCTTGATGCATTTTAAGAATTTTTCATTGAATTAAATCATTTTTTATGCATTAATTTGATCATAAGTTCAAAAATTCATTTCTGCCTATTGGAGAAGGTTGAGACATTGATTCTTCTTGCATTGTTTTGTGTTTAGCATGTAGTTTCTAGGATAAAATGGTCATGATTTGATCTTGCATTTTCCAATTGTTTGGCATTTCTTTTGTTAAGAACCCTAAAAAACCTTAATAACTTAGAAAATTCATATCTTGAGTTTGGTTGAGAGTTGAGAGCTCCCCTTTGGGCAGTGGTCTATTATAGGTTTAGGGTTTCTTTGGGTAGCATTTTCCATTTTTTATCTTAGGGTTTGCTTCTGTTTTGGGTTTTTGTTTGATGTTTGATCCATGAACCCTAATTTGGGCTTTCATTTGCATCCCTCTTGCATTCTCTTGCATAACTTGACTTGTCTTTGCATTTTGTGCATTCTTGTGATTCATTTGACATCTTAAGACATATAGAAAGCATGTTTGATCATTGCATTACATATTTGCCATGTCATTTGTCTTGTATGCTTCATAACCTTCCATGCTTGTTCATGCTCCTTAACCTGCATCATTTGCATTCATGATCTTGTATGAACATCTCCATGCCTTGTCTCATGTTTGCAGCACCTCATAACATCATAATCATCATCAACATGCTTCTGGTTTTGCTTAGCATCATACCATTTCATCTCATCTTGCATTGCATTGCACTTTCTTTCTAACATTTCAGGTGGTAAGTAAACTTGAGAAGTGAATTTGCCTTCACTTCTCATAACTTTTCTTTTCATCTCTCTTGCATCCATTGCTGCATTTCTATTGGTGTTTGAGTTTGAGCTTGCTCATTCTTCTTCCTCCCACTTTCTTTCTTCAAGTGACTTGACTTCTTGAATGAAGCAAGTCACTTTGCTTCTCTTGATCCTGTTCATCTGCTTCCTGGTGGTTCTTCTGAAGATTGTCCTTGAAAACCTCACAAACCTTAGGATCATCCAAGCATGACAATGAATTAGGGTTTTGATTAGTCCCCTCATAGTTTTACCTTTGTGTCTCTCTTTGAGTCCTCTCTTCTCACCTCATAATCAGAGACTAAACCCTAAAGGCTTTAAGACTTTGTGATTAGGGTTATGCCTGCATCCTTCTCTTAGGATGGAGTGTATAACTTTAATCCTAAGTGTTAAACCCTTTGTTTGTTTAAATCTCTTAATCAATTCATTTAATAAATATCAAGACATCACACTTGTAACTTGGGCCTTGCATTAGGGTTCTAATTCTTCCTTAAGTGGTTAAGAAGGACTAACCCTAGTGTTAATGGACAAGTCCCCCTCAAGTTGTCTTACAAATCATAAAAAACACTTCATCATCATATCATTAACTAAAATCCACTTAATCAAAGGCTTGTTTTGTCATGAGTTTAATTCCTAATCATGGATTGAGTTGAGGAGCTTTCCTCAGCTTAAACATTCTCATCTATCATCCTTCTTTTAGGATGGTGTAATGAGTCTGTTTAATCCCTGATTATGGCTTAACCTCATTACTCAACACTAAACAAAAAACACCAAAAACATTTAAATAATCACAAGTAGGTCAATGATCTTAATCCTGCATCAAAGGTGATTAAGTGTGAGAATCTGACTTCACACTTAAGGTATTCTCATTACCCCTAAACAGAGGGAAGATGTGATGAGTTTACTAAATCCATTGGTTTAGGCTTAAGCTCATTTTCTTATGACAAACTTTCAAAAGCAATAAAAGACTGAAAACTCAAAAACAAACAATAATCGTCTCCTCCGGGATTCTTTTCTCATCACCTTCACTCACAACCGAGAACTCGCTTCTTCCGTCTAATGCAAGACAGTAAGCACCTGAGCCAGACAGGTCATACACTTGAGCATAGACAAGCAAGCAGTTCATCAGTCAATTCACCTTTCAGTCTCTTTGGGTCGAACTACGGTGTTCTGACTTCCTCATTGCACGAGAGGATACGTAGGCATAACTTAACAGTTATCGAACAAAAGTCTCTGTTCATTCCCCCTCTTTCCAGCTTCATTCTTAAGCCTCATTGTCATGAGCATTTCACCTCTTTCTATTTTACACTGACACATCATTATACACTTCACTTCCTTTACACTGACACCTGTACATATTGCTTTCCAGCCATTTTACACACAGATTGCACTGACACTACCCTTTTAAAACACAAATCTTTTAAGCGTGGATCCCGTCGAGTACGGCGGACAATCTGGGTGCTAATACCTTCTCAGGTTGTAACCAACCCCCTTTCTCAGTCTCTCTGGTTCGCAAACCGTCTTATCCATCTCTTCTTAGGTCTATGCAGCATTACCTTTCCTCCGGGATAAAAATGCCCAGCTGGCGACTCTATTCATCTCCAGTGAGTTCACTCCTGTGTGTTCTCATTGTCCCTTTCGCCGACCGTTCGCGCTTGTACCAGGATGCAAATCTTCGGGAGCGACAGCTTGGCGACTCTGCTGGGGAGACTTATATTGCAACCAGGGCTTCTGGTTCTTTTTGTGGGTTCCTCCTAGCGCTTGTTTGATTTGTGTTTACTGGGGTGTTATGTGCTTGTTTGTGCTTGTATTTATTTTTGTTTATTGCTTTATGTACAGTTACTTTACTGCTTTCTTTACTGCATTTATATATCATATTGTCATTGTTGCTGGCTGGATCTGTTGTTTGCCTTGGTGGGTGGGTGTTTCATTGAGAGTTAAGGTCCTATACCTGGGACCTGAGTGACACCTAGGCTAGAGTGGATCATATTCTTTCCCATTCCATTTCGGTCTGGTGCGGGAATATGAAACACGGTTCAGATATGGGTTTCTTCTTGAGAACTCTGTGTTGCGGATTTCCTGCAATGCTAGGGCTATCTGGGAAGCCTGCTAAGTCTGGATGACCTTTTAGTATTGACCTTCAGAAACTGAGGTGAATTAGAGGAGGAATTGTTATGGTTATTGTAAACACTGTACCTCCGGGTTAGAAGTGTTTACACTTCTCATAACTGATCCAAGTCTGAGGATCCTTGTTCTAGATCACCACCTGTGAGGGGGTTGGGTCGTTTACAGGTTTGCAGGTACCTTGACCTCAGAATACCCTGTCACTTTGACTTTGTTAAGAATGCTCCATGTTGGATAGTTCTTGTGATTCTAAACCCTGGACATGTGGCTCTTTATTTGAGTCCCCCACCCTGGTTACTGGATTTATAGACCTCCTTCTGGAATTCTTGAACACACATGGATCTATACCAAGGCAGTTAATCAGATCCAGCTCAGTCACAAACCCTTGCATTTCATTTGCATACATACTCATTGCATCATATTAACATTTGCTTATTTGTGTTTCAGGGTATCCACCTTCATCTGGTTTTGGTTTTGACCCCATCTGCATCATTGACCTATCCCCACCAGCACTTGCTTCAGCTTGTCAGCCATATACTTCAGTTATTAGCACTAGCCAGCCAGTGGCCCACTCCTCAGCATCTTCATCAGCACTTATCCTACTCAGTCCTCAGCATCATGGCTCCAAAGAAAAGCAACATCACTTATCATTTCTTCCAACCAGACTTATCAGACATCAGGAGGATCCAAACCCTGATCACTCCAGATCACATACCCTTGTTCAGGGAGAGTTATGGAGATATACTGGACATGGTTATGGATCTGGACCCTTCACAGAAGAGCCTCATCCACACTTGCATTCAGTTCTATGATCCCCCATTGAGATGTTTCACCTTTCAAGACTTTCAGTTGGGGCCTCTATTAGAAGAATACTCATCTTTTATTGGTTTGCCTATCAAGAGGGAAATCCCTTTCAACCCTGAAATGGTCTTTCCCAGCAATGGAGAGATAGCAAAAGCTTTGTATCTGGAGCCTGTTTTGATTGAACAACACATGACCTCTAAGGATGGGATCCCTGGATTTCATCTGGACTTCCTGATTTCTCAAGCCAGCCTGAAGGCCTCCCTGGGGGAGTGGAAAGCTGTTTGTGCTTTGCTGGCCTTATGCATATATGGGATTGTGTTGTTTGCAGATGAGCCTCGATTCATCAGCAAGAATGCAATCCATTTGTTCATCCTGAAGAACCCAGTGCCAACTTTACTGGGTGATCTCTATTACTCAGTACATCAGAGGAATGAGAAGCAGAGGGGAAGATTAGTGAGGATTTGTGCTCCATTATTTCATGCTTGGCTTCTCAGGCATCTACCCAGGACAGATGCATTTCTAAATCCTCATCAGCAAAGCAACTGGGCTAAGAGGCTCACTACTCTCACTTCAGCAGACATCAGATGGTGTACTCAGAGCACCAAGGGCAGAGATATAATCACCAGCTGTGGGCACTTTCCCAATGTGCCCTTAATAGGAGTTAAGGGAAGTATCAATTACAACCCTCTGCTGTTCAGAAGGCAATTAGGCTATGCACTGGTTCATACTCCTAGGGAACAAGACTTGGTTGAGACCCTCTACTGTGAGAACAAGATTAGTTTGGCTGTTGTTAGGCAGGCTGCCTGGGCCTGGGATCATGTTCAAACCAAGGGAATCACCATTCTGGGGAAGTGCAATAATGTGGCATCAGTCCAATATTATGAGTGGTCCCATGCTAGGGCCCAATTCTCTGGAATGCCCTTTACCATAGAAGACATGCCTGAGTCATCTTCAGCACCACCCCCTGCCACTATCAGTTTGGAGGAGTTTGAGAGCTTGAAGGAAAGAAATGGGAAGCTAACCCAGGCTTTGCAGAAGACCCTCCGGGAGAGGAATGAAGGTGTGAGGGAGATTGAGAGATTGGAGAAATTGAAAGTGGAACACTTGACTAAGATCGAGAAGTCTGGAGATTATATCAACAAGTCTAAAGCTGGTGAACAGATTCTGAAGAATGCTTGTAAAGAAGCCCAGTTCCAGAGAGCAAGGACAGACTTGTATTTGAAAGAGAGTCAGGCCAGGTGGGTCCGGATCACTGAGGCCCGTACTCTAGAAGACAAGAGAGTTCAGGACAAGATGGAGCAGATGGAAAAAGCCCTGGCAGCAGCCCAGAAGGAAATATCAGAGCTAGAAATCAGAGCTGGAGTGAAGAGGTCTAAGGACCAAAGTCAGAACAGGAAGTTGACTGCAGCTGTTGCAACAAGAAACCTTCTCATCAGAAATCTTACGGAGCATCCGGCTGATCCTGTGACCGAAGCACTTCTCAAGGAAGTTCGTGAGGATGAGTTTGGCCTTGGAGTTTGATCATTTGCTTGTTGTTGTTCCTTTTCCATGTACTTTTGTTTTTTGTGATGTATTTTGACCCCTTAGGGGGCCGGTGTTGTAAAATGAACAAATTGTATTATTTCACCTTTGTAATATATTTGTGTTGGTTTCTATCTGGGTTCACATCAAAAGCAACTTCAACAGCAGCATCTTCAAGGGTCTGGAAGGGTCAAAACTGAAGGCCAAATCGGATACCTTGAGAACAAATAAGCATAACTGCATTGCATGCTAACCCTTTTGTTTGTTTTGTAGGTTTTTGTTTTGTTGTTGCTAACCTCTGTTGTGATATTCAGGAATTATTGCTCGCCGCCGGGTATTTCCTCTCAACAGGCCACACAGGTACCCAACTAGAAACAACCTTCCGGGAATCCAGATGGACCAGATGCAACAAGACCTTACGGAGGTCAGAAACCAGATGGCCAACGAAAGGCTGGAGATGAGAACCCAGATAACGCAGTTCATGGAAGTGATGAACAACTTAGCTCAAAGCCAGGAGAGGCTCAGAACTTTGGTAGAAGGGAGGAATCAAGAGGAGCCCCATGTGGGGACTGCAGGCACAAGTAACAATGAACGGGTGCAACCACATGTTAACCCCCCTGTGTTTGGTCCACATCTACATCCTGAGGTTAATATTCCCGCAAACATTCAAGGAACAGCCACTGCAGCCAGAGTACTTCAAGAAGATCCTCAGGAGGACCAATTCACAGTAATGGGTGCTGGAGAGGAAACTTATGATAGACGATTGGAAGAAATAGCTGAGAAGTTGAGGTCCTTAGAATCTCAAAATTCTTTGGGTTTCGACGTCATGGACATGGGTTTGGTAGAAGGGGTCAGGATCCCCCATAAGTTCAAACCTCCTTGTTTCGAAAAGTATAATGGGACTTCATGCCCCCGGACTCATTTGCAATCATTTCTGGGAAGGCTGAAAGCCTATACAATGGATGAGAAACTTTGGATGTTCTACTTCGAAGACAGCTTGACTGGAGCATCAAGGGAATGGTATTCCCATTTGACAAGGGCAACTGTGAGATGCTGGAAGGACCTGGCAGAAGCCTTCATCCGACAGTATCAATACAATTTAGATATGGCACCCAACAGGACTCTCCTAATGGGAATGTCACAGTCGTCGAGGGAAAGTTTCCGAGAGTATGCCCAAAGGTGGAGGCAATTGGCTGCTGCTGTTCAACCACCAATGTCTGAGAGAGAAATGGCAGACATGTTTATGAACACTCTCCAGGGAACGTATATTGACAGGTTAGCTGCTTTCTCTTCCACCAGCTTCGCAGATGTTGTCATAGCTGGGGAGAGAATTGAAAGCCTGCTAAAAATGGGGAAGATCTCAGACAACGGTGCAAGCTCGTCCAGTAATACAAGAAAGCCTTTTGCAGGCCCGAGAAGAACTGGCGAGACCAATGCCATTCACACCAACAGGGGTAGGCCCCAACATGCTCAGAGGTCAATAGCAGCAGTCACTATCCCTGCTCCAGCTCATTCACAGCCAGTCTATCAACCTCCTCAACAAAACTTCCAACAACAACCTCAGTATCATCAGAATCAGTATCCTCCAAGAAACTACAACAACAACAACTCCAACAACAACAATCAACAGAGGCCATTCCA
Organism: Lathyrus aphaca; assembly: GCA_963966055.1. Classification (NCBI taxonomy): domain Eukaryota; kingdom Viridiplantae; phylum Streptophyta; class Magnoliopsida; order Fabales; family Fabaceae; genus Lathyrus; species Lathyrus aphaca. The sequence goes on from OZ014522.1 coordinate 494,694,940, forward strand.
ACAAAGGCCATCCCAAGCTAACAGAGTGATCGACCCGATCCCAATGCCGTATGCTGCCTTGCTGCCACAACTTCTGAAACTCAACCTAGTTGAGCTAAGAACGTTGGCACCTCCGGATCCCAACAGTCTACCAAGAAACTATGACTCCAATGCTAGGTGTGCTTTTCATTCCAACGCACCTGGTCACAGTTGTCGCTCCCGAAGATTTGCATCCAGGTACAAGCGCGAACGGTCGGCGAAGGGAACAGTGAGAACACACAGCCGTGAACTCACTGGAGATGAATAGAGTCTCCAACTAGGCATTTTTATCCCGGAGGAAAGGTAATGCTGCATAGACCTAGAAAGAGATGGATAAGACGGTTTGCGAACCAGAGAGGCTGAGAAAGGGGGTTGGTTACGACCTGGGAAGGTATTAGCACCCAGATTGTCCGCCGTACTCGACGGGATCCACGCTTAAAAGATTTGTGTTTTAAAGGGGTAGTGTCAGTGCTATTTGTGCATAAAAGAGCTGGAAAAGATGTACAAGTGTCAGTGTAAAGAAATGTGATGTGTATAAATGTACAGTGTCAGTGTGAGATCAGGAATGAAATGCTCAAGAATATGAGGCTAAAGAATGAAGCTGGAAGGAGGGGGAATGTACAGAGACTTTTGTTCGATAACTGTTAAGTTATGCCTACGTATCCTCTCGTGCAATGAGGAAGTCAGAACACCGTAGTTCGACCCAAAGAGACTGAAAGATGAATTGACTTGATGAACTGCTTGCTTGTCAATGCTCAAGTGTATGACCTGTCTGGCTCAGGTGCAAACTGTCTTGCATTAGACGGAAGAAGCGAGTTCTCGTTTATGAGTGAAGGTGATGAGAAAAGAATCCCGAAGGAGACGATTATTGTTTGTTTTTGAGTTTTCAGTCTTTTATTGCTTTTTTTGAGTTTGTCATAAGATAATGAGCTTAAACCTAGATCAATGGATCTGGTAAACTCATCACATCATCCCTCTGATTAGGGGTAATGAGAATTACCTTAAGTGTGAAGTCAGATTCTCACACTTAATTACCTTTGATGTAGGGTTAAGATCATTAACCTACTTGTGATTAATTAGATGTTTTTGGTGCTTTTGTTTAGTGTTAAGTAATGAGGTTAAGCCATAATCAAGGATTAAACAGACTCATTACACCATCCTAAAAGAAGGATAATAGATGAGGGTGTTTAAGCTGAGGAAAGCTCCTCAACTTAATCCATGATTAGGGATTAAACCCATGACAAAACAAAGCCTTTACTAGATGGATTTTAATTAATGGTATGATGATGAAGTGGATTTTATGATTTGTAAGACAACTTGAGGGGGACTTGTCCATTAACACTAGGGTTAGTCCTTCTTAACCACTTAAGGGAGAATTAGAACCCTAATGCAAGGCCCAAGTTACAAGTGTGATGTCTTGATGATTATTATGTGGATTGATTAAGAGATTTCAACACATTAAGGGTTTAGCACTTAGGATTAAAGTTATACACTCCATCCTAAAAGAAGGATGCAGGCATAACCCTAATCACAAAGTTTTAAAGCCTTTAAGGTTTAGTCCCTGATTATGAGGTGAGGAGAGAAGACTCAAAGAGAGACACAAAGGTAAAAACTATGGGGAGACTAATCAAAACCCTAATTCATTGTCATGCTTGGTTGTCCCTAAGGTTTGTGAGGTTTGCAAGAAACAATCTTCAGAGGAACCACCAGGAAGCAGATGAACAAGATCAAGAGAAGCAAAGTGACTTGCTTCATCCAAGAAGTCAAGTCACTTGAAGAAAGAAAGTGGGAGGAAGAAGAATGAGCAAACTCAATCTCGAACACAAGTACAAATGCAGCATGGTATGCAAGAGAGATGAAAAGAAAAGTTATGAGAAGTGAAGGCAAATTCACCTCTCAAGTTTTACTTACCACCTGAAATGTTAGAAACAAATGCAATACAATGCTAAATGAGATGAAATGATATGATAAGCAAAAACCAGAAGCATGTTGATGATGATGATGATGCTATGGAGTGCTATGAACATGAGACAAGACAATGAGATGTTCATACAAAGTCATGGATGCAAATGATGCAAGTTGAGGAGCATGGACAAACATGAAATGTTATGAAACATACAAGACAAATGACATGGCAAATATGCAATGCAATGATCAAACATGATTCATACATGTCTTAAGATGTTAAATGAATCATGAGAATGCACAAAATGTAATGGCAAGTCATGTTATGCAAGAGAATGCAAGAGGGATGCAAATGAAAGCCCAAATTAGGGTTCATGGATCAAACATCACACATAAACCAAAAACAGAAGCAAACCTTAACATAAAAAATGGAAAATGGTACCCAAAGAAACCCTAGACCTATAATGAATCACTGCCCAAAGGAGAACTCTCAACTCTCAACCAAACTCAAGTTATGATTTTTACAAGTTATTAGGGTTTTTTAGGGTTTGTAACAAAACAAATGCCAATCAATTAGAAAATGCAAGATCAAATCATGGCCTTTTTACCCTTGAAACTACATGTCAAATGGAAAACAATGCAAAAAGAATCAATGTCTCAACCTTCACCAAAAGGCAGAAATGAATTTTTAAACACATGATCAAAATAATGCATAAAATATGATTTAATTCAATGAAAAATTCCTAAAATGCATCAAGATTAAAAAATAAATTTGGTTTGAAGGTTGGACAATGTTTCTAAATGTCTTAGAACACTTCATGAATTTTTTTGTAATTTTTAAATACCTAAAAGTATTTTTAATTAATTAATTCTCATTAATCAATTAAAAATAATCTTTTAAATATTTAAAAATACTTTTTTAATGATAAAAATAAAATAAAAAATATTTTTATGTCATAAAAATTAATAAAACCTTAAAGAAAAAGTTTCATAATTTTTATGATTTTTTAACTATTTTAAAATAATTATACAAATTAAATGCAAGAAAAATGAATTAAAATTAAATTAAAGTGAAAGTATGCAGAATGGACGCATGAGATTGATTCTGGGTTCAAAAGTGTTGACTGCGCGCGTAATCGTGTGGCTCACATTCAAACTCCTAAAAAACAATTAATTAATCTAATTAATCCTGATTAGGGCTAATGGTGAATCTGGGCCATAAAAAAGGGTGGGAAGTCAACCAGTCAACGCGTATCTACGGCCAGGATTCAAATTAGCATTAATTGCTGTAATTAGGGCAAACTAATCTCAGGTGGCCGGAGAAGACTTCCGGTCGTCTTCTCCGGCCAGAAGGTCACCTGAAAAATCTCAAAACCTCTCAAAACGTAATATAAATGAAACCTAAGACATGGGAAATGATCTCCATCACCTCACGAGCTAAACCCCTCTCCCAAAACACATTTATCTTTCCTAAATCATCTGAATCGAAGAAACTAAGTTCTAGGGTTCGTAAGCTTCAAACAGAAATTAAATCCTTAAAACGCAGCCATTCCAAAAACTAAAGGTACCAGAATGATCAGGCAAGCATGAAGAACAAGTTTGTAACATAAAAAGAGATTTCTGGAAAAATTATTTTCGAGCTACCTGAGGTTTGAAGCTCTCGATTTTGGAACTTTCAGGCCTCCTCTCCTTGCTCAATCTACTCCTTAGGACCTTCTGATGATGTTGGAATACCTTGGAACAATTTAAGTAAGCTGGATGGTGAGATTCGAATGCTCCTGCTCCAAGCTCAGTCAACAATGGCAAATGAGATTCTGGCTGATTCAGGCCATGGTGATGAGTTGTTTGAGGTCTATGTAATGTATAGAGAAGATTGGTGGTGTTGGTTTGTGTGTTTGTGGGCTAGGATGAGAGATTCGATAGAATCTGCAGAATGAAGGTGAGCAATGGCAGTGAGATGTCCAGGCTATTTTGGGCTTTGGTTCTTGATGCTTTGTGCTCTATGGATCCAGGTGAGATGAATGGAAGAAAAGGTTTTAGTGTTTGCTTGCTGTATGAACAGATTCGAAGCAAGTTGCAGTTGGGGGTTTTTTTTGTGAATGTGATCCAATGCTATGTTTCAGCCTTGCTTAAGGTTATGTTTAGCTTGCAAATGGATACAATAAACAATTCTGATTGGTTGTTTGATGTGACTTGGCCTGCCATGATGGGTGAGTTTGCTTTTGCATAAAGGTCAACTTTGTGTAAGATAGGGCATGGCTCAACTCTAGCCAAGTACAAAGTTGGTTCTGGTGCAGCATGGGTGAGGGAGAGGCCTAGCTTGGCTCAGCACTCAATGCAGCAAGTTGGCACAATGTTATGAGTGATTTTGCAAGTTGGTTGGCTTATGGTTCACATGTGACTTCTTAGCCTAACCAAACATGAAACCATGACATTCTTGGTCCAAAACTGATTTTTGTAACTTAGAGAAAGTTCACATGCTGGTTTGACATGAATTTGAGGCTGCATAATGCATTGGTTCAAGACTTAGCAAAATTTCCATTTAGTGCATAACTTGAAAAACAATGATTTTTGGCAACTTTGCCTGGCCATAACTTTTGATCCAAGAAGAATTTGGTCATGTTCTTGTACTTTTTGAAAAGGGAAAGATGAGATCTACAACTTTCATGACCAAAGTTTTTCCATTTGAAGCCTTTTTGGATCATGAATCAAGGCTTGAAAATTGACCTAAAATGATGTATTCTTGAAAAGTCAACTATGCCCAAAAAGTCAACATTTGCAAAAACCCTAAATTCTTGATTTTTATGAACTTCAACCTTCCTCCATGATCAAATAAAGATCATATACACTCAAAATGATGAAGATCACCCATTGGTTGGGTCATTGGGGGCCTCAGATGCCCTGATTTTGCACTGACTTGTCTGAAAAGTCAACTCTTGATCAGATGACTTCCCCAAGGAATTTCTTCATGAAAATTGATATGCATACTCCCTATACCATATAGAGACCAATGGAAACAAGAATGACCAAAAAATTTGGGGTTATGGCCTCTGAAACCAAAACCCTAATTTTCAGTCAACTGTGCAGTTAAACCTGGCTCTGCATCCACTCAAACCCTAGTTTTTGTGATTCCTCTGCATTTTTTGACTCTGTGAGGATGTGACATGATGTAAGAACACACATGGACCCCTTTGAGTTGATTGGTGGCCTTTGGAATAGCTCAAGATGCTTTGGGATTGCTCAGATCACAAACCCTAGGTGCAGATGCCTTAGAAACTATCCAGTGAATCAAAAATGAAATGTGAGATGATATGATTGTATTTATGCATATGAGGATGATCACAAGCCATGGTGTGAATGGGTGAGGGCAAATTTGGGGTGTTTACAGCTGCCCCTATTCAATCATGAGTTAGCTGTGCAGGTTGTAAGCGACGGCTTAACAGGCCAAACAAGATAACTTGTGGTTGAATACCAAAGACAGTCCAAAATTTGCACTCACAGAATGAAGAAGAAAAGGGATATAGATTGCAAAAGAAAATAAAGTATATTGTAAGTGTGGGCGACGGAGGACGACCGTTCGAGCAGAGGACGACTGCTGGGTAAGGTGGTATGTGAAGCAAAGCGATGACGGGGACGGCCGACATGCTAGTAAAGTGTATGAAAATAAAGCAATGACGGGGACGGCCGACATGCAGGGGATAAAAGGTAAAGCTAAGACGGGGACGGCCGACTAGCTGGGGGAAATAAAATCATGATGGGGACGGCCATCACGATAAAGCTGTAGAATTCTGAGGATTAATGAAACATGACGGGGACGGCCATCAAGTTCATAACAACCAACGATGGGGACGGCCATCGGGCTAAAAGCAAAAGGGACCACGACAGGGACGGCCATCGGGTTAAAGAATGAATGAAAAAAAAACAGATGATGGGGGACGGCCATCAAAGGTGAAGGACGATCACCTGGCAGGGTACGGCTGCCGAAAATATCAACGATGGGGACGGCCATCGGATAGAAAAGGTCAACGATGGGGACGGCCATCGGACGAGCAAGATGGAGGACGACCATCAAGAAGTGGAGGACGACCACTCAGCAGGGGACGGCTGCTCTCGAGGTTTGTCATGACATAGGACGAATGTCAGATAACCAAAATCAACAATGGGGACGGCCATTGGATAAAATGATGAAGGACGATCATCAAGAGGTGGAGGACGACCACCTAGCAGGGGACGGCTGCTAAAATCAACGATGGGGACGGCCATCGGATGAGCATGATGGAGGACGACCATCAAGAAGTGGAGGACGACCACTCAGCAGGGTACGGCTGCTCTCAAAGGTATCATAACACAGGACGAGTGTTAGATAAAAAGAAAATTTGCTTTGTTGGTGATCTACTGGGGATAGTAAACACGGACGAGCGTTTACATCCAAGAAACAAAAGGTATAAGTGTTTGGTATTGTGTATAGATTAAGGATGCGGACGAGCATCCCTAAGACTATGATACGGACGAGTATCACGTAGAAACAAACTGACACATGTTCAGAGATGATGATACGGACGAGTATCAACTGGTTAACAAAGAACACGGACGAGTGTTGCATCTGAAAGGATTCTTCTGGGGAGTAAATAGACACGGACGAGTATCTATATTCAAGAAGATAAAGGTGTTCGCCACGGTGTATGGATTAAAGATGCGTACGAGCATCCTTAAGACTATGATACGGACGAGCATCATGTAGAAACAAACACTAGACGCAATATTCTGAGATGATAGTACGGACGAGTACCAGCTGGTTAACAAAGAACAAGGACTACTGTCGAATCTGTGGGGATATGAGTGATGATGTATACAAGATACGGACGAGTATCTGTATAAGTGTATCGTGAGGAGTGAGCATAATGTATTGTATAGATGAGTGTTTATCTGCTGGGGAAAGTGACACGGACGAGTGTCAAGAGGGAAAAGTAAAATATGAACAAGTATCTGCTATACAAAGTCTAGGCGACTGCGCTGGGGATATGACACGGACGGGTGTCAAGAAAGTGTATGTATAGGTATATGTGAGTGCAAAGAGGATGTCTTTGGCTTTCTGCTGGTGATATGACACGGACGGGTGTCAGGACGTGTCTGTAATACAGGTGATCTTGTTCGTAAAGATGTTCAGGCGACTTTACTGGGGAATGATGACACGGACGGGTGCCAAAAGGTGTATATGCTGGTGTTTGGAGAGGCAACTGCTTTTGCTGGGACTCTGGTGGGGATTTCTGTACGGTGATGATGAACGGTTTATTATTCACAAGTGTTCAATTCACAACATGACTTATGGTTATGCTATGCATTTGATTTTTGCCGTAATGCTCCGTATTGGACGGAATGCTACGCTCTGGGGGGTGAATATGATGCGGATGCCATGATTATGCAAAGGGGCACAGATCCGGGGTTCGGATCTTGTTGCCGCGAAGATCTCTGGCTGATCTGCTGAGGAAGACATCCCAGCTGGGGATGAGATCATTGGTGTATCTGCTTGGGGGATATAGGTCACTGATCGACATATCCTTATAATACGGGACCCAGCTGGGGTTTGTAGAAGCTTTCCTCACTCTGTTGTGACTTCTTCGTGCGTCGCTCTTCTGAATAGAGGCTGGGGACTTTGTGGGGAGATGATTCCCTGACTTCTGCATTCTGCTGAGGAAGGATGGCAACTCGGCTGGGGAATGCTGTTGATAACTCAGCTGGGGAGAGCAACAAGAGGCAACTCCGCTGGGGATAGAGCACTCTGAGTGTTAAGCTTGTTTGTTGACTTGGCAACTTTGCTGGGGAAGGCAATGGGGAGCTACTCAGCTGAGGGAAGAGCATTTCAGATGCTGAGATTGAGTGCATGCTGATTCGGCCGCTCCGCTGGGGAAATGGGCACCTTCTAGTGCCATGTGGAAGATAGACCGAGTTGATAATGATTCGCCTACTTGCTAAGACGTAACTTGCATGCCCCAGGTTGCGTTCTGGATACCTGCAATCCTGCAAAGATAATGAAATGTACAAAAGGTCCCGAGGTATCCCTTACTGGATTCCGTCATAGGAGTTAAGTACTTTCGAGAATAATCACATTCCCTGTAAGCATGTGTTTTGTTTTTAGAGAAGGCATCTGTACTTATGCAATTGTATTTTAGAGACATCAGACAACTCTTTGCAAAACGTAAATGTAAAAAAGACGAAGCGTGACTGAAAATTTGATTTTATTAATTCATGTGCCCTGAATTGGCAAGATACAGTCAAAGAAACATATCTCCTGAAATGAGGAGATTGTTACAAATTGAGAAATAGAGTGCTGGCGGTGTTGACGACGCTTTGAGGAGCTTCCTCTCCTACTATGACTCGTATGACAATGACGTTCTTCTCGTCTTGCTTTCTGGAGAGAGTTGATTCTGATTGAAGCTTGATCCTTTGGAAGCTTACCAAGTTGTAGGTGATACAGACGAATTCAGAATGCAGTTGTTCGCTTATTCCCTTATTTTGCATGGACCGCCCTTTCGGGTTTTCAATCCATCGGGATACCCATTTTTGCCTGAGCTGTCCAATGCGGCTTTTCAACTCAGCGGGTGTACATTTTTTATTCATTTTCCCTTACTTTTGCCCGAGTCTTTTATTCTGTTTTTTGACTCGCCGGGATGCCCTATTTTGCCTGGACTTACATTCTGTTTTTACGTCCAGCGGGTCATTTTATGCGAAGTATTTTTTAACTGCATCTGAATTCACAGGGGACGGGAAATCTTCACCATCCATGGTGCTGAGCATCAGTGCTCCGCCAGAGAAAACTTTCTTTACAATGAATGGTCCTTCATAATTTGGAGTCCATTTGCCCCTGTGGTCTGTATGAGGAGGGAGGATTCTTTTCAACACAAGATCTCCCACTTGGTACTCTCGGTGCCTGACTTTCTGATCGAAGGCCTTCTTCATTCTCTTCTGATATAGCTGTCCATGGCAGATCGCAGCCAATCTCTTCTCTTCGATCAGACTCAGTTGTTCGAATCGGGACCGAACCCATTCTGCTTCACTTAGTTTAACATCCATCAACACCCGTAGAGAGGGTAATTCAACTTCAACAGGTAGGACTGCCTCCATACCATACACAAGTTGATACGGTGTTGCCCCAGTGGATGTCCTGATTGATGTGCGGTACCCATGCAAGGCGAATGGTAGCATTTCATGCCAGTCTTTGTAGGTGACTACCATCTTTTGCACAATCTTCTTAATATTCTTATTTGCCGCCTCTACAGCACCATTCATCTTTGGCCTGTAAGGAGAAGAATTGTGATGTTGGATTTTGAAGTTCCGGCACAGCTCTGCCATCATTTTGTTATTTAGATTGGAACCATTATCAGTAATGATTCGCTCGGGCACTCCATACCTACAGATGATATCTCTTTTCAAAAATCGCGCTACCACTTGCCTGGTGACATTTGCATATGAGGCTGCTTCAACCCACTTTGTGAAATAGTCGATGGCGACCAGGATGAATCTGTGGCCATTTGAAGCAGTTGGCTCAATCTTGCCAATCATATCGATGCCCCACATAGCAAAGGGCCATGGTGAAGACATGATGTTTAAAGGGTTGGGAGGCACATGCACCTTATCTGCGTAAATCTGGCATTTGTGACACCTTCTGGCATGGGCACAACAGTCTGCATCCATTGTGATCCAGTAATAGCCTGATCTTAACAACTTCTTAGCCATTGCATGTCCCCCAGCATGGGTACCAAAAGAGCCTTCATGCACTTCATGCATCAGTAGACCTGCTTCCGTCTTGTCAACACATCTGAGGAGTACCATATCAAAGTTCCTCTTGTATAAAGATCCATCAGCGTTCAGAAAGAAACTTCCAGCAAGCCTTCTTAAAGTCTTCTTATCATTGGAAGATGCCCCAGGTGGGTATGTTTGATCCTCCAAGAAGCACTTGATGTCATGGAACCAAGGCTTATCATCTTTAGCAATATCTGCTGCAAATACATATGCTGGTCTATCAAGTCTTGATACTGAAATCTGAGGTACAAAGTTAGTAGCTTGAACTTTGATCATGGACGAAATGGTAGCCAAGGCATCTGCAAACTGATTCTCGTCCCGAGGGATATACTCAAGTTTGACTGTTGTGAAGAAAGTCAGTAACCTTCTTGTATAATCCCTGTAAGGTATCAGATGATCTTGGTGGGTGTACCATTTTCCGTTGGTCTGATTGATTACCAAAGCTGAATCTCCGAATACGGTCAATGTTTTGATCCTGAGGTCAATAGCTTCCTCAAGACCCATAATGCAAGCTTCGTATTCAGCTTCGTTGTTAGTGCAATTGAAAGTGAGTTTTGCCGAGAAAGGCATATGAACTCCTTTGGGTGTAATGAGTACTGCACCAACACCACGGCCATTCATGTTAACAGCCCCGTCGAACATCATAGTCCACTCTTCTTCTGGGTCAGGCCCTTCAGTGTGAATAGGCTCTTCGTGATCTTTTGCTTTAATGAACATGATGTCTTCATCCGGGAAGTCAAACCTCATTGGCTGGTAGTCATCAATGGGTTGCTCAGCAAGATATTCAGATATTACACTGCCCTTGATGGCTTTCTGAGATGTGTACTGTATGTCGTATTCTGTGAGAATCATCTGCCATCTTGCAACCCGTCCGGTAAGAGCTGGCTTCTCGAAAATGTACTTAACTGGATCCATTTTTGAGATTAATAAGGTAGTGTGGGTCAACATATACTGTCTCAGTCGGCGAGCAGCCCACGCTAAAGCACAGCAAGTTTTCTCGAGCAGTGAATAACGGGATTCACAGTCGGTAAACTTTTTGCTTAGGTAGTATATTGCATACTCTTTTCGACCAGACTCGTCATGCTGACCTAGTACACACCCCATCGACTCTTCTAATACTGTCAAGTACATAATTAGAAGTCTTCCTTCAACTGGCGGCATAAGGATTGGAGGTTCTTGCAGATATTCTTTGATCTTGTCAAAAGCCCTTTGGCAATCTTCGTTCCACCTGACCGTTTGTTCCTTTCTTAACAGCTTGAACAAAGGTTCACAGGTTGCTGTGAGGTGAGATATGAACCGCGAGATGTAGTTCAATCAACCTAAGAACCCTCGAACTTCTTTCTCAGTTTTCGGTGCAGGCATCTCTTGGATGGCTTTGACTTTATCAGGGTCAACTTCAATCCCCTTCTCACTTACAATGAATCCCAGCAACTTACCGGATCGCACCCCGAATGTGCATTTGTTGGGGTTCAACTTCAGTTGGTACTTCCTCAGACGCTTGAATAACTTGAGCAGATTCACCAGATGGTCTTCCTCTGTAAGGGACTTGGCAATCATGTCATCCACATAGCATTCTATTTCCTTATGGATCATATCGTGGAATAATGTTACCATAGCCCGTTGATACGTTGCACCGGCATTCTTCAGTCCGAATGGCATCACCTTATAACAGAACGTGCCCCAAGGTGTGATGAATGTTGTCTTCTCCATGTCTTCAGGTGACATCTTGATCTGATTGTATCCCGAAAATCCATCCATGAAGGAGAATACCGAGAACTGAGCCGTGTTATCCACCAATACATCAATGTGAGGTAATGGGAAGTCATCTTTCGGGCTGGCTCTGTTCAGATCCCGGTAATCAACACACATTCTTACTTTTCCGTCCTTCTTAGGCACAGGTACTATGTTAGCAACCCACGGCGGATAGCTAGTTACGGCAAGGAACCCGGCGTCCCATTGCTTTTGTACCTCTTCCTTGATTTTCATAGCCATGTCTGGACGAGTTCGGCGCAGCTTCTGTTTGACTGGTGGGCAATCTTCCCTCAAAGGCAGCTTGTGCACAACTATATCGGTATCCAACCCCGGCATGTCTTGGTACGACCAAGCAAACACATCAACATACTCTCGAAGCAGATCTATCAGTTGTCTTTTCACTGAGTCTTGCAGGCAGGCCCCGATTCTAACTTCTTTCACGTCTTCGTCTGTACCAAGATTAATCACTTCAACCTCCTCCTGGTGAGGAGTAATGACCTTTTCCTCTTGTCTTAACAACCTGGCTAGCTCTTCAGGAAGCTCATATTCTTCATCAACCCCTTCATCAGCTTGATTGATTGGATTGTCAAAGTCATACGATGTCATAGCCGTGCTGTTGTCGGTGCTGTCAGGAAGGCACTCTCTGCAAGGGTTAAGTTGGTTCATTTTAGTGATTGATTTTAATCTTGCTTTAGAAAAAGGTAACATGAAGTTATCATTTTGAAAACACCGCCATTTATTTTTGTACAAAAAGAAAAATGGAAAAAACAGTGAGCAGAAAGAAAAAGACTCGTTTGCAAAAAGATTGTCTGATATTTCAATAATTTAATCTTGTTTGCACAAAAGTACATATGGCCCTGATTACAAAATGAGTCTTGTCATCTCGGGCAAGATGCAAGACTTTGATGCATGCTTATAAAAATACAGGAAATAATAATTACTCTGCTCGAGTAACACTTATAATTTCCTGGGAAGACCAGTTCGAGACACTGCTCCCCGGGACCTTCGGACGAATCCAAATCTCCAGGTTGCGCTCCTCTTCCAGCTCGTCTTCCAGACAGTTGATAGCATCGGGGGTAAGCATCCCCCCACTGACAAAACCTGGCTCTGCAGCAGCCTTCGCTTGATGTTGAGTTGGTCTGTAACCCAACCCAAATTTGTCCTTCTTCTCCTCCACAGCTAATACCTTGCCGCAGCCTAGGGCAGTTCCTTCTTCAACAACCTTCCGAGCTTGTTGGTAAGATGACATGGAGATCCCTGACACAGCAGATGCTTCATTGACATTCAAGGCCTCAAAACCTTGGCTCATTGTTTCATGGATCTCTCCATCCATCTCAATGTATTTGTAAGTAGCCAGATGGCTAACAAAAATGTCCTCTTCTCCACAGATTGTGACAACTTGACCCTCCCACTCAAATTTTAACTTTTGGTGAAGGGTAGACGTTATTGCGCCAGCGGCGTGGATCCAGGGTCTACCCAACAAACAGCTGTAGGCGGGCTGAATGTCCATCACGTAAAAGATAGTTTTAAAGGTCTGCGGGCCAATCGTCACGGGCAGCTCAATCTCTCCCAGAACCGATCTCTTCGAGCCATCAAAAGCTCTAACCACCAGGTTGCTGGGTCTCAATGCCAGTCCATCATATTCAAGCTTCACCAGAGCCTTCTTTGGTAAGACATTCAGGGATGATCCTGTGTCCACCAGCACATGTGAAAGGACAGCTCCTTTGCATTCCATGGTTATGTGCAAGGCTTTGTTGTGATTGCGGCCATCCACTGTCAGGTCAGAATTGGTAAACCCTAGCCCATTGCTAGCGGTAACATTTCCAACGACGGTTTCCAATTGGTTGACAGTAATCTCCCCGGGCACGTAAGCTGCGTGCAGTACTTTCAGTAGTGCATTCCGATGGGCTTCGGAGCACATAAGCAGAGAGAGGATGGAGATTTTGGATGGTGTCTGGTGAAGTTGATCCACAATTTTGTAGTCACTCTTTTTGATGATTCTCATAAACTCATCAACTTCCTGATCGAATGGAGTCTTCAGGGCTTCTTTGGCAGCTGGATTTTCCTGCACCGGGCTTTTTCCTTTTGCCTTGGCAGCAGCTTCTGCTTCGGCAGTAGGTCTTTGGACTTGTGAAGCAAAGAGACGTCCGCTTCGGGTGAAGCCTCCGCCTCCGCCCACATTATCAATTTGTGGTGCAGGTGCTAATGTTTCAAGAGCGATTCTTTTTCCTTCGCAGTAAACGTCAGAGCCATAGTGCCAAGGGATGGCCCTATTGCTTTCATATGGTATGGGTCCAGGCACCGTGACAGTGACTGGACTGACTGCTGCTGCTGAAGGGACTGTTATTGTATGTGGATCATAAAAGATTGTAACTGGTGCTCTGGTGGGAGCAGCACCTTCTGAATGGTAGGCGGAGTTATTTTCTGGATCGTAGAATATGGTGACGGTGGAGACATCTTCATGATTGTTTGCTGGTGTTGTAGGAGGTTCCGTTGGAAGAACTGTTGCTGTTGTTGATGGAGAGTCGAAATGGAATGAAGCTGAAGTTGTAGCAGGAGAAACTGCTGAAAACTGATCATTTGGAAGAACTGATGAAGTACTTGTTGACGGTGCTGATGAATTGTCGGGAACAATAGTTGCTGTATTTGTAGGAGTGTCTGAAACCGTTGCTGATGAAGTTGCCGGATTTGTCGGGAATGATGTAGTGATCTGTAGCAATCCACTCTGAATAAGGCTGTCAATGCCATTCCTCAAGTCCTCACACCCATTCCAAGAAATATTGCAGTAGGGGCATCCTAGTTCACACCCCGGAAATATATTGTTTTCACGGAGTTGAGCTTTGATTTCCACCAATGGTGTCCTGATCTGATCCACACTAGTTATTAAATAAGACGGTTGGTCTTCTTCAATAGCATTAATTCGAGGACCACCATGGTGTGGCATTGGATTTTTGTTGACATTGGGCGGAGGTGCAAAATTCAGAGCCTTGGAGTCTACCAAGTCTTGTACCTTCATATGCAGAGCCCTGCATTTTTCCGTACTGTGGCCAGGTGCGTTGGAATGAAAAGCACACCTAGCATTGGAGTCATAGTTTCTTGGTAGACTATTGGGATCCGGAGGTGCCAACGTTCTTAGCTCAACCAAGTTGAGTTTCAGAAGTTGTGGCAGCAAGGCAGCATATGGCATGGGGATCGGGTCGATCACTCGGTTAGCTTGAGAGGGCCTCTGTTGGAATGGCCTTTGTTGATTGTTGTTGTTGGAGTTGTTGTTGAAGTTTCTTGGAGGATATTGATTTTGCTGATACTGAGGTTGCTGTTGGAAATTTTGTTGAGGAGGTTGATAGACCGGCGGAGGATGAGCTGGAGCAGGGATTGTGACTGATGCTACTGTTCTGGGAACATAATGGGGCCTGCCCCTGTTGGTGTGGATGGCATTGGTCTCGCCAGTTCTTCTCGGGCCTGCAAAAGGCTTTCTTGTACCACTGGACGAACTAGCACCATTATCAGATATCTTACCCATCTTTAATAGGCTTTCAATTCTCTCCCCGGCTATAACAACATCTGCGAAGCTGGTGGAAGAGAAAGCAGCTAGCCTATCAATATAGGTTCCCTGAAGGGTATTCATGAACATATCAGCCATCTCTCTTTCAGACATAGGTGGCTGGACAGCAGCAGCAAGCTGTCTCCATCTTTGAGCATATTCTCTGAAGCTCTCTCTTGATGATTGTGACATCCCCATTAGGAGGGTCCTATTGGGTGCCATATCCAGATTATACTGATACTGTCTGATGAAGGCCTCTGCCAGGTCCTTCCAGCATCTTACAGTTGCTCTTGTCAGATGGGAATACCATTCCCTTGATGCTCCAGTCAAGCTATCTTCGAAGTAGAACATCCACAATTTCTCATCCATCGTATAGGCCTTCAGCCTTCCCAGAAATGATTGCAGATGAGTCCGGGGGCACGAAGTCCCATTATACTTTTCGAAACAAGGACAGCCCCATGTCCATGACGTCGAAGCCCAAAGAGTTCTGAGATTCTAGGGACCTTAACTTCTCAGCTATTTCATCCAATCTCCTATCATAAGCATCCTCTCCAGCACCCATTACTGTAAATTGGTCCTCCTGAGGATCTTCTTGAAGTACTCTGGCTGCAGTAGCTGTTCTTTGAACGTTGGCAGGGATATTAACCTCAGGATGTAGATGTGGACCAAACACAGGGGGGTTGACATGTGGTTGCACCCTTTCATTGTTACTTGTGCCTGCAGTCCCCACATGAGGTTCATCTTGATTCCTCCCTTCTACCATAGCCCTGAGCCTCTCCTGGCTTTGAGCTAAGTTGTTCATCACCTCCATGAACTGGGTTATCTGAGTTCTCATCTCCAACCTCTCGTTGGCCATCTGGTTTCTGACCTCCGTAAGGTCTTGTTGCATCTGATCCATCTGAATTCCCGGAAGGTTGTTTCTAGTTGGGTACCTGTGTGGCCTGTTGAGAGGAAATACCCGGCGGCGAGCAATAATTCCTGAGATTCACAACAGAGGTTAGCAACAACAAAACAAAAACCTACAAAACAAACAAAAGGGTTAGCATGCAATGCAGTTATGCTTATTTGCTATCAAGGTATCCGGTTTGGCCTTCAGTTTTGACCCTTCCAGACCCTTGAAGATGATGCTGTTGAAGTTGCTTTTGATGTGAACCCAGATAGAAACCAATATATTACAAAGGTGAAATAATACAATTTGTTTATTTTACAACACAAACCCTCAAAGGGGCCAAAATACAACACAAAAAGCAAAAATACATGGAAAAGGAACAACAACAAGCAAATGATCAAACTCCAAGGCCAAACTCATCCTCACGAACTTCCTTGAGAAGTGCTTCGGTCACAGGATCAGCCGGATGCTCCGTGAGACTTCTGATGAGAAGGTTCCTTGTTGCAACAGCTGCAGTCAATTTCTTGCTCTGACTTTGGTCCTTAGACCTCTTCAATCCTGCTTTGATTTTCAGCTCTGATATTTCCTCCTGGGCTGCTGCCAGGGCTTTTTCCATCTGCTCCATCTTGTCCTGAACTCTCTTGTCTTCTAGAGTACGGGCCTCAGTGACCCGGACCCACCTGGCCTGACTCTCTTTCAAATACAAGTCTGTTCTTGCTCTTTGGAACTGGGCTTCTTTACAAGCATTCTTCAGAATCTGCTCACCAGCTTTGGACTTGTTGATATAATCTCCAGACTTCTCAATTTTAGTCAAGTGTTCCACTCTCAATTTCTCCAATCTCTCAATCTCCCTCACACCTTCACTCCTCTCCCGGAGGGTCTTCTGCAAGGCTTGAGTTAACTTCTCATTTCTTTCCTTCAGGCTTTCAAACTCCTCCAAACTGATAGTGGCAGGGGGTGGTGCTGAAGATGACTCAGGCGTATCTTCTATGGTGAAAGGCATTCCAGAGAATTGGGCCCTAGCATGGGACCACTCATAATATTGGACTGATGCCACATTATTGCACTTACCCAGAATGGTGATTCCCTTAGTCTGAACATGATCCCAGGCCCAGGCAGCCTGCCTAACAACAGTCAAACTGATCTTGTTCTCACAGTAGAGGGTCTCAACCAGGTCTTGTTCCCTAGGAGCATGAACCAGTGCATAGCCTAATTGCCTCTTGAACAGCAGGGGGTTGTAGTTGATACTTCCCTTAACTCCTACCAAAGGTACATTGGGAAAGTGCCCACAGCTTGTGATCATATCTCTGCCCTTGGTGCCTTGGGTGCACCATCTGATGTCTGCTGCAGTGAGAGTAGTGAGCCTCTTAGCCCAGTTGCTTTGCTGATGAGGATTCAGGAATGCATCTGTCCTGGGTAGATGCTTGAGAAGCCAAGCATGGAATAGTGGAGCACAACACCTCACTAGCTTACCCCTCTGTTTCTCATTCCTCTGATGTACTGAGTAATAGAGGTCACCCAACAAGGTTGGCACTGGGTTCTTCAGGATGAACAGGTGGATGGCATTCTTGCTGATGAATCTGGGCTCATCTGCAAACAACACAATTCCATATACACTCAAGGCCAACAATGCACAAACAGCTTTCCAATCCCCCAGGGAGGCCTTCAAACTAGCTTGAGAAATCAGGAAGTCCAGATGAAAACCAGGGATCCCAGCTTTAGAGGTCATGTGCTGCTCAATCAAAGCAGGTTCCAGGTGCAAAGCTCTTGCTATCTCTCCATTGCTGGGAAAGACCATTTCAGGGTTAAAAGGAATTTCTCTCTTGATAGGCAAACCAACCAAAGATGCATATTCTTCTAAGAGAGGTCCCAACTGAAAGTCTTGAAAGGTGAAACACCTCAATGGGGGGTCATAGAACTGGATGCAGGTATGGATCAGGCTCCTCTGAGATGGGTCCATGTCTATAACCAAGTCAAGTATATCCCCATAATGCTCCCTGAACAGAGGTATGTGATCTGGGGTCATCAGGGTTTGGACCCTCCTGATGTCTGACAAGTCTGGTTGGAAGAAATGATAGGTGATATTGCTTTTCTTTGGAGCCATGATGCTGAAGACTGGGTAGAGTGCTGATGACAATGCTGAAGTAGAGAAAACCACTGACTGGCTGGTGCTGAAGCAGACAGCTAAACTGAAGCAGATGCTGGTGAAGATGGGTCAAAGCTGCAGATGGGGTCAAAACCAAAACCTGATGAAAATGGATACCCTGAAAAACAAATAAGCACATGTTAATATGATGCAATGAGTATGAATGCAAATGATATGCAAAGGGTTTGCGACTGAGCTGGATCTGATTCACTGTCTTGGTATAAATCCATGTGTGTTCAAGAATCCAGGTGGAGGTCTATAAATCCAGTAACCAGGGTGGGGGACTCAAATAAAGAGCCACAAGTCCAGGGTTTTAGAATCACAAGAACTATCCAACATGGAGCATTCTTAACAAAGTCAAAGTAACAGGGTATTCTGAGGTCAAGGTACCTGCAAACCTGTAAACAGCCCAACCCCCTCACAGGTAGTGATCTAGAACAAGGATCCTCAGACTTGGATCAGTTATGAGAAGTGTAAACACTTCTAACCCGGAGGTACAGTGTTTACAATAACCATAACAATTCCTCCTCTAATTCACCTCAATTTCTGAAGGTCAATACTAAAAGGTCATCCAGACTTAGCAGGCTTCCCAGATCCCCCTAGCACTACAGGAAATCCGTAGCACAGAGTTCTCAAGAAGAAACCCATATCTGAACCGTGTTTCATATTCCCGCACCAGACCGAAATGGAATGGGAAAGAATATGATTCACTCTAGCCTAGGTGTCACTCAGGTCCCAGGTATAGGACCTTGGCTCTCAATAGAACCCCACCCACTAAAACAAAACCAGATCCAGCACAGACAGCATGACAGTATGATATATATAAATGCAATAAAGAAAGCAGTAAAGTAACTGTACATAAAGCAATGAATAAAAATAAATACAAGCACAAACAAGCACATAACACCCCCAATAAACACAAATCAATCAAGCGCTAGGAGGAACCCACAAAAAGAACCAGAGACTCTGGGTTCGATCCCCAGCAGAGTCGCCAAGCTGTCGCTCCCGAAGATTTGCATCCAGGTACAAGCGCGAACGGTCGGCGAAGGGAACAGTGAGAACACACAGCCGTGAACTCACTGGAGATGAATAGAGTCGCCAGCTAGGCATTTTTATCCCGGAGGAAAGGTAATGCTGCATAGACCTAGAAAGAGATGGATAAGACGGTTTGCGAACCAGAGAGGCTGAGAAAGGGGGTTGGTTACGACCTGGGAAGGTATTAGCACCCAGATTGTCCGCCGTACTCGACGGGATCCACGCTTAAAAGATTTGTGTTTTAAAGGGGTAGTGTCAGTGCTATTTGTGCATAAAAGAGCTGGAAAAGATGTACAAGTGTCAGTGTAAAGAAATGTGATGTGTATAAATGTACAGTGTCAGTGTGAGATCAGGAATGAAATGCTCAAGAATATGAGGCTAAAGAATGAAGCTGGAAGGAGGGGGAATGTACAGAGACTTTTGTTCGATAACTGTTAAGTTATGCCTACGTATCCTCTCGTGCAATGAGGAAGTCAGAACACCGTAGTTCGACCCAAAGAGACTGAAAGATGAATTGACTTGATGAACTGCTTGCTTGTCAATGCTCAAGTGTATGACCTGTCTGGCTCAGGTGCAAACTGTCTTGCATTAGACGGAAGAAGCGAGTTCTCGTTTATGAGTGAAGGTGATGAGAAAAGAATCCCGAAGGAGACGATTATTGTTTGTTTTTGAGTTTTCAGTCTTTTATTGCTTTTTTTGAGTTTGTCATAAGATAATGAGCTTAAACCTAGATCAATGGATCTGGTAAACTCATCACATCATCCCTCTGATTAGGGGTAATGAGAATTACCTTAAGTGTGAAGTCAGATTCTCACACTTAATTACCTTTGATGTAGGGTTAAGATCATTAACCTACTTGTGATTAATTAGATGTTTTTGGTGCTTTTGTTTAGTGTTAAGTAATGAGGTTAAGCCATAATCAAGGATTAAACAGACTCATTACACCATCCTAAAAGAAGGATAATAGATGAGGGTGTTTAAGCTGAGGAAAGCTCCTCAACTTAATCCATGATTAGGGATTAAACCCATGACAAAACAAAGCCTTTACTAGATGGATTTTAATTAATGGTATGATGATGAAGTGGATTTTATGATTTGTAAGACAACTTGAGGGGGACTTGTCCATTAACACTAGGGTTAGTCCTTCTTAACCACTTAAGGGAGAATTAGAACCCTAATGCAAGGCCCAAGTTACAAGTGTGATGTCTTGATGATTATTATGTGGATTGATTAAGAGATTTCAACACATTAAGGGTTTAGCACTTAGGATTAAAGTTATACACTCCATCCTAAAAGAAGGATGCAGGCATAACCCTAATCACAAAGTTTTAAAGCCTTTAAGGTTTAGTCCCTGATTATGAGGTGAGGAGAGAAGACTCAAAGAGAGACACAAAGGTAAAAACTATGGGGAGACTAATCAAAACCCTAATTCATTGTCATGCTTGGTTGTCCCTAAGGTTTGTGAGGTTTGCAAGAAACAATCTTCAGAGGAACCACCAGGAAGCAGATGAACAAGATCAAGAGAAGCAAAGTGACTTGCTTCATCCAAGAAGTCAAGTCACTTGAAGAAAGAAAGTGGGAGGAAGAAGAATGAGCAAACTCAATCTCGAACACAAGTACAAATGCAGCATGGTATGCAAGAGAGATGAAAAGAAAAGTTATGAGAAGTGAAGGCAAATTCACCTCTCAAGTTTTACTTACCACCTGAAATGTTAGAAACAAATGCAATACAATGCTAAATGAGATGAAATGATATGATAAGCAAAAACCAGAAGCATGTTGATGATGATGATGATGCTATGGAGTGCTATGAACATGAGACAAGACAATGAGATGTTCATACAAAGTCATGGATGCAAATGATGCAAGTTGAGGAGCATGGACAAACATGAAATGTTATGAAACATACAAGACAAATGACATGGCAAATATGCAATGCAATGATCAAACATGATTCATACATGTCTTAAGATGTTAAATGAATCATGAGAATGCACAAAATGTAATGGCAAGTCATGTTATGCAAGAGAATGCAAGAGGGATGCAAATGAAAGCCCAAATTAGGGTTCATGGATCAAACATCACACATAAACCAAAAACAGAAGCAAACCTTAACATAAAAAATGGAAAATGGTACCCAAAGAAACCCTAGACCTATAATGAATCACTGCCCAAAGGAGAACTCTCAACTCTCAACCAAACTCAAGTTATGATTTTTACAAGTTATTAGGGTTTTTTAGGGTTTGTAACAAAACAAATGCCAATCAATTAGAAAATGCAAGATCAAATCATGGCCTTTTTACCCTTGAAACTACATGTCAAATGGAAAACAATGCAAAAAGAATCAATGTCTCAACCTTCACCAAAAGGCAGAAATGAATTTTTAAACACATGATCAAAATAATGCATAAAATATGATTTAATTCAATGAAAAATTCCTAAAATGCATCAAGATTAAAAAAGAAATTTGGTTTGAAGGTTGGACAATGTTTCTAAATGTCTTAGAACACTTCATGAATTTTTTTGTAATTTTTAAATACCTAAAAGTATTTTTAATTAATTAATTCTCATTAATCAATTAAAAATAATCTTTTAAATATTTAAAAATACTTTTTTAATGATAAAAATAAAATAAAAAATATTTTTATGTCATAAAAATTAATAAAACCTTAAAGAAAAAGTTTCATAATTTTTATGATTTTTTAACTATTTTAAAATAATTATACAAATTAAATGCAAGAAAAATGAATTAAAATTAAATTAAAGTGAAAGTATGCAGAATGGACGCATGAGATTGATTCTGGGTTCAAAAGTGTTGACTGCGCGCGTAATCGTGTGGCTCACATTCAAACTCCTAAAAAACAATTAATTAATCTAATTAATCCTGATTAGGGCTAATGGTGAATCTGGGCCATAAAAAAGGGTGGGAAGTCAACCAGTCAACGCGTATCTACGGCCAGGATTCAAATTAGCATTAATTGTTGTAATTAGGGCAAACTAATCTCAGGTGGCCGGAGAAGACTTCCGGTCGTCTTCTCCGGCCAGAAGGTCACCTGAAAAATCTCAAAACCTCTCAAAACGTAATATAAATGAAACCTAAGACATGGGAAATGATCTCCATCACCTCACGAGCTAAACCCCTCTCCCAAAACACATTTATCTTTCCTAAATCATCTGAATCGAAGAAACTAAGTTCTAGGGTTCGTAAGCTTCAAACAGAAATTAAATCCTTAAAACGCAGCCATTCCAAAAACTAAAGGTACCAGAATGATCAGGCAAGCATGAAGAACAAGTTTGTAACATAAAAAGAGATTTCTGGAAAAATTATTTTCGAGCTACCTGAGGTTTGAAGCTCTCGATTTTGGAACTTTCAGGCCTCCTCTCCTTGCTCAATCTACTCCTTAGGACCTTCTGATGATGTTGGAATACCTTGGAACAATTTAAGTAAGCTGGATGGTGAGATTCGAATGCTCCTGCTCCAAGCTCAGTCAACAATGGCAAATGAGATTCTGGCTGATTCAGGCCATGGTGATGAGTTGTTTGAGGTCTATGTAATGTATAGAGAAGATTGGTGGTGTTGGTTTGTGTGTTTGTGGGCTAGGATGAGAGATTCGATAGAATCTGCAGAATGAAGGTGAGCAATGGCAGTGAGATGTCCAGGCTATTTTGGGCTTTGGTTCTTGATGCTTTGTGCTCTATGGATCCAGGTGAGATGAATGGAAGAAAAGGTTTTAGTGTTTGCTTGCTGTATGAACAGATTCGAAGCAAGTTGCAGTTGGGGGGTTTTTTTGTGAATGTGATCCAATGCTATGTTTCAGCCTTGCTTAAGGTTATGTTTAGCTTGCAAATGGATACAATAAACAATTCTGATTGGTTGTTTGATGTGACTTGGCCTGCCATGATGGGTGAGTTTGCTTTTGCATAAAGGTCAACTTTGTGTAAGATAGGGCATGGCTCAACTCTAGCCAAGTACAAAGTTGGTTCTGGTGCAGCATGGGTGAGGGAGAGGCCTAGCTTGGCTCAGCACTCAATGCAGCAAGTTGGCACAATGTTATGAGTGATTTTGCAAGTTGGTTGGCTTATGGTTCACATGTGACTTCTTAGCCTAACCAAACATGAAACCATGACATTCTTGGTCCAAAACTGATTTTTGTAACTTAGAGAAAGTTCACATGCTGGTTTGACATGAATTTGAGGCTGCATAATGCATTGGTTCAAGACTTAGCAAAATTTCCATTTAGTGCATAACTTGAAAAACAATGATTTTTGGCAACTTTGCCTGGCCATAACTTTTGATCCAAGAAGAATTTGGTCATGTTCTTGTACTTTTTGAAAAGGGAAAGATGAGATCTACAACTTTCATGACCAAAGTTTTTCCATTTGAAGCCTTTTTGGATCATGAATCAAGGCTTGAAAATTGACCTAAAATGATGTATTCTTGAAAAGTCAACTATGCCCAAAAAGTCAACATTTGCAAAAACCCTAAATTCTTGATTTTTATGAACTTCAACCTTCCTCCATGATCAAATAAAGATCATATACACTCAAAATGATGAAGATCACCCATTGGTTGGGTCATTGGGGGCCTCAGATGCCCTGATTTTGCACTGACTTGTCTGAAAAGTCAACTCTTGATCAGATGACTTCCCCAAGGAATTTCTTCATGAAAATTGATATGCATACTCCCTATACCATATAGAGACCAATGGAAACAAGAATGACCAAAAAATTTGGGGTTATGGCCTCTGAAACCAAAACCCTAATTTTCAGTCAACTGTGCAGTTAAACCTGGCTCTGCATCCACTCAAACCCTAGTTTTTGTGATTCCTCTGCATTTTTTGACTCTGTGAGGATGTGACATGATGTAAGAACACACATGGACCCCTTTGAGTTGATTGGTGGCCTTTGGAATAGCTCAAGATGCTTTGGGATTGCTCAGATCACAAACCCTAGGTGCAGATGCCTTAGAAACTATCCAGTGAATCAAAAATGAAATGTGAGATGATATGATTGTATTTATGCATATGAGGATGATCACAAGCCATGGTGTGAATGGGTGAGGGCAAATTTGGGGTGTTTACAACAGTACAGAAAAATGCAGAGCTCTGCATATGAAGGTACAAGACTTGGTAGACTCCAAGGCTCTGAATTTTGCGCCGCCGCCCAATGTCAATAAAAACCCAATGCTAAACCATGGTGGTCCCCGAATTAATGCTATTGAAGAAGACCAACCGTCTTATTTGATAACTAGTGTGGATCAGATCAGGACACCATTGGTGGAAATCAAAGCTCAACTCCGCGAAAACCAAATATTTCCGGGATGTGAACTAGGGTGTCCCTATTGCAATATTTCATGGAATGGGTGCGAGGACCTGAGGAATGGCATTGACAGCCTTATTCAGAGTGGCCTGCTACAGATCACTACATCATTTCCGACAAATCCGACAACTTCATCAACAACGGTTTCAGACCCTCCTACAACTGCAGCAACTATTGTTCCCAACAATTCATCAGCAACATCAACAAGTACTTCATCTGTCCTCCCAAATGATCAGTTTTCAACAGTCCCTCCTGCTACAACTTTAGCTTCATTCCATTTCGAATCTCCATCAACAACAACAACAGTCCTTTCAACAGTACCTCCTACAACACCAGCAATCAATCATGAAGATGTCTCTACTGTTACCATATTCTATGATCCTGAAAATAATTCCGCCTACCATTCAGAAGGTGCTGCTCCCGCCAGAGCACCAGTTACAATCTTTTATGATCCACAAACAATAACAGTCCCTTCAGCAGCAGCAATCAGTCCAGTCACTGTCACGGTGCCTGGACCAGTACCATATGAAAGCAATAGGGCCATCCCTTGGCACTATGGCTCTGACGTGTACTGTGAAGGGAAAAGAATCACTCTTGAAACATCAACACCTGCACCACAAGTAGATAATGTGGGGGGAGGCGGAGGCTTCACTCGAAGCGGACGTCTCTTTGCTTCACAAGTTCAAAGACCTACTGCCGAAGCAGAAGCTGCTGCTAAGGCAAAGGGAAAAGGCCCGGTGCAGGAAGATCCAGCTGTCAAAGAAGCCCTGAAGACTCCATTTGATCAGGAAGTTGATGAGTTTATGCGAATCATCAAAAAGAGTGATTATAAAATTGTGGATCAGCTTCACCAGACGCCATCCAAAATCTCTATCCTCTCACTGCTTATGTGCTCCGAAGCCCATCGGAATGCATTACTTAAAGTCCTGCACGCAGCTTACGTGCCTGAGGAGATTACAGTCAACCAATTGGAAACCGTGGTTGGAAATGTTACTGCTAGCAATGGGCTAGGGTTTACCAATTCTGACTTGACAGCGGATGGCCGCAACCACAACAAAGCCTTGCATATAACCATGGAATGCAAAGGTGCTGTCCTTTCACATGTGCTGGTGGACACAGGTTCTTCCCTGAATGTCTTACCAAAGAAGGATCTGGTGAAGTTAGAATATGATGGATTGGCATTGAGACCCAGCAACCTGGTGGTAAGAGCCTTTGATGGTTCGAAGAGATCGGTTCTGGGAGAGATTGAGTTGCCTGTGACAATTGGCCCACAGACTTTTAAAACTATCTTTTATGTGATGGACATTCAGCCCGCCTACAGCTGTTTGTTGGGTAGACCCTGGATTCACGCCGCCGGCGCAATAACGTCTACCCTTCACCAAAAGTTAAAATTTGAGTGGGAAGGTCAGGTTGTCACAATCTGTGGGGAAGAGGATATTTTCGTTAGCCATCTGGCTACCTACAAGTACATTGAGATGGATGGAGAGATCCATGAAACAATGAGCCAAGGTTTTGAAGCCTTGAACGTCAATGAAGCATCTGCTGTGTCAGGTATCTCCATGTCATCTTACCAACAAGCCCGGAAGGTTGTTGAAGAAGGAACTGCCCTAGGCTGGGGCAAGGTTTTAGCTGTGGAGGAAAAGAAGGACAAATTTGGGTTGGGTTACAAACCAACTCAACATCAAGCAAAGGCTGCTGCAGAGCCTAGTTTTGTCAGTGGGGGGATGCTTACCCCCGATGCTATCAACTGTCTGGAAGACGAGCTGGAAGAGGAGCGCAATCTGGAGAATTGGATTCGTCCAAAGATCCCGGGGAGCAGTGTCTCGAACTGGTCTTCCCAGGAAATTATAAGAGTTACTCATGCAGAGTAATTATTATTTCCTGTATTTTTATAGCATGCATCAAAGTCTTGCATCTTGCCCAAGATGACAAGACTCATTTTGTAATCAGGGCCATCTGTACTTTTGTGCAAACAAGATCAAATTAATGAAATATCAGACATCTTTTTTGCAAACGAGTCTTTTTCTTTTATGCTCACTGTTTTGCCATTTTTCTTTTTTGTACAAAAAATAAATGGCGGTGTTTTCAAAATGATAACTTCATTTCACTTTTTTCTAAAGCAAGATTAAAATCAATCACTAAAATGAACGAACTTAACCCTTGCAGAGAGTGCCTTCCAGACTGCACCGACAACAGCACGGCTATGACATCGTATGACTTTGACAATCCAATCAATCAAGCTGATGAAGGGGTTGATGAAGAATATGAGCTTCCTGAAGAGCTAGCCAGGTTGTTAAGACAGGAGGAAAAGGTTATTACTCCTCACCAGGAGGAGATTGAAGTGATTAATCTTGGTACAGACGAAGACGTGAAAGAGGTTAAAATCGGGGCCTGCCTGCAAGACTCAGTGAAGAGACAACTGATAGATCTGCTTCAAGAGTATGTTGATGTGTTTGCTTGGTCGTATCAAGATATGCCAGGGTTGGATACCGACATTGTTGTGCACAAGCTGCCTTTGAGAGAAGAATGCCCTCCAGTCAAACAGAAGCTGCGCCGAACTCGCCCAGACATGGCTATGAAAATCAAGGAAGAGGTACAAAAGCAATGGGACGCCGGGTTCCTTGCTGTGACTAGCTACCCGCCGTGGGTTGCTAACATAGTACCTGTGCCTAAGAAGGACGGCAAAGTAAGAATGTGTGTTGATTACCGGGATCTGAACAGAGCCAGCCCGAAAGATGACTTCCCATTACCTCACATTGATGTATTGGTGGATAACACGGCTCAGTTCTCGGTATTCTCCTTCATGGATGGATTTTCAGGATATAACCAGATCAAGATGTCACCTGAAGACATGGAGAAGACAACATTCATCACACCTTGGGGCACGTTCTGTTACAAAGTGATGCCATTCGGACTGAAGAATGCTGGTGCAACATACCAACGGGCTATGGTGGCATTATTCCACGATATGATCCACAAAGAAATAGAATGTTATGTGGATGATATGATCGCCAAGTCCCTTACAGAGGAAGATCACCTGGTAAATCTGCTGAAGCTATTCAAGCGCCTGAGGAAGTACCAACTAAAGCTGAACCCCAACAAATGCACATTCGGGGTGCGATCCGGTAAGCTGCTGGGCTTTATTGTAAGCGAGAAAGGGATTGAAGTCGACCCTGATAAAGTCAAAGCCATTCAAGAGATGCCTGCACCGAAGACAGAAAAGGAAGTCCGAGGGTTCTTAGGTCGATTGAACTATATTTCACGGTTCATATCTCACCTTACAGCAACCTGTGAACCCTTGTTCAAGCTGCTAAGAAAGGAACAAACGGTCAGGTGGAACGAAGACTGCCAGAAGGCTTTTGACAAGATCAAGGAATATTTACAAGAACCTCCAATCCTCATGCCGCCAGATGAAGGAAGACCTCTGATTATGTACTTGACAGTGCTAGAAGAGTCAATGGGGTGTGTGCTGGGCCAGCATGACGAGTCTGGTCGAAAAGAGTATGCAATATACTACCTAAGCAAAAAGTTTACCGACTGTGAACAACGTTATTCGCTGCTCGAGAAAACTTGCTGTGCTTTAGCGTGGGCTGCTCGCCAACTGAGACAGTATATGCTGACCCACACCACCTTATTAATCTCAAAAATGGATCCAGTTAAGTACATTTTCGAGAAGCCAGCTCTTACCGGACGGGTTGCAAGATGGCAGATGATTCTCACAGAATACGACATACGGTACACCTCTCAGAAAGCCATCAAGGGCAGTGTACTATCTGAATATCTTGCTGAGCAACCCATTGATGACTACCAGCCTATGAGGTTTGACTTCCCTGATGAGGACATCATGTTCATTAAAGCAAAAGATCACGAGGAGCCTATTCACACCGAAGGGCCTGACCCGGAGGAAGAATGGACTATGATGTTTGATGGGGCTGTTAACATGAATGGCCGTGGTGTTGGTGCAGTACTCATTACACCAAAAGGAGTTCACATGCCTTTCTCGGAAAAACTCACTTTCAACTGCACTAACAACGAAGCTGAATACGAAGCTTGCATTATGGGTCTTGAGGAAGCCATTGACCTCAGGATCAAGACATTGACCGTATTCGGAGATTCAGCTTTGGTAGTCAATCAAACCAACGGGAAATGGTACACCCACCAGGATCATCTGATACCTTACAGGGATTATACAAGAAGGTTGTTGACTTTCTTCACAACGGTCAAGCTTGAGTATATCCCTCGGGACGAGAATCAGTTTGCGGATGCTCTTGCTACCATTTCATCCATGATCAAAGTTCAAGCCGTTAACGTTATACCTCAGATTTCAGTGTCCAGACT
This sequence comes from Lathyrus aphaca, assembly GCA_963966055.1. Classification (NCBI taxonomy): domain Eukaryota; kingdom Viridiplantae; phylum Streptophyta; class Magnoliopsida; order Fabales; family Fabaceae; genus Lathyrus; species Lathyrus aphaca. The sequence goes on from OZ014522.1 coordinate 494,723,683, forward strand.
CAACAGACCAGCATATGTATTTGCAGCGGATGTTGTAAAAGATGATAAGCCTTGGTTCCATGACATTAAGTGCTTCTTGGAGGATCAAACATACCCACCTGGGACATCTTCCAATGATAAGAAGACTTTGAGAAGGCTTGCTGGAAGTTTCTTTCTGAACACTGATGGGTCTTTATACAAGAGGAACTTTGACATGGTACTCCTCAGATGTGTTGACAAGACGGAAGCAGATTTGTTGATGCATGAAGTGCACGAAGGATCCTTTGGTACCCATGCTGGGGGACATGCCATGGCTAAGAAGTTGTTAAGATCAGGCTATTATTGGATCACAATGGATGCAGACTGTTGTGCCTATGCCAGAAAATGTCATAAATGCCAGATCTACGCAGACAAGGTGCATGTGCCTCCCAATCCTTTGAACATCATGTCTTCACCGTGGCCCTTTGCCATGTGGGGAATTGATATGATTGGCAAGATTGAGCCAACTGCTTCAAATGGTCACCGATTTATCCTGGTCGCCATCGACTATTTCACCAAGTGGGTCGAAGCAGCCTCATATGCAAATGTTACTAGGCAAGTGGTAGCCCGATTCCTGAAGAGAGACATCATCTGTCGGTATGGAGTGCCCGAGCGAATCATTACTGATAATGGTTCCAACTTGAACAACAAAATGATGGCAGAGCTGTGCTGGGACTTCAAGATCCAACATCACAATTCTTCTCCTTACAGGCCAAAGATGAATGACGCTGTTGAGGCAGCGAATAAGAATATCAAGAAGATTGTGCAGAAGATGGTAATCACATACAAAGACTGGCATGAAATGCTACCATTTGCCTTGCATGGGTACCGCACATCAATCAGAACGTCCACTGGGGCAACACTGTATCAGCTTGTATACGGTATGGAAGCAGTCCTGCCTGTTGAAGTTGAACTACCCTCGTTGCGGGTATTAATGGATGTTAAACTGAGTGAAGCAGAATGGGTTCGGTCCCGATACGAACAACTGAGTCTGATCGAAGAGAAGAGATTGGCTGCAATCTGTCATGGGCAGTTGTATCAGAAGAGAATGAAGAGAGCCTTCGATCAGAAAGTCAGGCACCGAGAATACCAAGTGGGAGATCTTGTGTTGAAAAGAATCCTCCCTCCTCATACAGACCACAGGGGCAAATGGACTCCAAATTATGAAGGACCATTTGTTGTAAAGAAAGTTTTCTCGGGCGGAGCACTGATGCTCAGCACCATGGATGGTGAAGATTTCCCGTCCCCTGTGAATTCAGATGCAGTTAAAAAATACTTCGCATAAAATGACCCGCTGGACATAAAAACAGAATGTAAGTCCAGGCAAAAATAGGGCATCCCGGCGAGTCAAAAACAGAATAAAAGACTCGGGCAAAAGTAAGGGAAAATGAATAAAAAATGTACACCCGCTGAGTTGAAAAGCCGCATTGGACAGCTCAGGCAAAAATGGGTATCCCGATGGATTGAAAACCCGAAAGGGCGGTCCATGCAAAATAAGGGAATAAGCGAACAACTGCATTCTGAATTCGTCTGTATTATATACAACTTGGTAAGCTTCAAAGGATCAAGCTTCAATCAGAATCAACTCTCTCCAGAAAGCAAGACGAGAAGAACGTCATTGTCATACGAGTCATAGCAGAAGAGGAAGCTCCCTGAAAGCGTCGTCAGCATCGCCAGCACTTTATTTCTCAATTTGTAACAATCTCCTCATTTCAGGAGATATGTTTCCTTGACTGTATCTTGCCAATTCAGGGCACATGAATTAATAAAATCAGATTTTCGGTCATGTTTCGTTTTTACATTTATGTTTTACAAAGAATTGTCTGATATCTCTAAAAATACAATTGCATAAGTACAGATGCTTTTCTCTAAAAATGAAAACACATGCTTACAGGGAATGTGATTATTCTCGAAAGTACTTAACTCCTATGACGGAATCCAGTAAGGGATACCTCGGGACCTTTTGTACATTTCCTTACCGTTGCAGGATTGCAGGTATCCAGAACGCAACCTGGGGCATGCAGGTTACATCTCAGCAAGTTGGCGAATCATTATCAACTCGGTCTATCTTCCACGTGGCACTGGAGAGTGCCCACTTCCCCAGCAAAGTTGCCAAATCAACAAACAGGCTTAACACTCTGGATGTTTTCTCCCCAGCCGAGTTGCCTCTCATTGCTATCCCCAGCTGAGTTGCCTCCCATTGCTCTCCCCAGCTGAGTTACCAACAGCATTTCCCAGTTGAAGCACCAACCATCCTTCCTCAGCAGAATGCAAAGTCAGGGAATTATCTCCCCACAGAATCCCCAGCCTCTATTCAGAAGAGCAACGCATGAAGAAGCCACAACAGAGAGGCAGAAAGCTTCTACAAACCCCAGCTGGGTTTCTCATTTATAAGGATATGTCAATCAGTGACCTATATCCCCAAGTAGATACACCGTTAGATCTACCAATGATCTCATCCCCAGCTGGGATGTTCACTTCCAGCAGATCGGCCAGAGATCTTCGCAGCAACGGGATCCGAATCCCGGATCTGTGCCTCCTTGCATAATCATAGCATTCGCATCATATTATCCCCTCAGAGCGTAGCATTCCGTCTAATACGGAGCATTACGGCAAAAATCAAATACATAGCATAATCATAAGTCATGTTGTGAATAGAACACCTGTGAATAATAAACCGTTCATCATCACTGTACAGAAATCCCCACCAGAGTCCCCGGCAAAAGCAGCTGCCTCACAATCACAAACACCAGTATATACTCCTTTTGGCACCCGTCCGTGTCATCACTCCCCAGTAAAGTCGCCTGAACACTCTTTACAAACAAGACCCCCGTATTTCAGATACTACCCGACACCCGTCCGTGTCAAAACACCAGCAGAAATCCAAAGACGTCCTCTTTGCACTCACATATACCTATACATACACTTTCTTGACACCCGTCCGTGTCATATCCCCAGCGCAGTCGCTTACACCTTTATCAACCCATACACTTGTTAATATTTTACTTCTCTCTTTGACACTCGTCCGTGTCACTCTCCCCAGCAGTTAAAACACTCATCTATACAATACAATACTCACTACTCATGGTACGCTTATACAGATACTCGTCCGTATCTTGTATACATCATCACTCATATCCCCACAGATTCGACAATAGTCCTTGTTCTTTGTTAACCAGTTGGTACTCGTCCGTACCATCATCTCAGAACATTGCGTCTAATGTTTGTTTCTACATGATACCCGTCCGTATCATAGTCTTAAGGATGCTCGTCCGCATCTTTAATCCATACACTGTGTCAAACACTTATGTCTTCTTGAATATAGATACTCGTCTGTGTCTACTATTCCCCAGAAGGTTTCTTTCAGATACAACACTCGTCCGTGTTCCTTGTTAACCAGTTGATACTCGTCCGTATCATCATCTCTGAACATGTGTCAGTTTGTTTCTACATGATACTCGTCCGTATCATAGCCTTAAGGATGCTCGTCCGCATCTTTAATCTATACACAATACCAAACACTTATACCTTTTGTTTCTTGGATGTAAACGCTCGTCCGTGTTTACTTTATCCCCAGTAGATCACCAACAAATTTTCTTTTTATCTAACACTCGTCCTGTGATATGATACCTTTGAGAGCAGCCGTACCCTGCTGAGTGGTCGTCCTCCACTTCTTGATGGTCGTCCTCCATCATGCTCATCCGATGGCCGTCCCCATCGTTGATTTTTAGCAGCCGTCCCCTGCTAGGTGGTCGTCCTCCACCTTTTGATGATCGTCCTTCATCACTTTATCCAATGGCCGTCCCCATTGTTGATTTTGGTTATCTGACATTCGTCCTATGTCATGACAAACCTCGAGAGCAGCCGTCCCCTGCTGAGTGGTCGTCCTCCACTTCTTGATGGTCGTCCTCCATCATGCTCGCCCGATGGCCGTCCCCATCGTTGACCTTTTCTATCCGATGGCCGTCCCCATCGTTGATATTTTCGGCAGCCGTACCCTGCCAGGTGGTCGTCCTCCACCTTTGATGGCCGTCCCCATCATATTTCTTTTATCTCCAACAGAGCAGCTGTCCCCTGCTAGGTGATCGTCCTTCACCTTTGATGGCCGTACCCCATCAACTGTTTATTTCATTTATTCTTTAACCCGATGGCCGTCCCCGTCGTGGTCCCTTTTCCTTTTTAGCCCGGTGGCCGTCCCCATCGTTGGTTGCCTTTATGAACTTGATGGCCGTCCCCGTCATGTTTCATTCGATCCCCAGAAAATCTTACAACTTTATCGTGATGGCCGTCCCCATCATGATGTCTTATTTTCCCCAGCTAGTCGGCCGTCCCCGTCTTAGCTCTACCTTTTATCCCCAGCATGTCGGCCGTCCCCGTCATTGCTCTTTACCCAGCAGTCGTCCTCTGCTCGACGGTCGTCCTCCGTCGCCCACACCTTTACAATATACTTTATTTTCCTTTTGCAATCTATATCCCTTTTCTTCTTCATTCTGTGAGTGCAAATTTTGGACTGTCTTTGGTATTCAACCACAAGTTATCTTGTTTGCCTGTTAAGCCGTTGCTTACAACCTGCACAGCTAACTCATGTTTGAATAGGGGCAGCTGTAAACACCCCAAATTTGCCCTCACCCATTCACACCATGGCTTGTGATCATTCTCATATGCATAAACACAAACATATCATCTCATATCTCATTTTTTTATTCACTGCATAGTTTCTAAGTCATCTGCACCTAGGGTTTGTGATCTGAGCAATCCCAAGGCATCTTGAGCCACTCCAAAGGCCACCAATCAACTCAAAGGGGTCCATGTGTGTTCTTATGTCATATTTTATCTCCTCAAAGTCAAAATTGCAGAGGAATCACAAGAACTAGGGTTTGAGTGGATGCAGAGCCAAGTTTGACTGCACAGTTGACTGAAAATTAGGGTTTTGGTTTCAGAGGCCATAACTCCAAATTTTTTGGTCATTCTTGTTTCCATTGCTCTTTATATGGTATAGGGAGTATTCATATCAATTTTCATGAAGAAATTCCATGGGGAAGTCATCTGATCAAGGGTTGACTTTTCAGACAAGTCAGTGTAAAATCAGGGCATCTGAGGCCCCCAATGACCCAACCAATGGGTGATCTTCATCATTTTGAGTGTATATGATCTTTATTTGATCATGGAAGAAGGTTGAAGTTCATAGAAATCAATAATTTAGGGTTTTTGCAAATGTTGACTTTTTGGGCATAGTTGACTTTTCAAGAATGCATCATTTTAGGTCATTTTTTCAAGCCATGATTCATGATTCAAAAATGCTTCAAATGGAAAAACTTTGGTCATGAAAGTTGTAGAACTCATCTTTCCCTTTTCAAAAAGTACAAGAACATGATCAAATTCTTTTTGGATCAAAAGTTATGGTGTGGCAAAGTTAGCAAAAATCATTGATTTTCAAGTCATGCACCAAAAGGCAAAGTTGCAAATTCTCCTTTCAAGGCCAATTCAGTCATCATATGGGCTTCTAATTCACTTAACATGATCATGTAACTTCTAAAAGTCAGATTTGAACCAAGGTGCCTCATGTTTCATGGCTTATGCAACAAGATTTTTTCATATGAACCAAAAGGTAACCAAGTTGCAAAACTCGTGATCATGTTTCACCAACTTGCTGCCTTGAATGCTGGACCAAGCCTAGCCTTTCCCTTCACTTTGCTGCGCCAGAACCAGCCCATGTCCTTGCCTAGCACTTCACCATACCTCTCTTACACATAAAGTGGATTTTGAGCAAAAGTAAACTTACCAATCACTATAGGCCAGGTCACATCATCTGACCTATAGGATTATAATACAATATCCCTTGGCAAGCCAAAGATATGAGAAGGCAAGGCTGAAACACGTTCATTCATCACATACACAAAAACCTACCAAGTTGCAAGTTCCTTCGATTCTCTCTGTCCAGCATACAAACACTCAAGCCAACTTCACCAATCATCTCACCTCACTCCATAGACCACCCAGCAACCAAGAACCAAGCCTGAAACAGCAAGAATCCCCCATTGCCATTCTTCACCTCAGCCTGCATTTTCTATCGAATCTCTCTCCACAAGCCATGAACACTTAAACAAACTCCACCAACAATCTCCACTCACCTCACTGACCAGAAACCACCCTTTGTTTTGGCCTGAAACACCCTATATCTCAAATACGATTTTCATCCTCCCTTGGTCAGAGCTGCTGCAAACTCACTCAGGAGGTTGTTTAAACTCCAGCTAAGCATCCAAAGCTTCAAAGGTGGACCATTGGGACCAGACTGAGCCAAAGAATCATCCAAAGAGCTCCTGAATCAAGAGCTCCATCTCAGGTGACACCATGAACTTTTTTCCCAGAACTCATTTCTCTTGTTAAAATCTTGTTGTGTGTGTTACACTGATCATTGGGATCTCTTTACTTTTGAAAATGAGCCAGAAATGAGTGTGTAATGCTGTTCTGAAAGTTTGACCTAAAAATTTCATTGCTTCGATTCTTGTTTGTGTGTGAGTTTAAATGTGATTTGATGCTGGATTCGTGCTTAGGGTAGTTAGTAGATGATTTCTGGAGAGTTAGAGCTTCTAAAATGGCCTAGGGAGAGAGATTGATTCTGGGGATGGCCGGAGAAGACGACCGGAACACTGTTCCGGTCGCCTGATTGTAATTAACGGCAAGGTTAGGGTTTTAAGCATTAATTAGCAAGTTTGAATTTGGACCGTGAGATGTGGCGGGGAGTCAATTCGCGCGCAGGCAGTTTCAAATCTGGACCCTAGGATTTGAATACTTTTCATTAAATCAGATTTAATTCATTTATTTTCTTTTATTTTTCAATTGTTTTGCACAATTAATTTAAAATAGTAAAAAATATCTAAAAATTATGAAACTTTTTCTCATGAGTTTTATTAATTTTTATGACACAAAAATATTTTTATTTTCATTTTTATCATTAAAAAAGTATTTTTAAATATTTAAAAGATTATTTTTAATTGATTAATGGGAATTAATTAATTAAAAATACTTTTAGGTATTTAAAAATTACAAAAAAAATTCATGAAATGTTCTAAGACATTTAGAAACATTGTCCAACCTTCAAACCAAATTTCTTTTTTGATCTTGATGCATTTTAAGAATTTTTCATTGAATTAAATCATTTTTTATGCATTAATTTGATCATAAGTTCAAAAATTCATTTCTGCCTATTGGAGAAGGTTGAGACATTGATTCTTCTTGCATTGTTTTGTGTTTAGCATGTAGTTTCTAGGATAAAATGGTCATGATTTGATCTTGCATTTTCCAATTGTTTGGCATTTCTTTTGTTAAGAACCCTAAAAAACCTTAATAACTTAGAAAATTCATATCTTGAGTTTGGTTGAGAGTTGAGAGCTCCCCTTTGGGCAGTGGTCTATTATAGGTTTAGGGTTTCTTTGGGTAGCATTTTCCATTTTTTATCTTAGGGTTTGCTTCTGTTTTGGGTTTTTGTTTGATGTTTGATCCATGAACCCTAATTTGGGCTTTCATTTGCATCCCTCTTGCATTCTCTTGCATAACTTGACTTGTCTTTGCATTTTGTGCATTCTTGTGATTCATTTGACATCTTAAGACATATAGAAAGCATGTTTGATCATTGCATTACATATTTGCCATGTCATTTGTCTTGTATGCTTCATAACCTTCCATGCTTGTTCATGCTCCTTAACCTGCATCATTTGCATTCATGATCTTGTATGAACATCTCCATGCCTTGTCTCATGTTTGCAGCACCTCATAACATCATAATCATCATCAACATGCTTCTGGTTTTGCTTAGCATCATACCATTTCATCTCATCTTGCATTGCATTGCACTTTCTTTCTAACATTTCAGGTGGTAAGTAAACTTGAGAAGTGAATTTGCCTTCACTTCTCATAACTTTTCTTTTCATCTCTCTTGCATCCATTGCTGCATTTCTATTGGTGTTTGAGTTTGAGCTTGCTCATTCTTCTTCCTCCCACTTTCTTTCTTCAAGTGACTTGACTTCTTGAATGAAGCAAGTCACTTTGCTTCTCTTGATCCTGTTCATCTGCTTCCTGGTGGTTCTTCTGAAGATTGTCCTTGAAAACCTCACAAACCTTAGGATCATCCAAGCATGACAATGAATTAGGGTTTTGATTAGTCCCCTCATAGTTTTACCTTTGTGTCTCTCTTTGAGTCCTCTCTTCTCACCTCATAATCAGAGACTAAACCCTAAAGGCTTTAAGACTTTGTGATTAGGGTTATGCCTGCATCCTTCTCTTAGGATGGAGTGTATAACTTTAATCCTAAGTGTTAAACCCTTTGTTTGTTTAAATCTCTTAATCAATTCATTTAATAAATATCAAGACATCACACTTGTAACTTGGGCCTTGCATTAGGGTTCTAATTCTTCCTTAAGTGGTTAAGAAGGACTAACCCTAGTGTTAATGGACAAGTCCCCCTCAAGTTGTCTTACAAATCATAAAAAACACTTCATCATCATATCATTAACTAAAATCCACTTAATCAAAGGCTTGTTTTGTCATGAGTTTAATTCCTAATCATGGATTGAGTTGAGGAGCTTTCCTCAACTTAAACATTCTCATCTATCATCCTTCTTTTAGGATGGTGTAATGAGTCTGTTTAATCCCTGATTATGGCTTAACCTCATTATTCAACACTAAACAAAAAACACCAAAAACATTTAAATAATCACAAGTAGGTCAATGATCTTAATCCTGCATCAAAGGTGATTAAGTGTGAGAATCTGACTTCACACTTAAGGTATTCTCATTACCCCTAAACAGAGGGAAGATGTGATGAGTTTACTAAATCCATTGGTTTAGGCTTAAGCTCATTTTCTTATGACAAACTTTCAAAAGCAATAAAAGACTGAAAACTCAAAAACAAACAATAATCGTCTCCTCCGGGATTCTTTTCTCATCACCTTCACTCACAACCGAGAACTCGCTTCTTCCGTCTAATGCAAGACAGTAAGCACCTGAGCCAGACAGGTCATACACTTGAGCATAGACAAGCAAGCAGTTCATCAGTCAATTCACCTTTCAGTCTCTTTGGGTCGAACTACGGTGTTCTGACTTCCTCATTGCACGAGAGGATACGTAGGCATAACTTAACAGTTATCGAACAAAAGTCTCTGTTCATTCCCCCTCTTTCCAGCTTCATTCTTAAGCCTCATTGTCATGAGCATTTCACCTCTTTCTCTTTTACACTGACACATCATTATACACTTCACTTCCTTTACACTGACACCTGTACATATTGCTTTCCAGCCATTTTACACACAGATTGCACTGACACTACCCTTTTAAAACACAAATCTTTTAAGCGTGGATCCCGTCGAGTACGGCGGACAATCTGGGTGCTAATACCTTCTCAGGTTGTAACCAACCCCCTTTCTCAGTCTCTCTGGTTCGCAAACCGTCTTATCCATCTCTTCTTAGGTCTATGCAGCATTACCTTTCCTCCGGGATAAAAATGCCCAGCTGGCGACTCTATTCATCTCCAGTGAGTTCACTCCTGTGTGTTCTCATTGTCCCTTTCGCCGACCGTTCGCGCTTGTACCAGGATGCAAATCTTCGGGAGCGACAGCTGCCTTTTCTTCCACCAGTTTCGCTGACGTAGTTATAGCTGGAGAAAGAATTGAAAGCCTGTTGAAAATGGGTAAGATTTCTGATAATGGTGCAAGTTCGTCCAGTAACTCCAGAAAGCCTTTTGTGGGACCTAGAAGAACCGGTGAGACAAATGACATTCATGCTAGCAGGGGCAGACCTCAGTATGTCCACAAATCAGTAGCAGCCGTCACTATTCCAGCTCCGATTCCTCAGCAACCAACATATCAACAACCACAACAACCCCACTATCAACAGCAAGTTCAGTATCCGCCACAGAGAGCCTACAACAACAACAGCAACAATCAACAACAAAGACCCTTTCAGCAAAGACCATCACAGGAAAATAGGGTGATTGATCCTATCCCTATGTCGTACGCTGCCTTATTGCCACAACTCCTGAAACTCAACTTGGTTGAATTAAGGATATTGGCACCACCAGATCCCTCTAATCTCCCAAGAAATTATAATGTCAACGCCAGATGTGCTTTCCACTCCAACGCACCTGGCCATAATACGGAAAAATGCAGGGCTTTGCAAATGAAGGTACAAGATCTGGTGGATTCTAAAGCCCTCAACTTTGCACCCCCTCCAAGTGTCACCAAAAATCCCATGCCCAATCATGGAGGACCAAGAATTAATGCCATTGAGGAAGACAAGCCATCTTTCTTAATCACCAACGATGGGCAGATTCGGACACCTCTGGTCGAAATTAAAGCCCAGCTTCTAGAGTGCCAGATGTTCCCCGGGTGTGAGCTCGGTTGTGGGTATTGCAACATTTCGGTCAACGGGTGTGATAACTTGAGAAATGGCCTAGATGGTCTAATCAAAAGTGGTATACTTCAGATCTCAACAACAGCGCCTACAAATCCAGCAATCCCTTTGACAACAATTTCTGAGTCTCCTACAACTGCAACAACGATCATTCCAACCAATTCATCAATATCATCAACAATGGCTTAATCCATCACTTCAACAAATCAAATGTCAACAACCATTTCTTCTACAACATCAGCATCCTTTTTGTCAACAGAATCTTCTACAACGCCAACAGAAATTAATGAAGACATCTCAGCAGTCACCATTTACTATGATCCGTCAAATGTTCCTGTCAGCAACAATGACCAACAACAAGCAGTGGCACCTCCTTCCAGATCACCAGTCACAATTTACTACGATCCGCACACCGTTTAAGTACCCTCCTCTGCAGCAGTCAGTCCGGTTACCATCACGGTGCCTGGACCAGTTCCTTATGAAAGCAGTAATGCCATACCTTGGCATTATGGCTCTGATCTTTACTGCAACGGGGAGAAAATCACTTTGGATTCTTCAACTTCTTCTCCACAAATTGATAATGTTGGGGGAGGCGGAGGCTTCACCAGAAGCGGACGCCTTTTTGCCTCACAAGTACAAAGACCTAATGCTGAAGCAGAAGCTGCTGCCAAAGCAAAGGGGAAGAGTGTGATATCTGAAGGACCAATTATCAAAGAAACTCAGAAGACATCTTTTGAGCAAGATGTAGACGAGTTCATGAGAATTATAAAGAGAAGTGATTACAAAGTGGTGGATCAGCTTTACCAAACTCCCTCAAAGATCTCCATATTATCCCTGTTGATGTGTTCCAAAGCTCACAGGAATGCATTATTGAAAGTCCTGCACGCAGCATACGTGCCAGAGGAGATCACCGTTAATCAGCTATAAACTGTGGTGGCAAATGTCAACACCAGTCATGGACTGGGCTTTACCAATGCTGACTTAACAACTGAGGGACGTAACCACAACAAGGCTTTACACATCACTCTAGAATGCAAGGGTGCTGTTCTATCCCATGTACTAGTGGACACTGGGTCTTCGCTCAATGTTCTACCAAAGAAAGCCTTGGTGAAGCTGGAGTACGATGGCTTGGCATTGCGTCCAAGTAATTTGGTGGTGAGAGCATTTGATGGCTCTAAAAGATCAGTGCTTAGGGAGATTGATCTGCCTGTGATGATTGGCCCGCAAACCTTCAAAATTACCTTCTATGTGATGGACATTCAGCCGACCTACAGTTGTTTGTTGGGTAGACCCTGGATCCATGCCGTTGGCGCTGTTACGTCTACCCTTCACCAGAAGTTGAAATTCGAGTGGGAAGGCCAGATCATCACCATATATGGTGAAGAAGACATCTTTGTTAGCCATCTGGCTACGTACAAGTACATTGAGATGGATGGAGAAATCCATGAAACTATGAGCCAGGGATTTGAGGCTCTGAACATAAATGAGGCATCTGCTGTACTGGGAACTTCCATGACGTCTTATCAGCAAGCCAGGAAGGTTGTTGAAGAGGGGACTGCCCAAGGTTGGGGCAAGCTGCTGCCCGTGGAGAAGAAGGAGGACAGATTTGGGTTGGGTTACAAACCAACTCAACAAGATCAATCAGAGGCTGCCAAGAAGCCCAATTTTGTCAGCGGGGGAATGCTCACCCCGGATGCAGTGAACAACTTGGAAGACGAGGATGAAAGCGACCGCAACCTGGAGAGCTGGATACGTCCAAGGATCCCGGGGAGCCAAGTCCTTAACTGGTCTTCCCAGGAAATTATAAGGGTTACTCCTGCAGAGTAATTATTATTTCCTGTATTTTTAAGCATGCATCAAGTCTTGCATCTTGCCCAAGATGACAAGACTCATTTTGTAATCGGGCCATCTTGTAATTTTGTGCAAACAGATCAATCAATGAATATCGGACATCTTTTGCAAATGAGTCTTCTTCTTTTCCACTCACTGTTTTTCATTTTTCTTTTTGTACAAAAATAAAATGGCAATGTTTTCCAAAATGAAAACTTCATTTCACTTTTTTCTAAACAAGATTAAAAATGATCACTAAAATGAACAATCTAAACCCTTGCAGAGAGTGCCTTTCAGACTGCACCAACAACAACACTGCTATGGCTTCGTATGACTTTGACAATCCAATCAATCAAGCTGATGAAGGGGTTGAAGAAGATTATGAGCTTCCTGAAGAGCTAGCCAAGTTGTTAAGGCAAGAGGAGAAGGTTATCACTCCTCATCAGGAGGAGATTGAAACGGTTAATCTTGGTACGGAAGAAGACGTGAAAGAGGTTAAAATCGGGGCCTACCTACAAGATTCAGTGAAAGAGCAACTGATTGATATGCTTCGGGAGTATGTGGATGTCTTTGCTTGGTCTTATCAGGATATGCCAGGATTGGATACCGATATTGTCATGCACAAGCTACCTTTGAAAGAAGACTGCCCGCCGGTTAAACAGAAGATGCGCCGTACTCGCCCAGATATGGCAATGAAGATAAAGGAGGAGGTACAAAAGCAGTGGGACGCCGGCTTCCTTGCTGTAACTAGCTATCCGTCGTGGGTTGCTAATATTGTGCCTGTGCCTAAGAAAGACGGCAAGGTGAGAATGTGTGTGGATTACCGGGATCTGAATAGAGCCAGCCCGAAAGATGATTTTCCATTACCTTACATTGATGTATTGGTTGACAATACGGCTCAGTTCTCGGTGTTTTCCTTCATGGACGGATTTTCAGGATACAATCAGATCAAGATGTCACCTGAGGACATGGAGAAGACAACTTTCATCACACCCTGGGGCACGTTCTGTTATAAGGTAATGCCATTCGGACTGAAGAATGCTGGTGCAACTTATCAACGGGCTATGGTAACATTATTCCATGACATGATCCATAAAGAAATTGAATGTTATGTGGATGACATGATTGCCAAGTCCCTCACAGAAGAAGACCACCTGGTGAATCTGTTGAAACTATTCAAGCATCTTAAGAAGTACCAACTGAAATTGAACCCCAACAAGTGCACATTTGGGGTGCGATCTGGTAAGTTGCTGGGATTTATTGTAAGTGAGAAAGGGATTGAAGTTGACCCTGATAAAGTTAAAGCCATTCAAGAAATGCCTGCACCGAAGACTGAGAAAGAAGTTCGAGGTTTTCTAGGTAGATTGAACTACATTTCACGGTTCATATCTCACCTTACAGCAACCTGTGAGCCTTTGTTCAAGCTGTTAAGAAAAGAACAAACGGTCAGGTGGAATGAAGACTGCCAGAGAGCTTTTGACAAGATCAAGGAATACTTATAAGAGCCCCCAATCCTTATGCCTCCAGTTGAAGGAAGGCCTCTAATAATGTACTTAACAGTATTAGAAGAGTCAATGGGGTGTGTGCTGGGCCAGCATGACGAGTCTGGTCGAAAAGAGTATGCAATATACTACCTAAGCAAAAAGTTTACCAATTGTGAACAACGTTATTCACTGCTCGAGAAAACTTGCTGTGGTTTTAGCGTGGGCTGCTCGCCGACTAAGGCAGTATATGTTGACCCACACTACTTTATTGATATCAAAGATGGACCCAATTAAGTACATTTTTGAGAAGCCAACACTTACCGGACGAGTTGCAAGATGGCAAATGATCCTCACAGAATACGACATTCGGTACACATCTGAGAAAGCCATCAAAGGCAGTGTATTGTCTGATTATCTTGCTGAGCAACCCATTGATGATTACCAGCCTATGAGATTCGACTTCCCTGATGAAGACATCATGTTTATAAAAGCAAAAGATCATGAAGAGCCTATTCACACTGAAGGGCCTGACCCGGAAGAAGAATGGACTATGATGTTTGATGGGGCTGTTAATATGAATGGTCGTGGTGTTGGTGCAGTACTCGTTACACCCAAGGGAGTTCACATGCCTTTCTCGGCAAAACTCACTTTCAATTGCACTAACAACGAAGCTGAATACGAAGCTTGCATTATGGGTCTTGAGGAAGCCATTGACCTCAGGATCAAGACTTTGACTGTGTTCGGAGATTCAACTTTGGTAGTTAATCAAACCAACGGCAAGTGGTACAAACACCAGGATCATCTGATACCTTATCGGGACTATACAAGGAGGTTGTTGACTTTCTTTACAACGGTCAAGCTTGAGTATATCCCTCGGGACAAGAATCAGTTTGCAGATGCTCTGGCTACCATTTCATCCATGATCAAAGTTCAAGCTGCCAACTTTGTGCCTCGAATCTCAGTATCCAGACTTGACAGACCAGCATATGTGTTCTCAGCAGATGTCGTTAAAGATGATAAGCCTTGGTTCCATGATATCAAATGCTTCTTGGAGGATCAAACATACCCACCTGGGGCATCTTCCAATGATAAGAAGACATTAAGAAGGCTTGCTGGTAGTTTCTTCCTGAATACTGATGGTTCCCTGTACAAGAGAAACTTTGATATGGTACTCCTCAGATGCGTTGATAGAACAGAAGCAGACTTGTTGATGCACGAGGTGCACGAAGGATCCTTTGGTACCCATGCTGGAGGACATGCAATGGCTAAAAAGTTGCTAAGATCAGGCTATTACTGGATCACAATGGATGCCGACTGTTGTGCCTATGCCAGAAAATGCCATAAATGCCAGATTTATGCAGATAAAGTGCATGTGCCTCCCAATCCTCTGAATGTGATGTCTTCACCATGGCCCTTCGCCATGTGGGGCATTGATATGATTGACAAGATTGAACCAACTGCTTCGAACGGCCACAGATTCATCCTGGTAGCCATTGACTATTTTACCAAGTGGGTTGAAGCAGCTTCTTACGCAAATGTTACAAGGCAGGTGGTAGCCCGATTTCTGAAGAGAGATATCATCTGTCGGTATGGAGTGCCCGAGCGAATCATTACTGATAATGGTTCCAACATGAACAAGAAAATGATGGCAGAGTTATGCCGGGACTTCAAGATCCAACACCACAATTCTTCTCCTTACAGGCCAAAGATGAATGGCTCTGTTGAGGCAGCTAATAAGAATATCACGAAGATTGTGCAGAAGATGGTAGTCACCTATAAAGACTGGCATGAAATGCTACCATTTGCCTTGCATGGGTACCGTACGTCAATCAGAACATCCACTGGGGCAACACCGTATCAACTTGTGTATGGTATGGAGGCAATCCTACCTGTTAAAGTCGAATTACCCTCCTTGCGAGTGTTGATGGATGTTAAGTTGAATGAAGCAGAGTGGGTTCGATTCCGATACGAACAACTGAATCTGATTGAAGAGAAGAGATTGGCTGCAATCTGTCATGGGCAGTTGTATCAGAAAAGAATGAAGAAAGCCTTCGATCAGAAAGTTAGGCTCCGAGAGTACCAAGTAGGAGATCTTGTGCTGAAAAAACTCATTCCTCCTCATACAGACCACAGGGGCAAGTGGACTCCGAACTATGAAGGGCCATTCATAGTGAAGAAAGTTTTCTCTGGTGGAGCACTGATGCTCAGCACTATGGATGGTGAAAACTTCCCATCCCCTGTGAATTCAGATGCAGTTAAAAAATACTTCGCATAAAATGACCCGCTGGACATAAAAACAGAATGTAAGTCCAGGCAAAAATAGGGCATCCCAGCGAGTCAAAAAACAGAATAAAAGACTCGGGCAAAAATAAGGGAAATTAAAATAAAAAATGTACACCCGCTGAGTTGAAAATCCGCATCGGACAACTCAGGCAAAAATGGGTATCCTGGTGGATTGAAAACCCGAAAGGGAGATCCACGGAAAATAAGGGAATAAGCGAACAACTGCATTCTGAATTCGTCTGTATCACTTACAACCTGGTAAGCTTCGAAAGGTTCGAGCGTCGGTCAGAATCATCCTTCTTCAGAAAGCAAGACGAGAAGAACGTCAAAAGTCATACGAGTCATAGCAAAAGGGAAGCTCCTTGAAGCATCATCAACATTGCCAACATCTTTTTGTTTCTCAATTTGTAACAATCTCCTCATTTTAGGGGATTTGTTTCTATGACTGTATCTTGCCAATTCAGGGCACACGAATTAATAAGATCAGATTTTCAATCATGTTTCGTCTCGTACATTTTTATTTTTTATTTTCATTTGCAAGAATGTCCGATGTCCTTAAGATACTGGTTGCATAAATACAGATGCTTTTCTTCTAAAAATGCGTGCTTATAGGAAATATACTTACTCCCGGGAGTGTCTAAACTCCTATGATGGAATCCGGTAAGGGATACCTCGGGATTACTGGCGCGTTTCTCTGTCTTTTCAGGATTGCAGGTATTCAAAGCACAACATGGGGCATGAAAGCTTCATCCCAACAAGCTGGCAAATCATTATCTACTCAATCTCAGCACCGGAGGTGCTTTCTCCCCAGCTGAGTTGCCATTTGTTGTTTCCTCCTCAACCAAGTACAAAAGCCAGGGAACCATCTCCCCACAGAGTTTCAGCCTCTATCCAAGAGAGCAACGCGCGAAGAAATCACAACAGAGTGAAGGAAGCTTCTACAAGCCCCCAGCTGGGTCCCTCATCACCAAGACAGGTCTATCAGTGACCTATACCCCCAAGCAGAGTCACATATGTCAGATCTACCAATGATCTCATCCCTAGCTGGGATATCCATTTCAAGCAGATCAGCCAGAGATCTTCGCAGCACCGGGATCCAGATCCC
Organism: Lathyrus aphaca; assembly: GCA_963966055.1. Taxonomy (NCBI): domain Eukaryota; kingdom Viridiplantae; phylum Streptophyta; class Magnoliopsida; order Fabales; family Fabaceae; genus Lathyrus; species Lathyrus aphaca. Next base: position 494,740,810 of record OZ014522.1, read on the forward strand.
AGATCGGTCGCTTTTGCATAATCATAGCATTCGCATCATATTCTCCCCCACAGAGCGTAGCATTCCGTCTAATACGGAGCATTACGGCAAAAATCAAACATATTGCATAATCATAAGCCATGTTCTGAATCAAACACTTGTAAATACTAGCTTACCATCAACAATATACAAATACTCCCCAAAAAAATTCCCCAGCAGAGAGCCCAGACATTTCTCTTACAAATACAAGTACTTCCTGACACCCGTCCGTGACATATCCCCAGTAGAAAGTCAAAGCGTCCCCTTTGCACTCACGAATACATATATATATATATATATATATATATATATATATATATATATATATATATATATATATATATATATATATATGCAACTTTCTTGACACCCGTCCGTGTCACTTTCCCAAGCATAGTTACCTGAACACTTTGTAAATCACATGTACTTGTTTATAATGCACTTTTTCCGACACCCGTCCATGTCATGCTCTCCCCATCAAGTTAAATACTCGTCTATATACCACTCATACTTGTTACTCTTGTTCTACTCATACAGATACTCGTCCGTATCTTGTATACACCACTTATACCCCCTCAGATTCGACACTCGTCCGTGTTCTTTGTTAACCAGTTGGTACTCGTCCGTATCATCATCTCTGAACATGCGCCAGTGCTTGTTTCTACTGATACTCGTCCGTATCATGGTCTTAAGGATGCTCGTTCACATCTTTAATCCATACACAATTTCAAACACTTATGTCTTCTTGAATTTAGACACTCATTCCCCAGAAGAGTCCCCGCAAAATCGATACTCGTCCGTGTTCTTTGTTAACCAGTTGGTACTCGTCCGTATCATCATCTCTGAACATGTGTCAGCATTTGTTTCTACCTGATACCCGTCCGTATCATAGTCTTAAGGATGCTCGTCCGCATCTTTAGTCTATACACAGTACCCAAACAATTATACCTCTCATTTCTTGGATGTAAACACTCGTCCGTGTTTACTGTCCCCCAGCAAAGTCCCCAACAAATCTTGTTGATTTATTCTCTTTCTATCTGACATTCGTCCTATGTCATGATACCTTCTCGGTAGCCGTACCCTGCCAGGTGATCGTCCTTCACCTTTTTGATGATCGTCCTTCATCATCCCCAGTGGAGTCTCTATTCATTAGAACCCATTTTCTATCCGGCATTCGTCCTATGTTGTGATATTGTCAGCAGCCGTTCCCTGCTAGGTGATTGTCCTTCACCTCTTGATGATCGTCCTTCATCATTTTATCCGATGGCGGCCCCCATTGTTGATCTTGTTATCTGACATTCGTCCTATGTCATGATAAACCCTGAGAGCAGCCGTACCCTGCTAGGTGAACGTCCTTCACCTCTTGATGATCGTCCTTCATCATGCTTATCCGATGGTCGTCCCCATCGTCGACCTTTTTATCCGACATTCGTCCTATGTCGTGATACTTTTTGGCAACCGTACCTTGCCAGGTGATCGTCTTTCACCTTGGATGACCGTCCCTCATCTTATCCTCAACAGAGCAGTCGTCCCCTTCTAGGTGATCGTCCTTCACCCTTTGATGATCATACCTCATCATTTATTTACATATAATCCCCAGAGATTACAAGGATAACAACAAGAATTGGTTATAAACTGCCATTCTTTACTTTCTCTATCAAACAAGATTACAAGTATACAAGATAACAAATGACCTCTCTCTCTCTCTTGAATTAGGATTTTATCTTCCTAATTTTACTTATACAAGATGAGAGACTAGCATGTTATTTATAAGAAAACTAGCGCACTAACCTAATGGGATTTTTTAATAATTATTCATTACAAGTTAACTTATGGTACAAGCTAACTTAAACAATTGGGCTTACATGCAAATCCCGAATCAACATGTTAACAAACCTAGCAATATTGACTAATGTTTGTTAGTACAACTTCAACTACAACACACATTACTTCGACAGAACACTGTAAACACCCCAAATTTGCCCTCACCCATTCACACCATGGCTTGTGATCTCTTCATATGCATAAGTTCAATCATAGCATCTCATATCACATTTTTGCTTCACTGCATTGATTCTAAGTCATTTGCATCTAGGGTTTGTGATATGAGCCATCCAAGAGCCATCTGAGCCACTCCAAAGGGGATTGATCACTTCAAAGGGGTCCATGTATGTTCAAGCATCATATTGTATCCCCATAAAGTCAAGAAAGTCAAAGAATCACAAGAACTGGGAAAGGCATGGATGTAGAGCCAGGTTTAACTGCACAGATGACATAGAATTAGGGTTTTGGTTTCAAAGGCCATAACTCCAATTTTTTTGGTCATTCTTGTTTCTATTGGTCTCTATATGTTATAAGGATCATGCATATCAATTTTCATGTAGAAATTCCATGGGGAAGGCACCTAATCAGGAGTTGACTTCTTGAACAAGTCAGTGCAAAATCAGGGCATCTGAGGCCCCCAATGACCCAACCAAGGGGTGTTCTTCATCATTTTGATTGTGTATGAACTTTATTTGATCATAGAAGATGTTGGAAGTTCACAAAATTGAAGAATTTCAAGCCATTTGCAAAGTTGCCTTTTTGGGAAAATGACTTGTAATGGAAACTTGCCATTTTGGGACAGTTTTTAACCCTTGCTTTTTGATTCAAAAATGCTTCAAATGAGAAAACTTTGGTCATGAAAGTTGTATAATGGATCATTCCCTTTTCAAAAAGTACAAGAACTCATGCTAATTCATTTTAGATCAAAAGTTATGGCTTGTCAAAGTTGGAAAAAAATCACATAATTTCAAGTTATGCACCAAAGAGGCAAAGTTGCAAAACCACTTGCCAAGGCAAATTGTGCTTTCAAATGGACTTCTAATCTTTGCATAAACATAAACCATTGCCTAAAGTTCAGAATTCACCAAGAGTTTGTCCATTTTCATGACTTGTGGATCAAGAAATCACAAAGGGGGCCATAAGTCACAAAGTTGCAAAACCTATGACAAACCCTAATCCACTTGCTGCCTTGCCTCTAATCCATTTCCATGACTCTCCCTAAACTCAGCTGAGCCCAACCATGCCCCTATCATAGCCTTACACTTGCCCAACTCCTCTGACCTATCCAAGGGTGATAAGTGTACCAAAAGGAACTGAACACACCACACACACAAGCCTGAAACACTCTCCAAGCCATAGTTCACAAAATTCCCCTCTTATGCATTTTCATTCGAAACACATCACACAAGCATCAAACATAAAAACAAACTCCATAGAACATCTCAGCATGTCTCACTGATCATCCCTGACCCTTCACCTTGCCCTGAAACACCCTGGAACTGAAACACGATTCCTTCCCCTCTCTGAACAGGACCACTTCAAACTCACAAATCAGCCATTCTAAACCCCAACCAAGCTTCATAACTTCATCAAGAGGATCATTGGGACCATTTTGAAGCAAAGAGGCAAGCAGAAAGCTCCTGGACTGAAAGCTCAATCTCAGGTAACATGATGAACAATTTTTCCAGAACCTTGATCTCTTGTTAGAATGTTGTTCTATATGTTGCCCTGATCATGGGGATCTATTTATTTTCGAAAATGAGTCAAAAACAAGCATGTTGTGATGTTTTGAAATTTTTGCCCTAAGATTTGTTTTCTTCGATTCTCACTGTGTAGTCAATATAAATTGTTTTTGGCCATGGATTCTTGTTACCCATTGTTGAATGATTGATTCTGGAGATTTGTGGGCCTTGGGATGTGTTTTGAGTGATTCTGGTGAAAGAAGCAGCCGGAGAAGACGACCGGAGCTTATCTCCGGTCGCCTGAGTGTAATTAGGGTTTAAGTGTGATTAATTAGGAACTTTGAATCTGGGCCATAGGATCCCCTTTCCCGCGCGCGAACGAATGGCCTGGATGCTTCATTAAAGCCCTAATCCCTGATTAATTAATTAAAATCCTGTTTAATTAATTTATAAAACAAATTAGCCAGGTTTGAATCTGGGCCTTTGGATCTGGTGCGCAGTCAACCAGTCCAAGCCCAGATCAAATCCTGGCCCTCCCCTTTGCATACTTTCATTTCTTTTATTTTTAGTTGCATTTACATTGTTTTATCTTTCATATTTTATTTAAAATAGCAAAAGACCTTTAAAAATTATGAAATTTTTTGTCAAGAGTTTCATTAATTTTTAAAACCCAAAAATATTTTTATTTTTATTTTTTTGCACTGAAAATTATTTTTAAATCATTTAAATGTTTATTTTTAATTAGTTAATGAAAATTAATTAATTAAAAATACATTTAGGTATTTAAAAATCACAAAAAAATTCACATAGCATTTAAAAACATTTAGAAACATTTTACAACTCTCAAACCAAATTTCTTTTTTGTTCTTGATGCCTTTTGATCATTTTCATTGGATTTAATTTCATTTTTAGGCAATATTTTGTTTCAAACTTCAAAAATTCCTTACTGCCTAACCATTAAGAGTTGGATGATGATTCTTTTGGCATTGCATCTTGCATAGCATTTAGTTTATAGGATAAATTTGATTTGAATTGATCTTGAATTTTCAATTTGCTTAGCATTTTTCTTGTTGAGGTACCCCAAAACCCTAGCAATCTTAGGAAATTCATAACTTTCACTAGGTTAAGAGTTGGATCCCCTCCTTTGGCAGTGAGTTTGTATAGGTTTAGGGTATCTTTGATTGCATTTTCAAATTTTTATCATGTCACTTGCTTCTGGTTTTGGATTTTTGCTTTGCATGATGCATGTAGCCCTAATTTGTGCTTTCCTTTGCATCCATTTCTCATTTGCTTGCATCCATTGACTTGCCATGACATTTTGTGCATTCATTTGATTCATGATACATCTTAGGACATATTAGAATCATGTTTGATCATTTCATCTTTCATTTGTCATGTTGTATGTCCATAACATTTCATAACTTTTCATGTACATTCATGGTTCAATACATGCCTCATTTGCATCCTTATGCTTGTTTGATCACTCTCATGTCTTGCCTCATGTTTGTATCATCTCTTAGCATCATTAACATCATACTCATGCTTCTGGTTTTGGTTTGCATCATGGCATTGCATCTCATTTGCATTGCATTTCATTTCTTTTGGCTAACATTTCAAGTGGTAAGTTGTTTGAGAAGTGAATTTGCCTTCACTTCTCACAATCTCTTCTCATCTCTCTTGCATCTTTGCTGCATTTTATCTTGTGTATTGGATTGAGCTTGCTCAATCTTGTTCATCTTACTTTCTTCCTTCAAGTAACTTGTCTTCTTAAGTGAAGCAAGTTGTTTTGCTTCTCTTTGCTCCTTTCATCTGCTTCCTTCCTGGTGGTTTCTCTGAAGATCTTCTTGCAAGCCTCATAAACCCTAGGAATAACCAAGCATGATAACAATTAGGGCTTGAATAGTTCCCCATTTAGCTTTTAACTTTGTGTCATCTTTGAGTCTTCTCTTCTCATCTCATAATCAGGGACTAAACCCTAAAGGTTTTAAGGTTTTGTGATTAAGCTTATGCCTGCATACTTCTATTAGGATGGAGTGTATAACTCTAATCATAAGTGTTAAACCCTTAATGTGTTTAAATCCTTTAATCAACTCACCTCATAATCATCAAGACATCAAGCTTGTAACTTGGGCCTTGCATTAGGGTTCTAATTCTTCCTTAATTGGTTAAGAAGGACTAACCCTAGTGTTAATGGACAAGTCCTCCTCAAGTTGTCTTACAAACCATAAAAATCACTTCTTCATCTTATCATTAACTAAAATCCACTTTAATAAAGGCTTTGTTTTGTCATGAGGTTAATCCCTGATCATGGATTAAGTTGAGGAGTCTTTCTCATCTTAAATGTTCTCATCTATTATCCTTCTATTAGGATGGTGTAATGAGTCCATTAAATCCTTGATTATGGCTTAAACTCATTACTTAACACTAAACAAAAACACCAAAAACATCTAAATAATCACAAGTAGGTTAATGATCTTAATCCTACTCCAGGGTGATTAAGTGTGAGATGCTGACTTCACACTTAAGGTATTCTCATTACCCCCAATCAGAGGGGAGATGTGATGAGTTTACTAATCCATTGGTTTAGGCTTAAGCTCATTAACTTATGACAAACCTAAAAAAAACAATAAAAGAACAAAAACACCAAAAACAAACAATAATCGTCTCCTCCGGGATTCTTTTCTCATCTCATTCACTCACAAACGAGAACTTGTTTCTTCCGTCTAATGCAAGACAGTTAGCACCTGAGCCAGACAGGTCATACACTTGAGCATAGACAAGCAAGCAGTTCATCAAGTCAATTTATCTTTCAGTCTCTTTGATTCGAACTACGGTGTTCTGACTTCCTCATTGCACGAGAGGATACGTAGGCATAACTTAACAGTTATCGAACAAAAGTCTCTGTATATTCCCCCTCTTCCAACATTATCCCCTAAGCCTCATAGTCTTGAGCATTTCATTTTTGTCCTCACACTGACACTTCACTTTTACACTTCACTTTTCTTTTACATTGACACTTGCATTCTTTTCCAGCTTTGATACACAGATAGCACTGACACTACCCCTTTAAATACAAATCTTCTAAGCGTGGATCCCGTCGAGTACGACAGACAATCTGGGTGCTAATACCTTCCCAGGTTGTAACCAACCCCCTTTCTCAGTCTCTCTGGTTCGCAACCGTCTTATCCATATCTTTCCTTAGGTTTATGCAGCATTACCTTTCCTTCGGAATAAAAATGCCTAGCTGGCGACTCTTTTCTTTTCCCCCTTTCGCCGACCGTTCGCGTCTGTACCCCTTATGACCTAGCCTCATTTTGGTGGGAGCGACAGCTTGGCGACTCTGCTGGGGACCCTTATGCTGTAACCAGGGCTTCTGGTTCTTTTTGTGGGTTCCTCCTAGCGCTTGTTTGATTTGTGTTTACTGGGGTGTTATGTGCTAATTGTATTTATATTTTTGTTTTATTTGCTGCTTTATGTACAGTTATTTATTGCTTCTTTACAGCTTTATACATCATACTGTCATATTGTCATCTGGCTGGATCTGGTTTCTGTTTTGGTGGGTGGGGTTCTATTGAGAGTTTAAGGTCCTATACCTGGGGCCTGAGTGACACCTAGGCTAGAGTGGTTCATGTTCTTTCCCATTCCATTTCGGTCTGGTGCGGGAATATGAAACACGGTTCAGATGTGGGTTTCTTCTTGAGAACTTTGTGCTATAGATTTCCTGTAGTGCTAGGGCTATCTGGGAAGCCTGCTAAGTCTGGATGACCTTTATTATGACCTTCAGAAACTGAGGTGAATTAGAGGAGGATCCTTTATGGTTATTGTAAACACTGTACCTCCGGGTTATAAGTGTTTACACTTCTCATAACTGATCCAAGTCTGAGGATCCTTGTTTTAGAACACCACCTGTGAGGGGGTTGGGCTGTTTGCAGGTTTGCAGGTACCATTGACCACATCATACCCTGTTACTTTGTTTTGGTTAAAAGTACCTCATTTTGGGACAGTTCTTGTGATTTGAACCCTGTACATGTGACTCTTTATTTGAGTCCCCCACCCTGGTTACTGGACTTCTGAACCTCCATCTGGACTTCCTTAACATACATGAACTTATATCAAGGCAGTTAATCAGATCCAACTTGATCACAAACCCTTGCATATCATTTGCATACTCATCATTTGCATCATTTAACATTTGTTTATTTGTTTTTCAGGGTATCCACATATTATCTGGCTTGGTTTTGACCCCTTCATCTGCATAGACCTATGTTCATCAGTTATCTGCTTCAACTATCTTCATCAGTTGCCTGCTTCAGCTACTCTTACCATCAGCCTTAGCCTATCAGTGGCTCATTTCCATTATCAAGTCCTCATCATCAGCATTTGTTTTCAGCTCTTCATCAGCAGTCATGGCACCCAAGAAGAGCAAAATTTCATACCATTTCTTTGAGCATGTACTGACTGGCATCAGGCAGGTCCAGGAACTCATCACTCCAGACCACATCCTATTATTCAGAGAGCATTATGGAGGCATCCTTGATATGGTTATGGACCTGGACCCTTCTCAGAGGAGCTTGATCCACACTTGCCTACAGTTTTATGACCCTCCTTTGAGATGCTTCACTTTCCAGAACTTTCAGCTAGGACCTCTGCTGGAGGAGTTCTCATCATTGATTGGAGTACCTGTCAGGGGTGATATCCCCTTCAACCCAGAGACGACTTCTCCCAGCAATGGAGAAGTGGAAAAAGCACTGTACCTGGAACCTATTTTGATTGAGCAGAACATGACAACAAAGGCTGGGATCCCTGGTTTGCACTTAGACTTTCTGACTTCTCAGGCTATCTTGAAGGCCTCCTTGGGGGAATGGAGGGCAGTTTGTGCATTGTTAGCCCTCAGTATATATGGGGTTATACTGTTTGCAGATGAGCCCAAATTTATCAGCAAGAATGCCATTCATCTTTTCATTCTGAGGAACCCAGTGCCCACATTGCTGGGAGATTTCTATTATTCTGTCCACCAGAGAAATGAGAAGCAAAGAGGAAAGTTGGTTAGATGTTGTGCTCCCCTATTTCACACTTGGCTGCTCAAACACTTACCCAAGACCGATGCCTTCCTGAATCCTCACCAGCAGAAGAATTGGGCTAAGAGACTTATTGCTTTGACTTTAGATGACATCAGATGGTGCACCCAGAGTACCAAGGGCAGAGACATAATCACTAGCTGTGGGCAGTACCCCAATGTACCTCTAGTGGGAGTGAAGGGTTGCATCAACTACAATCCCTTGCTGTTTAAGAGACAATTGGGCTATGCTTTGGTCCATCCTCCTAGAGTGCAAGATTTAGCTGAAACCCTGTATTGTGAGATAAAGCCTAATCTAGCTGTTGTCAGACAAGCATCCTGGGCTTGGGACAACATCCAGACCAAAGGGATGGCCATCCTTGGGAGGTGCAATAATGTGGCTTTAGCTCAGTATTATGATTGGTCTCATGCTAGGGCTCAGATCTCTGGGATGCCTTTCACCATTGAGGATGCGCCTGGACCATCCACAGTACCACCTCCAGCCACTGTCAGCCTGGAAGAATTTGAGAAACTGAAGGAGAGGAATGAGAATCTGTCTCAAGCTCTGAAGAAGACCCTCTGGGAGAGGAGTGATGGTCGCCTAGACATTGAGAGGTTGGAAAAGCTTAAAGTGGAGCATCTGGCCAGGATTGAGAAAGCAGAGGACTACATCAAGAAATCAAGGGCTGGAGAGCAAATATTGAAGAATTCCTGTAAAGAGGCCCAGTTTCAGAAGGCTGGGACTGATCTCTATCTGCGAGAAAGTAAAGCTAGGTGGGTCAGGATCACTGAAGCTCGCACTCAAGAAGATAAGAGAACTCAAGCCAGGATTGAGCAATTGGAGGCCAATGAAAAGAAACAACAGGAGGCTCTGCTAGCAGCCCAGAAGGAGATTTCAGAATTGAAGCTTAGGGCTGCTGTGAAAAGGTCAAAGGACCAAGACAGGCACAAGAAGCTGACCACTTCTATTGCCACCATAAACCTTCTTATCAGAAACATTACAGAGCATCCGGCTGGTCCTGTAACTGACCACTTTTGAGGGAGGTTAAGGAGGATGAGTTTGGATTAGATGTTTGACTTCCTTGCTTGTTGTTATTTCCATTTCATGTACTTTTCTTTTTATGTTGTATTTTGACCCCTCAGGGGCATGTGTTGTAAAAAACAAACTATGTATGATCCACCATTTGTAATATATTTGTTAGTTTGTTTCATTGAGTTTCTTTTCTCAAGCAAACATCAAAGTATCTTCCTCAGGGTCTGGAAAGGTCAAAACCAAGAGCCAAGCCGGATACCTTGGAAAGAAAATAAGCATACTGCATTGCATACTGACTCTTGTTTTGTTTTGTAGGTTTTGTCATTACTTTATTTTGTTTCTAACTCTGTTGTGGTTCAGGAATTATTGCTCGCCGCCGGGTGTTCCCTCTCAACCGTCCGCACCGGTATCCTACTCGCAACAATCTTCCTGGTATCCAAATGGATCAAGTACAGCAAGATCTGACAGAGGTCAGAACTCAGATGGCTAATGAAAGGCTGGAGATGAGAAACCAAATGACCCAATTCATGGAAGTAATGAATGGCTTGGCCCAAAGTCAAGAAAGGTTGAGGGCATTGGTGGAAAGACAAACCCCGAAAGAACCCCATCTGGGAACTGGAGGAACAAGTAACAATGAAAGGGGTCAGCCTCATGTTAACCCACCAGTATATGGGCCTCATCTACATCCAGAAGTCAACATCCCGGGTAATGTGCAAGGAAATACTACTGCAGGAAGGATCTTGCAAGAAGATCCTCAAGAGGAGCAGTTTACTGTCATGGGAGCCGATGATGAAGTCTATGATAGGAGGTTTGATGAAATTGCTGAGAAGTTGAGATCTCCGGAGTCTCGAAATTCCCTGGGTTTTGATGTCATGGATATGGGGTTAGTGGATGGGGTAAGAATTCCCCACAAGTTTAAACCCCCGTGCTTCGAAAAATACAATGGAACTTCCTGTCCACGAACTCACTTACAGTCCTTCCTGGGAAGACTTAAAGCATATACTAGGATGAAAAACTGTGGATGTTTTACTTTGAAGACAGTTTGACTGGGGCTTCAAGGGAGTGGTATTCACACTTAACCAGAGCTACTATCAGGTGCTGGAAGGACCTAGCTGAGGCCTTCATCAGGCAGTACCAATACAATCTGGACATGGCTCCTAACAGAACCCTTTTGATGGGAATGTCTCAGTCCTCCAGAGAAAGCTTCAGGGAATATGCCCAGAGGTGGAGACAGCTTGCTGCTGCTGTCCAGCCACCCATGTCGGAAAGAGAAATGGCCGACATATTTATGAATACTCTGCAAGGAACATATATTGATAGGCTTGCTGCCTTTTCTTCCACCAGTTTCGCTGACGTAGTTATAGCTGGAGAAAGAATTGAAAGCCTGTTGAAAATGGGTAAGATTTCTGATAATGGTGCAAGTTCGTTCAGTAACTCCAGAAAGCCTTTTGTGGGACCTAGAAGAACCGGTGAGACAAATGACATTCATGCTAGCAGGGGCAGACCTCAGTATGTCCACAGATCAGTAGCAGCCGTCACTATTCCAGCTCCGATTCCTCAGCAACCAACATATCAACAACCACAACAACCCCACTATCAATAGCAAGTTCAGTATCCGCCACAGAGAGTCTACAACAACAGCAACAACAATCAACAACAAAGACCCTTTCAGCAAAGACCATCACAGGCAAATAGGGTGATTGATCCTATCCCTATGTCGTACACTGCCTTATTGCCACAACTCCTGAAACTCAACTTGGTTGAATTAAGGACATTGGCACCACCAGATCCCTCTAATCTCCCAAGAAATTATAATGTCAACGCCAGATGTGCTTTCCACTCCAACGCACCTGGCCACAATACGGAAAAATGCAGGGCTTTGCAAATGAAGGTACAAGATCTGGTGGATTCTAAAGCCCTCAACTTTGCACACCCTCCAAGTGTCACCAAGAATCCCATGCCCAATCATGGAGGACCAAGAATTAATGCCATTGAGGAAGACAATCCATCTTTCTTAATCACCAACGTTGGGCAGATTCGGACACCTCTGGTCGAAATAAAAGCCCAGCTTCTAGAGTGCCAGATGTTCCCCGGGTGTGAGCTCGGTTGTGGGTATTGCAACATTTCGGTCAACGGGTGTGATAACTTGAGAAATGGCATAGATGGTCTAATCAAAAGTGGTATACTTCAGATCTCAACAATAGCGCCTACAAATCCAACAATCCCTTTGACAACAATTCCTGAGTCTCCTACAACTGCAACAACGATCATTCCAACCAATTCATCAATATCATCAACAATGGCTTAATCCATCACTTCAACAAATCAAATGTCAACAACCATTTCTTCTACAACATCAGCATCTTTTTTGTCAACAGAATCTTCTACAACGCCAATAGAAATTAATGAAGACATCTCAGCAGTCACCATTTACTATGATCCGTCAAATGTTCCTGTCAGCAACAATGACCAACAACAAGCAGTGGCACCTCCTGCCAGATCACCAGTCACAATTTACTACGATCCGCACACCATTTCAGTACCCTCCTCTGCAGCAGTCAGTCCGGTTACCATCACGGTGCCTGGACCAGTTCCTTATGAAAGCAGTAATGCCATACCTTGGCATTATGGCTCTGATGTTTACTGCAACGGGGAGAAAATCACTTTGGATTCTTCAACTTCTTCTCCACAGATTGATAATGTTGGGGGAGGCGGAGGCTTCACCAGAAGCGGACGCCTTTTTGCCTCACAAGTACAAAGACCTAATGCTGAAGCAGAAGCTGCTGCCAAAGCAAAGGGGAAGAGTGTGATATCTGAAGGACCAATTATCAAAGAAACTCAGAAGACATCTTTTGAGCAAGATGTAGACGAGTTCATGAGAATTATAAAGAGAAGTGATTACAAAGTGGTGGATCAGCTTCACCAAACTCCCTCAAAGATCTCCATATTATCCCTGTTGATGTGTTCCGAAGCTCACAGGAATGCATTATTGAAAGTCCTGCACGCAGCATACGTGCCAGAGGAGATCACTGTTAATCAGCTAGAAACTGTGGTGGAAAATGTCAACACCAGTCATGGATTGGGCTTTACCAATGTTGACTTAACAACTGAGGGACGTAACCACAACAAGGCTTTACACATCACTCTAGAATGCAAGGGTGCTGTTCTATCCCATGTACTAGTGGACACTGGGTCTTCGCTCAATGTTCTACCAAAGAAAGCCTTGGTGAAGCTGGAGTACGATGGCTTGGCATTGCGTCCAAGTAATTTGGTGGTGAGAGCATTTGATGGCTCTAAAAGATCAGTGCTTGGGGAGATTGATCTGCCTGTGATGATTGGCCCGCAAACCTTCAAAATTACCTTCTATGTGATGGACATTCAGCCGGCCTACAACTGTTTGTTGGGTAGACCCTGGATCCATGTCGTTGGCGCTGTTACGTCTACCCTTCACCAGAAGTTGAAATTCGAGTGGGAAGGCCAGATCATCACCATATATGGTGAAGAAGACATCTTTGTTAGCCATCTGGCTACGTACAAGTACATTGAGATGGATGGAGAAATCCATGAAACTATGAGCCAGGGATTTGAGGCTCTGAACATAAATGAGGCATCTGCTGTACTGGGAACTTCCATGACGTCTTATCAGCAAGCCAGGAAGGTTGTTGAAGAGGGGACTGCCCAAGGCTGGGGCAAGCTGCTGCCCGTGGAGAAGAAGGAGGACAGATTTGGGTTGGGTTACAAACCAACTCAACAAGATCAACCAGAGGCTGCCAAGAAGCCCAATTTTGTCAGCGGGGGAATGCTCACCCCGGATGCAGTGAACAACTTGGAAGACGAGGATGAAAGCGACCGCAACCTGGAGAGCTGGATACGTCCAAGGATTCCGGGGAGCCAAGTCCTTAACTGGTCTTCCCAGGAAATTATAAGGGTTACTCCTGCAGAGTAATTATTATTTCCTGTATTTTTAAGCATGCATCAAGTCTTGCATCTTGCCCAAGATGACAAGACTCATTTTGTAATCGGGGCATCTTGTAATTTTGTGCAAACAGATCAATCAATGAATATCAGACATCTTTTGCAAATGAGTCTTCTTCTTTTCCACTCACTGTTTTTCATTTTTCTTTTTGTACAAAAATAAAATGGCAATGTTTTCCAAAATGAAAACTTCATTTCACTTTTTTCTAAACAAGATTAAAAATGATCACTAAAATGAACAATCTAAACCCTTGCAGAGAGTGCCTTTCAGACTGCACCAACAACAACACTGCTATGGCTTCGTATGACTTTGACAATCCAATCAATCAAGCTGATGAAGGGGTTGAAGAAGATTATGAGCTTCCTGAAGAGCTAGCCAAGTTGTTAAGGCAAGAGGAGAAGGTTATCACTCCTCATCAGGAGGAGATTGAAACGGTTAATCTTGGTACGGAAGAAGACGTGAAAGAGGTTAAAATCGGGGCCTGCCTACAAGATTCAGTGAAAGAGCAACTGATTGATATGCTTCGGGAGTATGTGGATGTCTTTGCTTGGTCTTATCAGGATATGCCAGGATTGGATACCGATATTGTCATGCACAAGCTGCCTTTGAAAGAAGACTGCCCGCCGGTTAAACAGAAGATGCGTCGTACTCGCCCAGATATGGCAATGAAGATAAAGGAGGAGGTACAAAAGCAGTGGGACGCCGGCTTCCTTGCTGTAACTAGCTATCCGTCGTGGGTTGCTAATATTGTGCCTGTGCCTAAGAAAGACGGCAAGGTGAGAATGTGTGTGGATTACCGGGATCTGAATAGAGCCAGCCCGAAAGATGATTTTCCATTACCTCACATTGATGTATTGGTTGACAATACGGCTCAGTTCTCGGTGTTCTCCTTCATGGACGGATTTTCAGGATACAATCAGATCAAGATGTCACCTGAGGACATGGAGAAGACAACTTTCATCACACCCTGGGGCACGTTCTGTTATAAGGTAATGCCATTCGGACTGAAGAATGCTGGTGCAACTTATCAACGGGCTATGGTAACATTATTCCATGACATGATCCATAAAGAAATTGAATGTTATGTGGATGACATGATTGCCAAGTCCCTCACAGAAGAAGACCACCTGGTGAATCTGTTGAAACTATTCAAGCATCTGAAGAAGTACCAACTGAAGTTGAACCCCAACAAGTGCACATTTGGGGTGCGATCTGGTAAGTTGCTGGGATTTATTGTAAGTTGTCGCTCCCGACAAATGACACCAGGTCAGATGAAGGTACAGACGCGAACGGTCGGCGAAGGGAACAGTGAGAACACACAGCCGTGAACTCACTGGAGATGAAAAGAGTCGCCAGCTAGGCATTTTTATCCCGGAGGAAAGGCAATGCTGCATAAGCCTAGAAAAAGATGGATAAGACGGTTGCGAACCAGAGAGACTGAGAAAGGGGGTTGGTTACAACCTGGGAAGGTATTAGCACCCAGATTGCCCGCCGTACTCGACGGGATCCACGCTTAAAAGATTTGTGTTTTAAAGGGGTAGTGTCAGTGCAATTTGTGCATAAAGAGCTGGAAAAGGATGTACAGGTGTCAGTGTAAAAGAAGTGTGAAATGTGATATATACAGTGTCAGTGTAGGAACAAAGATGAGATGCTCATGATAATGAGGCTAAAGAATGAAGCTGGAAAGAGGGGGAATGTACAGAGACTTTTGTTCGATAACTGTTAAGTTATGCCTACGTATCCTCTCGTGCAATGAGGAAGTCAGAACACCGTAGTTCGACCCAAAGAGACTGAAAGGTGAATTGACTGGTGAACTGCTTGCTTGTCAATGCTCAAGTGTATGACCTGTCTGGCTCAGGTGCTAACTGTCTTGCATTAGACGGAAGAAGCAAGTTCTCGATTGTGAGTGAGTGTGATGAGAAAAGAATCCCGAAGGAGACGATTATTGTTTTTTTTTTTGAGTTTTCAGTCTTTTATTGCTTTTTGAAGATTTGTCATAAGATAATGAGCTTAAGCCTAAACCAATGGGTTAGTAAACTCATTACATCTTCCCTCTGATTAGGGGTAATGAGAATTACCTTAAGTGTGAAGTCAGATTCTCACACTTAATCACCTTTTGATGTAGGATTAAGACCATTAACCTACTTGTGATTATTTAGATGTTTTTGTGGTTTTTGTTTAGTGTTGAGTAATGAGGTTAAGCCATAATCAAGGATTAAACAGACCCATTACACCATCCTAAAAGAAGGATAATAGATGAGAATGTTTAAGCTGAGGAAGACTCCTCAACTTAATCCAT
This sequence comes from Lathyrus aphaca, assembly GCA_963966055.1. Classification (NCBI taxonomy): domain Eukaryota; kingdom Viridiplantae; phylum Streptophyta; class Magnoliopsida; order Fabales; family Fabaceae; genus Lathyrus; species Lathyrus aphaca. Next base: position 494,756,698 of record OZ014522.1, read on the forward strand.
GATTAGGGATTAAACCCATGACAAAACAAGCCTTTATTAAGTGGATTTTATTTAATGGTATGATGATGAAGTGAATTTTATGATTTGTAAGACAACTTGAGGGGGACTTGTCCATTAACACTAGGGTTAGTCCTTCTTAACCACTTAAGGAAGAATTAGAACCCTAATGCAAGGCCCAAGTTACAAGTGTAATGTCTTGATGATTATTAGATGAATTGATTAAGAGATTTAAACACCTTAAGGGTTTGATACTTAGGATTAAAGTTATACACTCCATCCTAAGAGAAGGATGCAGGCATAAGCTTATTCACAAAGTCTTAAAGCCTTTAGGGTTTAGTCCCTGATTATGAGATGAAAAGAGAAGACTCAAAGAGAGACACAAAGGTAAAACTATGGGGGGACTAATCAAAACCCTAATTCATTGTCATGCTTGGTTGGTCCTAAGGTTTATGAGGTTTCCAAGAACAATCTTCAGAGGAGCCACCAGGAAGCAGATGAACAGGATTAAGAGAAGCAAAGTGACTTGCTTCATTCAAGAAGTCAAGTCACTTGAAGAAAGAAAGTGGGATGAAGAAGAATGAGCAAGCTCAAACTCAAACACATATAAGAATTCAGCAATGGATGCAAGAGAGATGAAAAGAAAAGTTATGAGAAGTGAAGGCAAATCCACTTCTCAAGTTTACTTACCACCTGAAATGTTAGAAAGAAATGCAATGTAATGCAAGATGAGATGAAATGATATGATGCAAAGCAAGACCAGAAGCATGTTGATGATGATTATGATGTTATGAGGTGCTGCAAACATGAGGCAAAGCAATGGGGATGTTCATACAAGCTTATGAATGCAAATGATGCAAGCTAAGGAGCATGAACCAGCATGAAAAGTTATGAATCATACAAGACAAATGACATGGCAAATATGTAATGCAATGATCAAAGATGCTTTATACATGTCTTAAGATGTCAAATGAATCATGAGAATGCACAAAATGCCAAGACAAGTCATGTCATGCAAGGAAATGCAAGAGGGATGCAAATGGAAGCCCAAATTAGGGTTTATGGATCAAACATCAAACACAAACCAAAAACAGAAGCAAAACCCTAAAGTAAAAAATGGAAAATGGTACCCAAGGAAACACTAGACCTATAATAAACCACTGCCCAAAGGGGAGCTCTCAACTCTCAACCAAACTCAAGATATGAATTTTCTAAGTTATTAGGGTTTTTTAGGGTTCTTAACAAAACAAATGCCAATCAATTAGAAAATGCAAGAACAAATCATGGCCTTTTTATCCTTGAAAATACATGCTAAACAAAAGACAATGCAAGAAGAATCAATGTCTCAACCTTCACCAATAGGCAGAAATGAATTTTTGAATTCATGATCAAAATAATGCATAAAAAATGATTTAATTCAATGAAAAATTCTTAAAATGCATCAAGATCAAAAAAGAAATTTGGTTTGAAGGTTGGACAATGTTTCTAAATGTCTTAGAACATTTCATGAATTTTTTTGTAATTTTTAAATACCTAAAAGTATTTTTAATTAATTAATTCTCATTAATCAATTAAAAATAATCTTTTAAATATTTAAAAATACTTTTTAGTGATAAAAATAAAACTAAAAATATTTTTGGGTTTTAAAAATTAGTGAAACTCTTGACAAAAAGTTTCATAATTTTTAAAACATTTTTGCTATTTTAAATAAATTGTACAAAACAAATGAATTAAAATGAAATAAAAAATAATGAAAATGAGAAGTAATCACAAGGGATGGCCAGGATTTGGTCTGGGGAGAAGTTTGTTGACTGCGCGCGCAATCTAAAGGCTGACATTCAAACTTCATTAATCCCAATTAAAAATTAATTAATCTGAATTAATAAAGTCAACTTAAGATTAGGGCAAAATAGAGAGATCCTGGGCGTCCAAATGCGCGCGAGTCAACACATCCAAGGGGTATTATTCAAACTTCATTAATCACTCAGATTAGGGCTAATTAAACTCAGGTGGCCGGAGAAGACTTCCGGTCATCTTCTCCGGCCAGCTTCCCCCTGAAAATTTCCCAAATCCCTCAAAACGCATCAAAAATGAAAAACAAGAACTGGGAAATGATCCTCACATCCTCACGAATCAAAACCCTATCCTAAAACAAATTTATATTTCCTAAATAAGCTGAATCGAAAGGAATAAGTTCTAGGTCACGCAAGCTTCAGAAACAAATTAAATGCTCATTTCAAGACTATTTTCAAAACCAGTGGTACCAGAATGATCAGCAAGACATGAAGAACAAGTTTGTAACTTAAAAAACCAATTCTGGAAAAATAAATTTCAGGCTACCTGAGATTCGAAGCTTTCAGTTTGGGAACTTTCTGGCCACCTCTCCTTGTGCAATCTGCTCCACTTGATCCCCCAAAGATGTTTGAATGCTCAAAAAGGATTTAAGTTGGCTGGATAATGAGATTCGAAAGGAACTGCTTCAGCTTGATCAAAAATGGCAATGGTGTTTCTGGAGGTTTCAGGCCATGGTGAGTGATGGTTTGTGATCCTGAGGATGAATGGAGAAGGTCTGTGGTGTTTGTTTGGATGTTTGTGGCTTGTGGAGAGAGATTCGATAGAAAATGCAGGCTGAGGTGAAGGATGGTTATGGAGTATTCAGGCTTGTTTCAGGCTTGAGCTTTGGTGGTTTCTTGTCTATGAAGTGTGTTGAGTTGGATGATGAAGAAAGTTTGAGTGTTTTCAGGCTGTGGAGAGAAATTCGAAGGAACTTGCAAAAGGGGAGTGTTTTGTGTATGTTGTGAATGAATGAGTTTCAGCCTTGCTTGCCCTTATGCTTTGCTTGCAAATTGTCCACATAACTCTCTCTCATTGGTCAGTTGATTTGACATGTGCTTTATTGATTGGTAAGGCAACTTTTGCAAAAAGTCAAATAATGTGTAAGAGAAGCATGGCTCATGATCTTGGCAAGTACATGGCATGGGCTGCGCAGCAAAGGGTGAGGTGAGAGGCTAGCCAAAGTCAGCATCCAATGTCATAGTTTGTAGGAAGTGAAATGAGTGGTTTTGCAACTTGTTGCTTTATGGTTCCCATGAAAGAAAATCTTGTTACATGAACCAAAACATGAGCAAACTTGATCCAATTCTGATTTTTAGGACTTAGAGAATGTTTGTGTAATGGTTTGAAATGAATTAGAGGTCACATGATGCATTGGTTCAAGGTTTTTTGCAAAATTTCCATTTGGTGCATAACTTGAATTTTAGTGATTTTAGCCAACTTTGCATTGCCATAACTTTTGACCCAAGAAGAGTTTGATCATGTTCTTGTACTTTTTGAAAAGGGAAAGATGAGATCTACAACTTTCATGACCAAAGTTTTTCCATTTGAAGCATTTTTGGATCAAGAATCAAGGCTTGAAAAATGACCTAAAATGATGCATTCTTGAAAAGTCAACTATGCCCAAAAAGTCAACATTTGCAAAAACCCTAAATTCTTGATTTTTATGAACTTACACCTTCTTCCATGATCAAATAAAGATCATATACACTCAAAATGAAGAAGATCACCCATTGGTTGGGTCATTGGGGGCCTCAGATGCCCTGATTTTGCACTGACTTGCCTGAAAAGTCAACTCTTGATCAGATGACTTCCCCATGGAATTTCTTCATGAAAATTGATATGCATACTCCCTATACCATATATAGACCAATGGAAACAAGAATGACCAAAAAATTTGGGGTTATGGCCTCTGAAACCAAAACCCTAATTTTCAGTCAACTGTGCAGTTCAACCTGGCTCTGCATCCACTCAAACCCTAGTTCTTGTGATTCCTCTGCATTTTTGACTTTGAGGAGGTGAAATATGATATAAGAACACACATGGACCCCTTTGAGTTGATTGATGTCCTTTGGAATGGCTCAAGATGCTTTGGGATTGCTCAGATCACAAACCCTAGGTGCAGATGCCTTGGAAGCTATGCAGTGAATCAAAAATGAGATGTGAGATGACATGATTGTGTTTATGCATATGAGAATGATCACAAGCCATGGTGTGAATGGGTGAGGGCAAATTTGGTGTGTTTACAGCTGCCCCTATTCAAACATGAGTTAGCTGTGCAGGATGTAAGTGACGGCCTAACAGGCAAACAAGATAACTTGTGGTTGAATACCAAAGACAGTCCAAAATTTGCACTCACAGAATGAAGAAGAAAAGGGATATAGATTGTAAAGGAAAATAAAGTATATTGTAAAGTGTAGGCGACGGAGGACGACCGTCGAGCAGAGGACGACTGCTGGGTAAAGAGCGATGACGGGGACGACCGACATGCTTGGGAGAGTGTATGAAAATAAAGCAATGACGGGGACGGCCGACATGCTGGGGATAAAAGGTAAAGCTAAGACGGGGACGGCCGACTAGCTGGGGAAAATAAAATCATGATGGGGACGGCCATCACGATAAAACTGTAAAATTTCTGAGGATTATTGAAACATGACGGGGACGGCCATCAAGTTCATAAAGGTAAAGTAACCAACGATGGGGACGGCCATCGGGTTAAAAAAAGGAAAAGGGACCACGACGGGGACGGCCATCGGGTTAAAGAATGAATGAAATAAAACAGATGATGGGGTATGGCCATCAAAGGTGAAGGACGATCACCTAGCAGGGGATGGCTGCTCTGTTGGGTATAAAGAAAAAATGATGGGGACGGCCATCAAAGGTGGAGGACGACCACCTGGCAGGGTACGGCTGCCGAAAATATCAACGATGGGGACGGCCATCGGATAGAAAAGGTCAACGATGGGGACGGCCATCGGACGATCAAGATGGAGGACGACCATCAAGAAGTGGAGGACGACCACTCAGCAGGGGACGGCTGCTCTCGAGGTTTGTCATGACATAGGACGAATGTCAGATAACCAAAATCAACAATGGGGACGGCCATTGGATAAAGTTGATGAAGGACGATCATCAAGAGGTGGAGGACGACCACCTAGCAGGGGACGGCTTCTAAAATCAACGATGGGGACGGCCATCGGATGAGCATGATGGAGGACGACCATCAAGAAGTGGAGGACGACCACTTAGCAGGGTACGGCTGCTCTCAAAGGTATCATAACACAGGACGAGTGTTAGATAAAAAGAAAATTTGTTGGCAATCTACTGGGGAGATAGTAAACACGGACGAGCGCTTACATCCAAGAAACAAAAGGTATAAGTGTTTGGTATTGTGTATAGATTAAAGATGCGGACGAGCATCCTTAAGACTACGATACGGACGAGTATCATGTAGAAACAAACTGACACATGTTCAGAGATGATGATACGGACGAGTATCAACTGGTTAACAAAGAACACGGACGAGTGTTGCATCTGAAAGGATTCTCCTGGGGAATAATAGACACGGACGAGTATCTATATTCAAGAAGACAAAGGTGTTTGACACGGTGTATGGATTAAAGATGCGGACGAGCATCCTTAAGACTATGATACGGACGAGTATCATGTAGAAACAAACACTAGACACAATGTTCTGAGATGGTGGTACGGACGAGTACCAACTGGCTAACAAAGAACAAGGACTACTGCCGAATCTGTGGGGTTATGAGTGATGACGTATACAAGATACGGACGAGTATCTGTATAAGCGTACCATGAGTAGTGAGTATTGTATTGTATAGACGAGTGTTTATCTGCTGGGGAGAATGACACGGACGGGTGTCAAGAGAGAAAAGTGTAATATTAACAAGTATCTGCTATACAAAGTCTAGGCGACTGCGCTGGGGATATGACACGGGCGGGTGTCAAGAAAGCGTGTATATACAAGTATATGTGAGTGCAAAGAGGATGTCTTTGGCTTTTTGCTGGTGATTTGACACGGACAGGTGTCTGGACGTATCTGTAATGAGGGTGATTTGTTTGTAAAGGGTATTCAGGCGACTTTACTGGGGAAAGATGACACGGACGGGTGCCAAATGGTGTATATACTGGTGTTTGTGATTTGAGAGGCAACTGCTTTGCTGGGACTCTGGTGGGGATTTCTGTACAATGGTGATGAACGGTTCATTATTCACAAGTGTTCAATTCACAACATGACTTATGATTATGCTATGCATTTGATTTTTGCCGTAATGCTCCGTATTAGACGGAATGCTACGCTCTGGGGGTGAATATGATGCGAATGCTATGATCATGCAAAGGGGCACGGATCCGGGATTCGGATCCCATTGCTGCGAAGATCTCTGGATGATCTGCTTGAAATGGACATCCCAGCTGGGTATGAGATCACTGGTAGATCTAATGATGCATTTGCTTGGGGATATATGTCACTGATTGACATATCCTTATAATATGTGACCCAGCTGGGGTTTGTAGAAGCTTCCTGTACTCTGTTGTGATCCTTCATGCGCTGCTCTTCTGAATAGAAGCTGGGGATTCTGTGGGGGGATGATTCCCTGATTTCTGCATTCTGCTGAGGAAGAATGGCAACTCGGCTGGGGATAATGCTTGTTGGCAACTCAGCTGGGGAGAGCAATGAGAGGCAACTCAGCTGGGGATAGAGCATTCTGAGTGTTAAGCCTGTTTGTTGATTTGGCAACTTTGCTGGGGAAATGGGCACCTTCTAGTGCCATGTGGAAGATAGACCGAGTTGATAATGATTCGCCTACTTGCTGAGACGTAACCTGCATGCCCCAGGTTGCGTTTTGGATACCTGCAATCCTGCAAAGATAATGGAACGTACAAAAGGTCCCGAGGTATCCCTTACTGGATTCCGTCATAGGAGTTAAGTACTTTCGAGAATAATCAGATTCCCTGTAAGCATGTGTTTTCATTTTTAGAGAAAGGCATCTGTACTTATGCAATTGTATTTTTAGAGATATCAGATGACTCTTTGCAAAACGTAAATGTAAAAACGACACATGACTGAAAATCTGATTTTATTAATTCATGTGCCCTGAATTGGCAAAGATACAGTCAAAGAAGCATATCTCCTGAAATGAGGAGATTGTTACAAATTGAGAAATAAAGTGCTGGCGATGTCGACGACGCTTTGAGGAGCTTCCTCTTCTGCTATGACTCGTATGACAATGACGTTCTTCTCGTCTTGCTTTCTGGAGAGAGTTGATTCTGATCGAAGCTTGATCCTTTGGAAGCTTACCAAGTTGTAGGTGATACAGACGAATTCAGAGTGCAGTTGTTCGCTTATTCCCTTATTTTGCATGGATCGCCCTTTCGGGTTTTCAATCCATCGGGATACCCATTTTTGCCTGAGCTGTCCAATGCGGCTTTTCAACTCAGCGGGTGTACATTTTTTTGTTTATTTTCCCTTACTTTTGCCCGAGTCTTTTATTCTGTTTTTGACTCGCCGGGATGCCCTATTTTTGCCTGGACTTACATTCTGTTTTTATGTCCAGCGGGTCATTTTATGCGAAGTATTTTTTAACTGCATCTGAATTCACAGGGGACGGGAAATCTTCACCATCCATGGTGCTGAGCATCAGTGCTCCACCAGAGAAAACTTTCTTTACAACGAATGGTCCTTCATAATTTGGAGTCCATTTTCCCCTGTAGTCTGTATGAGGAGGGAGGATTCTTTTCAGCACAAGATCCCCTACTTGGTATTCTCAGTGCCTGACTTTTTGATCGAAGGCTTTCTTCATCCTCTTCTGATATAGCTGTCCATGGCAGATCGCAGCCAATCTCTTCTCTTCGATCAGACTCAGTTGTTCGAATCGGGACCGCATCCATTCTGCTTCACTCAGTTTAACATCCATTAATACCCGTAACGAGGGTAATTCAACTTCAACTGGTAGGACTGCTTCCATACCATACACAAGTTGATACGGTGTTGCCCCAGTGGATGTTCTGATTGATGTGCGGTACCCATGCAAGGCAAATGGTAGCATTTCGTGCCAGTCTTTGTATGTGATTACCATCTTCTGTACAATCTTCTTAATATTCTTATTTGCTGCCTCAACAGCGCCGTTCATCTTTGGCCTGTAAGGAGAAGAATTGTGATGTTGGATCTTGAAGTCCCGGCACAGCTCTGCCATCATTTTGTTGTTCAAGTTGGAACCATTATCAGTAATGATTCGCTCGGGCACTCCATACCGACAGATGATATCTCTCTTCAGAAATCGGGCTACCACTTGTCTTGTGACATTTGCATACGAGGCTGCTTCAACCCATTTGGTGAAATAGTCAATGGCGACCAAGATGAATCTGTGACCATTCGAAGCAGTCGGCTCGATCTTGCCAATCATATCAATGCCCCACATAGCAAAGGGCCATGGTGAAGACATGATATTCAAAGGATTGGGAGGCACATGCACCTTGTCTGCGTAAATCTGGCATTTATGACATTTCCTGGCATAGGCACAACAGTCTGCATCCATTGTGATCCAGTAATAGCCTGATCTTAACAACTTCTTAGCCATGGCATGTCCTCCTGCATGGGTACCAAAAGATCCTTCGTGCACTTCATGCATCAACAAATCTGCTTCCGTCTTGTCAACACATCTGAGGAGTACCATATCAAAGTTCCTCTTGTATAAAGACCCATCAGTGTTCAGAAGGAAACTGCCAGCAAGCCTTCTCAAAGTCTTCTTATCATTGGAAGATGCCCCAGGTGGGTATGTTTGATCCTCCAAGAAGCACTTAATGTCATGGAACCAAGGCTTATCATCTTTTACAACATCTGCTGCAAATACATATGCTGGTCTATCAAGTCTAGACACTGAAATCTGAGGTACAAAGTTAGCAGCTTGAACTTTGATCATGGATGAAATGGTAGCGAGAGCATCTGCAAACTGATTCTCGTCCCGAGGGATATACTCAAGCTTGACCGTTGTGAAGAAAGTCAGTAACCTTCTCGTATAATCCCTGTAAGGTATCAGATGAACTTGGTGGGTGTACCATTTCCCGTTGGTTTGATTGACTACCAAAGCTGAATCCCCGAATACGGTCAATGTTTTGATCCTGAGGTCGATGGCTTCCTCAAGACCCATAATGCAAGCTTCGTATTCAGCTTCGTTGTTAGTGCAGTTGAAAGTGAGTTTTGCCGAGAAAGGCATGTGAACCCCCTTTGGTGTAATGAGTACTGCACCAACACCGCGACCATTCATGTTAACAGCCCCGTCAAACATCATAGTCCATTCTTCTTCCGGGTCGGGCCCTTCAGTGTGAATAGGCTCTTCATGATCTTTTGCTTTAATGAACATGATGTCTTCATCAGGGAAGTCAAATCTCATAGGCTGGTAGTCATCAATGGGTTGCTCAGCAAGATATTCAGATAGTACACTACCCTTGATGGCTTTCTGAGATGTGTACTGTATGTCATATTCCATGAGAATCATCTGCCATCTTGCAACCCGTCCGGTAAGAGCTGGCTTCTCGAAAATATACTTAACTGGATCCATTTTTGAGATTAATAAGGTAGTGTGGGTCAACATATACTGTCTCAGTCGGCGAGCAGCCCACGCTAAAGCACAGCAAGTTTTCTCGAGCAGTGAATAACGCTGTTCACAGTCGGTAAACTTTTTGCTTAGGTAGTATATTGCATACTCTTTTCGACCAGACTCGTCATGCTGGCCCAACACACACCCCATTGACTCTTCTAATACTGTCAAGTACATAATCAGAGGTCTTCCTTCGACTGGAGGCATGAGGATTGGAGGTTCTTGCAAATACTCCTTGATCTTGTCAAAAGCTTTCTGGCAATCTTCGTTCCACCTGACCGTCTGTTCTTTTCTTAGCAACTTGAACAAGGGTTCACAGGTTGCTGTGAGGTGAGATATGAACCTTGAAATGTAGTTCAATCGACCTAAGAACCCTCGAACTTCTTTCTCAGTCCTCGGTGCAGGCATCTCTTGAATAGCCTTGACTTTATCAGGGTCCACTTCAATCCCTTTCTCGCTTACAATAAAGCCCAGCAGCTTACCGGATCGCACCCCGAATGTGCATTTGTTGGGGTTCAGCTTTAGTTGATACTTCCTCAGACGCTTGAACAACTTCAGCAGATTCACCAGGTGATCTTCCTCTGTAAGGGACTTGGCGATCATATCATCCACATAACATTCTATTTCCTTATGGATCATATCGTGGAATAATGTCACCATAGCCCGTTGATACGTTGCACCAGCATTCTTCAGTCCGAATGGCATCACTTTGTAACAGAACATGCCCCAAGGTGTAATGAATGTTGTCTTCTCCATGTCTTCAGGTGACATCTTGATCTGATTATATCCTGAAAATCCATCCATGAAGGAGAATACCGAGAACTGAGCCGTGTTATCCACCAATACATCAATGTGAGGTAATGGGAAGTCATCTTTCGGGCTGGCTCTGTTCAGATCCCGGTAGTCAACACACATTCTTACTTTGCCGTCTTTCTTAGGCACAGGTACTATGTTAGCAACCCACGGCGGATAGCTAGTTACAGCAAGGAACCCGGCGTCCCATTGCTTTTGTACCTCTTCCTTGATTTTCATAGCCATGTCTGGGAGAGTTCGGCGCAGCTTCTGTTTGACCGGTGGGCATTCTTCTCTCAAAGGCAGCTTGTGCACCACAATGTTGGTGTCCAACCCTGGCATGTCTTGATATGACCAAGCAAACACATCAACATACTCTTGAAGCAGATCTATCAACTGTCTCTTCACTGAGTCTTGCAGGCAGGCCCCGATTTTAACTTCTTTCACATTTTCTTCCGTACCAAGATTGATCACTTCAATCTCCTCCTGGTGAGGAGTAATAACCTTTTCCTCCTGTCTCAACAACCTGGCTAGCTCTTCAGGAAGCTCATATTCTTCATCAACCCCTTCATCAGCTTGATTGATCGGATTGTCAAAGTCATACGATGTCATAGCCGTGCTGTTGTCGGTGCAGTCTGGAAGGCACTCTCTGTAAGGGTTAAGTTGGTTCATTTTAGTGATTGATTTTAATCTTGCTTTAGAAAAAGTGAAATGAAGTTGTCATTTTGAAAACACCGCCATTTATTTTTGTACAAAAAGAAAAATGGAAAAAACAGTGAGCAAAAAAAGAAAAAGGACTTGTTTGCAAAAAGATGTCTGATATTTCATTAATTTAATCTTGTTTGCACAAAAGTACAGATGGCCCTGATTACAAAATGAGTCTTGTCATCTTGGGCAAGATGCAAGACTTTGATGCATGCTTATAAAAAATACAGGAAATAATAATTACTCTGATTGAGTAACTCTTATAATTTCCTGGGAAGACCAGTTCGAGACACTGCTCCCCGGGATCTTCGGACGAATCCAATTCTCCAGGTTGCGCTCCTCTTCCAGCTCGTCTTCCAAACAGTTGATAGCATCGGGGGTAAGCATCCCCCCACTGACAAAACCAGGCTCTGCAGCAGCCTTTGCTTGATGTTGAGTTGGTTTGTAACCCAACCCAAATTTGTCCTTCTTCTCCTCCACAGCTAAGACCTTGCCCCAGCCTAGGGCAGTTCCTTCTTCAACAACCTTCCGGGCTTGTTGGTAAGATGACATTGGAGTACCAGATACAGCAGATGCTTCATTGACATTCAAGGCTTCAAAACCTTGGCTCATTGTTTCATGGATCTCTCCATCCATCTCAATGTATTTATAAGTAGCCAGATGGCTAACAAAAATGTCCTCCTCTCCACAGATTGTGACAACTTGACCTTCCCACTCAAATTTTAACTTTTGGTGAAGGGTAGACGTTATTGCGCCAGCGGCGTGAATCCAGGGTCTACCCAACAAACAGCTGTAGGCGGGCTGAATGTCCATCACATAAAAGATAGTTTTAAAGGTCTGTGGGCCAATTGTCACAGGCAGCTCAATCTCTCCCAGAACCGATCTCTTAGAACCATCAAAGGCTCTTACTACCAGGTTGCTGGGTCTCAATGCCAATCCATCATATTCTAACTTCACCAGAGCCTTCTTTGGTAAGACATTCAGGGAAGAACCTGTGTCCACCAGCACATGAGAAAGGACAGCTTCTTTGCATTCCATGGTTATGTGCAAGGCTTTGTTGTGGTTGCGGCCATCCGCTGTCAAGTCAGAATTGGTAAACCCTAGCCCATTGCTAGCAGTAACATTTCCAACCACGGTTTCCAATTGGTTGACAGTAATCTCCTCAGGCACGTAAGCTGCGTGCAGGACTTTGAGTAGTGCATTCCGATGGGCTTCGGAGCACATAAGCAGTGAGAGAATAGAGATTTTGGATGGCGTCTGGTGAAGTTGATCCACAATTTTGTAGTCACTCTTTTTGATGATCCGCATAAACTCATCAACTTCCTGATCAAATGGAGTCTTTAGGGCTTCTTTGGCAGCTGGATCTTCCTGCACCGGACCTTTTCCTTTTGCCTTGGCAGCAGCTTCTGCTTCGGCAGTAGGTTTTTGAACTTGTGAAGCAAAGAGGCGTCCGCTTCGGGTGAAGCCTCCGCCTCCCCCCACATTATCTACTTGCGGTGCGGGTGTTGATGTTTCCAGAGTGATTCTTTTTCCTTCGCAGTATACGTCAGAGCCATAGTGCCAAGGGATGGCCCTATTGCTTTCATATGGTACTGGTCCAGGCACCGTGACAGTGACTGGACTGATTGCTGCTGCTGAAGGGACTGTGATTGTTTGTGGATCATAAAAGATTGTAACTGGTGCTCTAGTGGGAGCAGCACCTTCTGAATGGTAAGCGGAATTATTTTCAGGATCGTAGAATATGGTAATAGTGGAGACATCTTCATGATTGATTGCTGGTGTTGTAGGAGGTTCTGTTGGAAGGACTGTAGTTGTTGCTGATGGAGAGTCGAAATGGAATGAAGCTGAAGTTGTAGCAGGAGGAACTGTTGAAAACTGATCATTTGGGAGGACAGGTGAAGTACTTGTTGATGGTGCTGATGAATTGTTGGGAACAATAGTTGCTGTATTTGTAGGAGGGTCTGAAACCGTTGTTGATGAAGTTGCCGGATTTATCGGAAATGATGTAGTGATCTGTAGCAGGCCACTCTGAATAAGGCTGTCAATGCCATTCCTCAAGTCCTCACACCCATTCCATGAGATATTGCAATAGGGGCATCCTAGTTCACACCCCGGAAATATTTGGTTTTCACGGAGTTGAGCTTTGATTTCCACCAATGGTGTCCGGATCTGATCCACACTTGTTATTAAATAAGACTGTTGGTCTTCTTCAATAGCGTTAATTCGGGGACCACCATGGTTTGGCATTGGGTTTTTATTGACATTGGGTGGCGGTGCAAAATTCAGAGCCTTGGAATCTACCAAGTCTTGTACCTTCATATGCATAGCTCTGCATTTTTCTGTACTGTGACCAGGTGCGTTCGAGTGGAAAGCACACCTAGCATTGGAGTCATAGTTTCTTGGTAGACTGTTGGGATCCGGAGGTGCCAACGTTCTTAGCTCAACCAGGTTGAGTTTCAGAAGTTGTGGCAGCAAGGCAGCATACGGCATTGGGATCGGGTCGATCACTCGGTTAGCTTGAGAGGGCCTCTGTTGGAATGGCCTCTGTTGATTGTTGTTGTTGGAGTTGTTGTTGAAGTTCCTTGGAGGATACTGATTCTGATGATACTGAGGTTGTTGTTGGAAGTTTTGTTGAGGAGGTTGATAGACTGGCTGTGGATGAGCTGGAGCAGGGATAGTGACTGCTGCTATTGACCTTTGAACATATTGGGGCCTACCCCTGTTGGTGTGAATGGCATTGGTCTCGCCAGTTCTTCTCGGGCCTGCAAAAGGCTTTCTTGTACTGCTGGACGAGCTTGCACCGTTGTCTGAGATCTTTCCCATTTTTAACAGGCTTTCAATTCTCTCCCCAGCTATGACAACATCTGCGAAGCTGGTGGAAGAGAAAGCAGCTAACCTGTCAATATAGGTTCCCTGAAGAGTGTTCATAAACATGTCTGCCATTTCCCTTTCAGACATAGGGGGTTGAACGGCGGCAGCCAATTGCCTCCATCTCTGAGCATATTCTCTGAAGCTCTCCCTCGAAGACTGTGACATTCCCATTAGGAGGGTCCTGTTGGGTGCCATGTCTAGATTATACTGATACTGTCTGATGAAGGCTTCTGCCAGGTCCTTCCAGCATCTTATAGTTGCTCTTGTCAGATGGGAATACCATTCCCTAGAAGCCCCAGTCAAGCTATCTTCAAAATAGAACATCCACAATTTCTCATCCATTGTATAGGCCTTCAGCCTTCCCAGAAATGATTGCAAATGAGTTCGGGGGCATGAAGTCCCATTATACTTTTCGAAACAAGGAGGCTTGAACTTGTGGGGGATCCTGACCCCTTCTACCAAACCCATGTCCATGACGTCGAACCCTAAAGAGTTTTGAGACTCCAGTGATCTCAACTTCTCAGCTATTTCTTCCAACCGTCTATCATAAGTTTCCTCTCCGGCACCCATTACTGTATACTGGTCCTCCTGAGGATCTTCTTGAAGTACTCTGGCTGCTGTGGCTGTCCCCTGAATGTTGACTGGGATGTTAGCCTCTGGATGGAGATGTGGGCCAAACACAGGGGGGGTAACATGTGGTTGCACCCTTTCATTATTACTGGTGCCTGCAGTTCCTACATGAGGCTCCTCTTGATTTTGCCTCTCCACCATGGCCCTCAGTCTCTCCTGGCTCTGAGCCATGTTGTTCATAACTTCCATGAACTGCGTCATCTGCGTTCTCATCTCTAACCTTTCGTTTGCCATCTGGTTTCTGACCTCCGTAAGGTCCTGCTGCATCTGATCCATCTGAATTCCCGGAAGGTTGTTTCTAGTTGGGTACCTGTGAGGCCTGTTGAGAGGAAATACCCGGCGGCGAGCAATAATTCCTGAGATTCACAACAGAGGTTAGCAACAACAAAACAAAAACCTACAAAACAAACAAAAGGGTTAGCATGCAATGCAGTTATGCTTATTTGTTCTCAAGGTATCCGGTTTGGCCTTCAGTTTTGACCCTTCCAGACCCTTGAAGATGATGCTGTTGAAGTTGCTTTTGATGTGAACCCCAACACAAATATATTACAAAGGTGAAATAATACAATTTGTTCATTTTACAACACAAACCCTCAAAGGGGCCAAAATACATCACAAAAAGCAAAAGTACATGGAAAAGGAACAACAACAAGCAAATGATCAAACTCCAAGGCCAAACTCATCCTCACGAACTTCTTTGAGAAGTGCTTCGGTCACAGGATCAGCCGGATGCTCCGTGAGACTTCTGATGAGAAGGTTTCTTGTTGCAACAGCTGCAGCCAATTTCTTGCTCTGACTTTGGTCCTTAGACCTCTTCAATCCTGCTTTGATTTTCAGCTCTGATATCTCCTCCTGGGCTGCTGCCAGGGCTTTTTCTATCTGCTCCATCTTGTCTTGAGCTCTCTTGTCTTCTAGAGTACGGGCCTCAGTGATCCGGACCCACCTGGCCTGACTCTCTTTCAAATACAAGTCTGTTCTTGCTCTTTGGAACTGGGCTTCTTTACAAGCATTTTTCAGAATCTGTTCACCAGCTTTAGACTTGTTGATATAATCTCCAGACTTCTCAATCTTAGTCAAGTGTTCCACTCTCAACTTCTCCAATCTCTCAATCTCCCTCACACCTTCACTCCTCTCTCTGAGGGTCTTCTGCAAGGCTTGAGTTAACTTCTCATTTCTTTCCTTCAAGCTCTCAAACTCCTCCAAACTGATAGTGGCAGGGGGTGGTGCTGAAGATGACTCAGGCATGTCTTCTATGGTGAAGGGCATTCCAGAGAATTGGGCCCTAGCATGGGACCACTCATAATATTGGACTGATGCCACATTGTTGCACTTCCCCAAAATGGTGATTCCCTTGGTTTGAACATGATCCCAGGCCCAAGCGGCCTGCCTAACAGTTGCCAGACTAATCTTGTTCTCACAGTAGAGGGTCTCCACCAAATCTTGTTCCCTAGGAGTATGGACCAGTGCATAGCCCAATTGCCTTCTGAACAACAGAGGGTTGTAATTGATACTTCCCTTAACTCCTATTAAGGGCACATTGGGAAAGTGCCCACAGCTTGTGATCATATCTCTGCCCTTGGTGCTCTGAGTGCACCATCTGATGTCTGCTGAAGTGAGAGTAGTGAGCCTCTTAGCCCAGTTGCTTTGCTGATGAGGATTTAGAAATGCATCTGTCCTGGGTAGATGCCTGAGAAGCCAAGCATGGAATAATGGAGCACAAATCCTTACTAATCTTCCCCTCTGCTTCTCATTTCTCTGATGTACTGAGTAATAGAGATCACCCAGTAAAGTTGGCACTGGGTTCTTCAGGATGAACAGGTGGATTGCATTCTTGCTAATGAATCGAGGCTCATCTGCAAACAACACAATTCCATATACACTTAAGGCCAACAGAGCACAAACAGCTTCCCACTCCCCCAAGGAGGCCTTCAAACTAGCTTGAGAAATCAGGAAGTCCAGATGAAATCCAAGGATCCCAGCTTTAGAGGTCATATGCTGTTCAATCAAAACAGGCTCCAGATACAAAGCTCTTGCTACCTCTCCATTGCTAGGAAAGACCATTTCAGGGTTGAATGGGATTTCTCTTTTGATGGGCAGACCAGTCAATGATGAGTATTCTTCCAGAAGAGGCCCCAACTGAAAGTCTTGAAAGGTGAAACATCTCAATGGGGGGTCATAGAACTGAATACAGGTATGGATCAAGCTTCTCTGAGATGGGTCCAGATCCATGATCAAGTCAAGTATATCCCCATAATGCTCTCTGAACAAAGGAATGTGATCTGGGGTGATCAGGGTTTGGATCCTCCTGATGTCTGATAAGTCTGGTTGGAAGAAATGATAAGTGATGTTGCTTTTCTTTGGAGCCATGATGCTGAGGACTGAGTAGAATAAGTGCTGATGAAGATGCTGAGGAGTGGGCCACTGGCTGGCTAGTGCAAGTAACTGAAGTATATGGCTGACAAACTGAAGCAAGTGCTGGTGGAGATAGGTCAATACTGTAGATGGGGTCAAAACCAAAACCAGATGAAAATGGATACCCTGAAACACAAATAAGCACATGTTAATATGATGCAATGAGTATGTATGCAAAATGAAATGCAAGGGTTTGTGACTGAGCTGGATCTGATTAACTGCCTTGGTATAGATCCATGTGTGTTCAAGAAATCCAGGTGGAGGTCTAAAAATCCAGTAACCAGGGTGGGAGACTCAAATAAAGAGCCACAAGTCCAAGGTTTTAGAATCACAAGAACTATCCAACATGGAGCATTCTTAACAAAGTCAAAGTAACAGGGTATTCTGAGGTCAAGGTACCTGCAAACCTGTAAACAGCCCAACCCCCTCACAGGTGGTGATCTAGAACAAGGATCCTCAAACTTGGATCAGTTATGAGAAGTGTAAACACTTCTAACCCGGAGGTACAGTGTTTACAATAACCATAAAAGTTCCTCCTCTAATTCACCTCAGTTTCTGAAGGTCAGTACTAAAAGGTCATCCAGACTTAGCAGGCTTCCCAGATAGCCCTAGCATTGCAGGAAATCTGCAACACAGAGTTCTCAAGAAGAAACCCATATCTGAACCGTGTTTCATATTCCCGCACCAGACCGAAATGGAATGGGAAAGAATATGATTCACTCTAGCCTAGGTGTCACTCAGGTCCCAGGTATAGGACCTTAACTCTCAATGAAATACCCACCCACCAAAGAAAAACCAGATCCAGCCAGCACAGTATGACAGTATGAAAAATATAAAGCTATAAAGAAAGCAATAAATCAACTGTACATAAAGCAATAAACAAAAATAAATACAAGCACATACAATCACATAACACCCCAGTAAACACAAATCAATCAAGCGCTAGGAGGAACCCACAAAAAGAACCAGAAGCCCTGGTTGCAATATAAGGGTCCCCAGCAGAGTCGCCAAGCTGTCGCTCCCGACAAATGACACCAGGTCAGATGAAGGTACAGACGCGAACGGTCGGCGAAGGGAACAGTGAGAACACACAGCCGTGAACTCACTGGAGATGAAAAGAGTCGCCAGCTAGGCATTTTTATCCCGGAGGAAAGGCAATGCTGCATAAGCCTAGAAAAAGATGGATAAGACGGTTGCGAACCAGAGAGACTGAGAAAGGGGGTTGGTTACAACCTGGGAAGGTATTAGCACCCAGATTGTCCGCCGTACTCGACGGGATCCACGCTTAAAAGATTTGTGTTTTAAAGGGGTAGTGTCAGTGCAATTTGTGCATAAAGAGCTGGAAAAGGATGTACAGGTGTCAGTGTAAAAGAAGTGTGAAATGTGATATATACAGTGTCAGTGTAGGAACAAAGATGAGATGCTCATGATAATGAGGCTAAAGAATGAAGCTGGAAAGAGGGGGAATGTACAGAGACTTTTGTTCGATAACTGTTAAGTTATGCCTACGTATCCTCTCGTGCAATGAGGAAGTCAGAACACCGTAGTTCGACCCAAAGAGACTGAAAGGTGAATTGACTGGTGAACTGCTTGCTTGTCAATGCTCAAGTGTATGACCTGTCTGGCTCAGGTGCTAACTGTCTTGCATTAGACGGAAGAAGCAAGTTCTCGATTGTGAGTGAGTGTGATGAGAAAAGAATCCCGAAGGAGACGATTATTGTTTTTTTTTTTTGAGTTTTCAGTCTTTTATTGCTTTTTGAAGATTTGTCATAAGATAATGAGCTTAAGCCTAAACCAATGGGTTAGTAAACTCATTACATCTTCCCTCTGATTAGGGGTAATGAGAATTACCTTAAGTGTGAAGTCAGATTCTCACACTTAATCACCTTTTGATGTAGGATTAAGACCATTAACCTACTTGTGATTATTTAGATGTTTTTGTGGTTTTTGTTTAGTGTTGAGTAATGAGGTTAAGCCATAATCAAGGATTAAACAGACCCATTACACCATCCTAAAAGAAGGATAATAAATGAGAATGTTTAAGCTGAGGAAGACTCCTCAACTTAATCCATGATTAGGGATTAAACCCATGACAAAACAAGCCTTTATTAAGTGGATTTTATTTAATGGTATGATGATGAAGTGAATTTTATGATTTGTAAGACAACTTGAGGGGGACTTGTCCATTAACACTAGGGTTAGTCCTTCTTAACCACTTAAGGAAGAATTAGAACCCTAATGCAAGGCCCAAGTTACAAGTGTAATGTCTTGATGATTATTAGATGAATTGATTAAGAGATTTAAACACCTTAAGGGTTTGATACTTAGGATTAAAGTTATACACTCCATCCTAAGAGAAGGATGCAGGCATAAGCTTAATCACAAAGTCTTAAAGCCTTTAGGGTTTAGTCCCTGATTATGAGATGAAAAGAGAAGACTCAAAGAGAGACACAAAGGTAAAACTATGGGGGGACTAATCAAAACCCTAATTCATTGTCATGCTTGGTTGGTCCTAAGGTTTATGAGGTTTCCAAGAACAATCTTCAGAGGAGCCACCAGGAAGCAGATGAACAGGATTAAGAGAAGCAAAGTGACTTGCTTCATTCAAGAAGTCAAGTCACTTGAAGAAAGAAAGTGGGATGAAGAAGAATGAGCAAGCTCAAACTCAAACACATATAAGAATGCAGCAATGGATGCAAGAGAGATGAAAAGAAAAGTTATGAGAAGTGAAGGCAAATCCACTTCTCAAGTTTACTTACCACCTGAAATGTTAGAAAGAAATGCAATGTAATGCAAGATGAGATGAAATGATATGATGCAAAGCAAGACCAGAAGCATGTTGATGATGATTATGATGTTATGAGGTGCTGCAAACATGAGGCAAAGCAATGGGGATGTTCATACAAGCTTATGAATGCAAATGATGCAAGCTAAGGAGCATGAACCAGCATGAAAAGTTATGAATCATACAAGACAAATGACATGGCAAATATGTAATGCAATGATCAAAGATGCTTTATACATGTCTTAAGATGTCAAATGAATCATGAGAATGCACAAAATGCCAAGACAAGTCATGTCATGCAAGGAAATGCAAGAGGGATGCAAATGGAAGCCCAAATTAGGGTTTATGGATCAAACATCAAACACAAACCAAAAACAGAAGCAAAACCCTAAAGTAAAAAATGGAAAATGGTACCCAAGGAAACACTAGACCTATAATAAACCACTGCCCAAAGGGGAGCTCTCAACTCTCAACCAAACTCAAGATATGAATTTTCTAAGTTATTAGGGTTTTTTAGGGTTCTTAACAAAACAAATGCCAATCAATTAGAAAATGCAAGAACAAATCATGGCCTTTTTATCCTTGAAAATACATGCTAAAAAAAAGACAATGCAAGAAGAATCAATGTCTCAACCTTCACCAATAGGCAGAAATGAATTTTTGAATTCATGATCAAAATAATGCATAAAAAATGATTTAATTCAATGAAAAATTCTTAAAATGCATCAAGATCAAAAAAGAAATTTGGTTTGAAGGTTGGACAATGTTTCTAAATGTCTTAGAACATTTCATGAATTTTTTTGTAATTTTTAAATACCTAAAAGTATTTTTAATTAATTAATTCTCATTAATCAATTAAAAATAATCTTTTAAATATTTAAAAATACTTTTTAGTGATAAAAATAAAACTAAAAATATTTTTGGGTTTTAAAAATTAGTGAAACTCTTGACAAAAAGTTTCATAATTTTTAAAACATTTTTGCTATTTTAAATAAATTGTACAAAACAAATGAATTAAAATGAAATAAAAAATAATGAAAATGAGAAGTAATCACAAGGGATGGCCAGGATTTGGTCTGGGGAGAAGTTTGTTGACTGCGCGCGCAATCTAAAGGCTGACATTCAAACTTCATTAATCCCAATTAAAAATTAATTAATCTGAATTAATAAAGTCAACTTAAGATTAGGGCAAAATAGAGAGATCCTGGGCGTCCAAATGCGCGCGAGTCAACACATCCAAGGGGTATTATTCAAACTTCATTAATCACTCAGATTAGGGCTAATTAAACTCAGGTGGCCGGAGAAGACTTCCGGTCATCTTCTCCGGCCAGCTTCCCCCTGAAAATTTCCCAAATCCCTCAAAACGCATCAAAAATGAAAAACAAGAACTGGGAAATGATCCTCACATCCTCACGAATCAAAACCCTATCCTAAAACAAATTTATATTTCCTAAATAAGCTGAATCGAAAGGAATAAGTTCTAGGTCACGCAAGCTTCAGAAACAAATTAAATGCTCATTTCAAGACTATTTTCAAAACCAGTGGTACCAGAATGATCAGCAAGACATGAAGAACAAGTTTGTAACTTAAAAAACCAATTCTGGAAAAATAAATTTCAGGCTACCTGAGATTCGAAGCTTTCAGTTTGGGAACTTTCTGGCCACCTCTCCTTGTGCAATCTGCTCCACTTGATCCCCCAAAGATGTTTGAATGCTCAAAAAGGATTTAAGTTGGCTGGATAATGAGATTCGAAAGGAACTGCTTCAGCTTGATCAAAAATGGCAATGGTGTTTCTGGAGGTTTCAGGCCATGGTGAGTGATGGTTTGTGATCCTGAGGATGAATGGAGAAGGTCTGTGGTGTTTGTTTGGATGTTTGTGGCTTGTGGAGAGAGATTCGATAGAAAATGCAGGCTGAGGTGAAGGATGGTTATGGAGTATTCAGGCTTGTTTCAGGCTTGAGCTTTGGTGGTTTCTTGTCTATGAAGTGTGTTGAGTTGGATGATGAAGAAAGTTTGAGTGTTTTCAGGCTGTGGAGAGAAATTCGAAGGAACTTGCAAAAGGGGAGTGTTTTGTGTATGTTGTGAATGAATGAGTTTCAGCCTTGCTTGCCCTTATGCTTTGCTTGCAAATTGTCCACATAACTCTCTCTCATTGGTCAGTTGATTTGACATGTGCTTTATTGATTGGTAAGGCAACTTTTGCAAAAAGTCAAATAATGTGTAAGAGAAGCATGGCTCATGATCTTGGCAAGTACATGGCATGGGCTGCGCAGCAAAGGGTGAGGTGAGAGGCTAGCCAAAGTCAGCATCCAATGTCATAGTTTGTAGGAAGTGAAATGAGTGGTTTTGCAACTTGTTGCTTTATGGTTCCCATGAAAGAAAATCTTGTTACATGAACCAAAACATGAGCAAACTTGATCCAATTCTGATTTTTAGGACTTAGAGAATGTTTGTGTAATGGTTTGAAATGAATTAGAGGTCACATGATGCATTGGTTCAAGGTTTTTTGCAAAATTTCCATTTGGTGCATAACTTGAATTTTAGTGATTTTAGCCAACTTTGCATTGCCATAACTTTTGACCCAAGAAGAGTTTGATCATGTTCTTGTACTTTTTGAAAAGGGAAAGATGAGATCTACAACTTTCATGACCAAAGTTTTTCCATTTGAAGCATTTTTGGATCAAGAATCAAGGCTTGAAAAATGACCTAAAATGATGCATTCTTGAAAAGTCAACTATGCCCAAAAAGTCAACATTTGCAAAAACCCTAAATTCTTGATTTTTATGAACTTACACCTTCTTCCATGATCAAATAAAGATCATATACACTCAAAATGAAGAAGATCACCCATTGGTTGGGTCATTGGGGGCCTCAGATGCCCTGATTTTGCACTGACTTGCCTGAAAAGTCAACTCTTGATCAGATGACTTCCCCATGGAATTTCTTCATGAAAATTGATATGCATACTCCCTATACCATATATAGACCAATGGAAACAAGAATGACCAAAAAATTTGGGGTTATGGCCTCTGAAACCAAAACCCTAATTTTCAGTCAACTGTGCAGTTCAACCTGGCTCTGCATCCACTCAAACCCTAGTTCTTGTGATTCCTCTGCATTTTTGACTTTGAGGAGGTGAAATATGATATAAGAACACACATGGACCCCTTTGAGTTGATTGATGTCCTTTGGAATGGCTCAAGATGCTTTGGGATTGCTCAGATCACAAACCCTAGGTGCAGATGCCTTGGAAGCTATGCAGTGAATCAAAAATGAGATGTGAGATGACATGATTGTGTTTATGCATATGAGAATGATCACAAGCCATGGTGTGAATGGGTGAGGGCAAATTTGGGGTGTTTACATAAGTGAGAAAGGGATTGAAGTTGACCCTGATAAAGTTAAAGCCATTCAAGAAATGCCTGCACCGAAGACTGAGAAAGAAGTTCGAGGTTTTCTAGGTAGATTGAACTACATTTCACGGTTCATATCTCACCTTACAGCAACCTGTGAGCCTTTGTTCAAGCTGTTAAGAAAAGAACAAACGGTCAGGTGGAATGAAGACTGCCAGAGAGCTTTTGACAAGATCAAGGAATACTTACAAGAGCCTCCAATCCTTATGCCTCCAGTTGAAGGAAGACCTCTAATAATGTACTTAACAGTATTAGAAGAGTCAATGGGGTGTGTGCTGGGCCAGCATGACGAGTCTGGTCGAAAAGAGTATGCAATATACTACCTAAGCAAAAAGTTTACCAATTGTGAACAACGTTATTCACTGCTCGAGAAAACTTGTTGTGCTTTAGCGTGGGTTGCTCGCCGACTAAGGCAGTATATGTTGACCCACACTACTTTATTGATATCAAAGATGGACCCAATTAAGTACATTTTTGAGAAGCCAACACTTACCGGATGGGTTGCAAGATGGCAAATGATCCTCACAGAATACGACATTCAGTACACATCTCAGAAAGCCATCAAGGGCAGTGTATTGTCTGATTATCTTGCTGAGCAACCCATTTATGATTACCAGCCTATGAGATTCAACTTCCCTGATGAAGACATCATGTTTATAAAAGCAAAAGATCATGAAGAGCCTATTCACACTGAAGGGCCTGACCCGGAAGAAGAATGGACTATGATGTTTGATGGGGCTGTTAATATGAATGGTCGTGGTGTTGGTGCAGTACTCGTTACACCCAAGGGAGTTCACATGCCTTTCTCGGCAAAACTCACTTTCAATTGCACTAACAACGAAGCTGAATACGAAGCTTGCATTATGGGTCTTGAGGAAGCCATTGACCTCAGGATCAAGACTTTGACTGTGTTCGGAGATTCAGCTTTGGTAGTTAATCAAACCAACGGCAAGTGGTACAAACACCAGGATCATCTGATACCTTATCGGGACTATACAAGGAGGTTGTTGACTTTCTTTACAACGGTCAAGCTTGAGTATATCCCGAGGGACGAGAATCAGTTTGCAGATGCTCTGGCTACCATTTCATCCATGATCAAAGTTCAAGCTGCCAACTTTGTGCCTCGAATCTCAGTATCCAGACTTGACAGACCAGCATATGTGTTCTCAGCAGATGTCGTTAAAGATGATAAGCCTTGGTTCCATGATATCAAATGCTTCTTGGAGGATCAAACATACCCACCTGGGGCATCTTCCAATGATAAGAAGACATTAAGAAGGCTTGCTGGTAGTTTCTTCCTGAATACTGATGGTTCCCTGTACAAGAGAAACTTTGATATGGTACTCCTCAGATGCGTTGATAGAACAGAAGCAGACTTGTTGATGCACGAGGTGCACGAAGGATCCTTTGGTACCCATGCTGGAGGACATGCAATGGCTAAAAAGTTGCTAAGATCAGGCTATTACTGGATCACAATGGATGCCGACTGTTGTGCCTATGCCAGAAAATGCCATAAATGCCAGATTTATGCAGATAAAGTGCATGTGCCTCCCAATCCTCTGAATGTGATGTCTTCACCATGGCCCTTCGCCATGTGGGGCATTGATATGATTGACAAGATTGAACCAACTGCTTCAAACGGCCACAGATTCATCCTGGTAGCCATTGACTATTTTACCAAGTGGGTTGAAGCAGCTTCTTACGCAAATGTTACAAGGCAGGTGGTAGCCCGATTTCTGAAGAGAGATATCATCTGTCGGTATGGAGTGCCCGAGCGAATCATTACTGATAATGGTTCCAACATGAACAAGAAAATGATGGCAGAGTTATGCCGGGACTTCAAGATCCAACACCACAATTCTTCTCCTTACATGCCAAAGATGAATGGCGCTGTTGAGGCAGCTAATAAGAATATCAAGAAGATTGTGCAGAAGATGGTAGTCACCTATAAAGACTGGCATGAAATGCTACCATTTGCCTTGCATGGGTACCGTACGTCAATCAGAACATCCACTGGGGCAACACCGTATCAACTTGTGTATGGTATGGAGGCAATCCTACCTGTTGAAGTCGAATTACCCTCCTTGCGAGTGTTGATGGATGTTAAGTTGAATGAAGCAGAGTGGGTTCGATTCCGATACGAACAACTGAATCTGATTGAAGAGAAGAGATTGGCTGCAATCTGTCATGGGCAGTT
This sequence comes from Lathyrus aphaca, assembly GCA_963966055.1. Lineage (NCBI taxonomy): Eukaryota > Viridiplantae > Streptophyta > Magnoliopsida > Fabales > Fabaceae > Lathyrus > Lathyrus aphaca. The sequence goes on from OZ014522.1 coordinate 494,781,952, forward strand.
GTATCAGAAAAGAATGAAGAAAGCCTTCGATCAGAAAGTTAGGCTCCAAGAGTACCAAGTAGGAGATCTTGTGCTGAAAAAACGCATTCCTCCTCATACAGACCACAGGGGCAAGTGGACTCCGAACTATGAAGGGCCATTCATAGTGAAGAAATTTTTCTCTGGTGGAGCACTGATGCTCAGCACTATGGATGGTGAAGACTTCCCGTCCCCTGTGAATTCAGATGCATTTAAAAAATACTTCGCATAAAATGACCCGCTGGACATAAAAACAGAATGTAAGTCCAGGCAAAAATAGGGCATCCCGGCGAGTCAAAAAACAGAATAAAAGACTCGGGCAAAAATAAGGGAAATTAAAATAAAAAATGTACACCCGCTGAGTTGAAAAGCCGCATCGGACAACTCAGGCAAAAATGGGTATCCCGGTGGATTGAAAACCCGAAAGGGCGATCCACGCAAAATAAGGGAATAAGCGAACAACTGCATTCTGAATTCGTCTGTATCACTTACAACCTGGTAAGCTTCGAAAGGTTCGAGCGTCGGTCAGAATCAGCCTTCTTCAGAAAGCAAGACGAGAAGAACGTCAAAAGTCATACGAGTCATAGCAAAAGGGAAGCTCCTTGAAGCATCATCAACATTGCCAGCATCTTTTTGTTTCTCAATTTGTAACAATCTCCTCATTTTAGGGGATTTGTTTCTATGACTGTATCTTGCCAATTCAGGGCACACGAATTAATAAGATCAGATTTTCAATCATGTTTCGTCTCGTACATTTTTATTTTTTATTTTCATTTGCAAGAATGTCCGATGTCCTTAAGATACTGGTTGCATAAATACAAATGCTTTTCTTCTAAAAATGCGTGCTTATAGGAAATAAACTTACTCCCGGGAGTGTCTAAACTCCTATGATGGAATCCGGTAAGGGATACCTCGGGATTACTGGCGCGTTTCTCTGTCTTTTCAGGATTGCAGGTATTCAAAGCACAACATGGTGCATGAAAGCTTCATCCCAACAAGCTGGCAAATCATTATCTACTCAATCTCAGCACCGGAGGTGCTTTCTCCCCAGCTGAGTTGCCATTTGTTGTTTCCTCCTCAACCAAGTACAAAAGCCAGGGAACCATCTCCCCACAGAGTTTCAGCCTCTATCCAAGAGAGCAACGCGCGAAGAAATCACAACAGAGTGAAGGAAGCTTCTACAAGCCCCCAGCTGGGTCCCTCATCACCAAGACATGTCTATCAGTGACCTATACCCCCAAGCAGAGTCACATATGTCAGATCTACCAATGGTCTCATCCCCAGCTGGGATATCCATTTCAAGCAGATCACCCAGAGATCTTCGCAGCACCGGGATCCAGATCCCGGATCGGTTGCTTTTGCATAATCATAGCATTCACATCATATTCTCCCCCACAGAGCGTAGCATTCCGTCTAATACGGAGCATTACGGCAAAAATAAAACATATTGCATAATCATAAGCCATGTTCTGAATCAAACACTTGTAAATACTAGCTTACCATCAACAATATACAAATACTCCCCAAAAAAATTCCCCAGCAGAGAGCCCAGACATTTCTCTTACAAATACAGGAACTTCCTGACACCCGTCCGTGACATATCCCTAGTAGAAAGTCAAAGCGTCCCCTTTGCACTCACGAATACATATATATATGCAACTTTCTTGACACTCGTCCGTGTCACTTTCCCCAGCATAGTTACCTGAACACTTTGTAAATCACATGTACTTGTTTATAATGCACTTTTTCCGACACCCGTCCGTGTCATGCTCTCCCCATCAAGTTAAATACTCGTCTATATACCACTCATACTTGTTACTCTTGTTCTACTCATACAGATACTCGTCCGTATCTTGTATACACCACTTATACCCCCTCAGATTCGACACTCGTCCGTGTTCTTTGTTAACCAGTTGGTACTCGTCCGTATCATCATCTCTGAACATGCGCCAGTTCTTGTTTCTACTGATACTCGTCCGTATCATGGTCTTAAGGATGCTCTTTCGAATCTTTAATCCATACACAATTTCAAACACTTATGTCTTCTTGAATTTAGACACTCATTCCCCAGAAGAGTCCCCGCAGAATCGATACTCGTCCGTGTTCTTTGTTAACCAGTTGGTACTCGTCTGTATCATCATCTCTGAACATGTGTCAGCATTTGTTTCTACCTGATACTCGTCCGTATCATAGTCTTAAGGATGCTCGTCCGCATCTTTAGTCTATACACAGTACCCAAACAATTATACCTCTCATTTCTTGGATGTAGACACTCGTCTGTGTTTACTGTCCCCCAGCAAAGTCCCCAACAAATCTTGTTGATTTATTCTCTTTCTATCTGACATTCGTCCTATGTCATGATACCTTCTCGGTAGCCGTACCCTGCCCGGTGATCGTCCTTCACCTTTTTGATGATCGTCCTTCATCATCCCCAGTGGAGTCTCTATTCATTAGAACCCATTTTCTATCCGGCATTCGTCCTATGTTGTGATATTGTCAGCAGCCGTCCCCTGCTAGGTGATTGTCCTTCACCTCTTGATGATCGTCCTTCATCATTTTATCCGATGGCTGCCCCCATCGTTGATCTTGTTATTTGACATTCGTCCTATGTCATGATAAACCCTGAGAGCAGCCGTACCCTGCTAGGTGAACGTCCTTCACCTCTTGATGATCGTCCTTCATCATGCTTATCCGATGGCCGTCCCCATCGTCGACCTTGTTATTCGACATTCGTCCTATGTCGTGATACTTTTTGGCAACCGTACCTTGCCAGGTGATTGTCCTTCACCTTGGATGACCGTCCCTCATCTTATCCTCAACAGAGCAGCCGTCCCCTGCTAGGTGATCGTCCTTCACCCTTTGATGATCATACCTCATCATTTATTTACATATAATCCCTAGAGATTACAAGGATAACAACAAGAATTGGTTATAAACTGTCATTCTTTCCTTTCTCTATCAAACAAGATTACAAGTATACAAGATAACAAATGACCTCTCTCTCTCTCTCTTGAATTAGGATTTTATCTTCCTAATTTTACTTATACAAGATGAGAGACTATCATATTATTTATAAGAAAACTAGCGCACTAACCTAATGGGATTTTTTAATAATTATTCATTACAAGTTAACTTATGGTACAAGCTAACTTAAACAATTGGGCTTACATGCAAATCCCGAATCAACATGTTAACAAACCTAGCAATATTGACTAATGTTTGTTAGTACAACTTCAACTACAACACACATTACTTCGACAGAACACTGTAAACACCCCAAATTTGCCCTCACCCATTCGCACCATGGCTTGTGATCTCTTCATATGCATAAGTTCAATCATAGCATCTCATATCACATTTTTGCTTCACTGCATTGATTCTAAGTCATCTGCATCTAGGGTTTGTGATCTGAGCCATCCAAGAGCCATCTGAGCCACTCCAAAGGGGATTGATCACTTAAAAGGGGTCCATGTATGTTCAAGTATCATATTGTATCCCCATAAAGTCAAGAAAGTCAAAGAATCACAAGAATTGGGAAAGGCATGGATGCAGAGCCAGGTTTAACTGCACAGATGACATAGAATTAGGGTTTTGGTTTCAAAGGCCATAACTCCAATTTTTTTGGTCATTCTTGTTTCTATTGGTCTCTATATGTTATAAGGATTATGCATATAAAGTTTCATGAAGAAATTCCATGGGGAAGGCACTTAATCAGGAGTTGACTTCTTGAACAAGTCAGTGCAAAATCAGGGCATCTGAGGCCCCCAATGACCCAACCAAGGGGTGTTCTTCATCATTTTGATTGTGTATGAACTTTATTTGATCATAGAAGATGTTGGAAGTTCACAAAATTGAAGAATTTCAAGCCATTTGCAAAGTTGCCTTTTTGGGAAAATGACTTGTAATGGAAACTTGCCATTTTGGGAAAGTTTTTCAACCCTTGCTTTTTGATTCAAAAAAGCTTCAAATGAGAAAACTTTGGTCATGAAAGTTGTATAATGGATCATTCCCTTTTCAAAAAGTACAAGAACTCATGCTAATTCATTTTGGATCAAAAGTTATGGCTTGTCAAAGTTGGAAAAAATCACATAATTTCAAGTTATGCACCAAAGAGGAAAAGTTGCAAAACCACTTGCCAAGGAAAATTGTGCTTTCAAATGGACTTCTAATCTTTGCACAAACATAAACCATTGCCTAAAGTTCAGAATGCACCAAGAGTTTGTTCATTTTCATGACTTGTGGATCAAGAAATCACAAAGGGGGCCATAAGTCACAAAGTTGCAAAACCTATGACAAACCCTAATCCACTTGCTGCCTTTCCTCTAATCCATTTCCATGGCTCTCCCTAAACTCAGCTGAGCCCAACCATGCCCCTATCACAGCCTTACACTTGCCCATACCTCAAGTACACCTAACATTGACTTTTTGCATAAAGACCCATACCAATCAAGCTAGGCCAGACCAACTCCTCTGACCTATCCAAGGGTGATAAGTGTACCAAAAGGAACTGAACACACCACACACACAAGCCTAAAACACTCTCCAAGCCATAGTTCACAAAATTCCCCTCTTATGAATTTTCCTTCGAAACACATCACACAAGCATCAAACATAAAAACAAACTCCATAGAACATCTCAGCATGTCTCACTGATCATCCCTGACCCTTCACCTTGCCCTGAAACACCCTGGAACTGAAACATGATTCCTTCCCCTCTCTGAACAGGACCACTTCAAACTCACAAATCAGCCATTCTAAACCCCAACCAAGCTTCATAACTTCATCAAGAGGATCATTGGGACCATTTTGAAGCAAAGAGGCAAGCAGAAAGCTCCTGGACTGAAAGCTCAATCTCAGGTAACATGATGAACAATTTTTCCAGAACCTTGATCTCTTGTTAGAATGTTGTTCTATATGTTGCCCTGATCATGGGGATCTATTTATTTTCGAAAATGAGTAAAAAACAAGCATGTTGTGATGTTCTGAAATTTTTGCCCTAAGATTTGTTTTCTTCGATTCTCACTGTGTAGTCAATATAAATTGTTTTTGGCCATGGATTATTGTTACCCATTGTTGAATGATTGATTCTGGAGATTTGTGGGCCTTGGGATGTGTTTTGAGTGATTCTGGTGAGAGAAGCAGCCGGAGAAGACGACCGGAGCTTATCTCCGGTCGCCTGAGTGTAATTAGGGTTTAAGTGTGATTAATTAGGAACTTTGAATCTGGGCCATAGGATCCCCTTTCCCGCGCGCGAACGAATGGCCTGGATGCTTCATTAAAGCTCTAATCCCTGATTAATTAATTAAAATCCTGTTTAATTAATTTATAAAACAAATTAGCCAGGTTTGAATCTGGGCATTTGGATCTGGTGCGCAGTCAACCAGTCCAAGCCCAGATCAAATCCTGGCCCTCCCCTTTGCATACTTTCATTTCTTTTATTTTTATTTGCATTTAAATTGTTTTATCTTTCATATTTTATTTAAAATAGCAAAAGACCTTTAAAAATTATGAAATTTTTTGTCAAGAGTTTCATTAATTTTTAAAACCCAAAAATATTTTTATTTTTATTTTTTTGCACTGAAAATTATTTTTAAATCATTTAAATGTTTATTTTTAATTAGTTAATGAAAATTAATTAATTAAAAATACATTTAGGTATTTAAAAATCACAAAAAAATTCACATAGCATTTAAAAACATTTAGAAACATTTTCCAACTCTCAAACCAAATTTTTTTTTTGTTCTTGATGCCTTTTGATCATTTTCATTGGATTTAATTTCATTTTTAGGCAATATTTTGTTTCAAACTTCAAAAATTCCTTACTGCCTAACCATTAAGAGTTGGATGATGATTCTTTTGGCATTGAATCTTGCATAGCATGTAGTTTATAGGATAAATTTGATTTGAATTGATCTTGAATTTTCAATTTGTTTAGCATTTTTCTTGTTGAGGTACCCCAAAACCCTAGCAATCTTAGGAAATTCATAACTTTCACTAGGTTAAGAGTTGGATCCCCTCCTTTGGGCAGTGAGTTTGTATAGGTTTGGGGTATCTTTGATTGCATTTTCAAATTTTTATCATGTCACTTGCTTCTGGTTTTGGATTTTTGCTTTGCATGATGCATGTAACCCTAATTTGTGCTTTCCCTTGCATCCATTTCTCATAACTTTTCATGTACATTCATGGTTCAATACATGCCTCATTTGCATCCTTATGCTTGTTTGATCACTCTCATTGCTTGCCTCATGTTTGTATCATCTCTTAGCATCATTAACATCATACTCATGCTTCTGGTTTTGGTTTGCATCATGGCATTGCATCTCATTTGCATTGCATTTCATTTCTTTTGGCTAACATTTCAGGTGGTAAGTTGTTTGAGAAGTGAATTTGCCTTCACTTCTCACAATCTCTTCTCATCTCTCTTGCATCTTTGCTGCATTTTATCTTGTGTATTTGATTGAGCTTGCTCAATCTTGTTCATCTTACTTTCTTCCTTCAAGTAACTTGTCTTCTTAAGTGAAGCAAGTTGTTTTGCTTCTCTTTGCTCCTTTCATCTGCTTCCTTCCTGGTGGTTTCTCTGAAGATCTTCTTGCAAGCCTCATAAACCCTAGGAATAACCAAGCATGATAACAATTAGGGCTTGAATAGTTCCCCATTTAGCTTTTAACTTTGTGTCATCTTTGAGTCTTCTCTTCTCATCTCATAATCAGGGACTAAACCCTAAAGGTTTTAAGGCTTTGTGATTAAGCTTATGCCTGCATCCTTCTATTAGGATGGAGTGTATAACTTTAATCATAAGTGTTAAACCCTTAATGTGTTTAAATCCTTTAATCAACTCACCTCATAATCATCAAGACATCAAGCTTGTAACTTGGGCCTTGCATTAGGGTTCTAATTCTTCCTTAATTGGTTAAGAAGGACTAACCCTAGTGTTAATGGACAAGTCCTCCTCAAGTTGTCTTACAAACCATAAAAATCACTTCTTCATCTTATCATTAACTAAAATCCACTTTAATAAAGGCTTTGTTTTGTCATGAGGTTAATCCCTAATCATGGATTAAGTTGAGGAGTCTTTCTCAGCTTAAATGTTCTCATCTATTATCCTTCTATTAGGATGGTGTAATGAGTCCATTAAATCCTTGATTATAGCTTAAACTCATTACTTAACACTAAACAAAAACACCAAAAACATCTAAATAATCACAAGTAGGTTAATGATCTTAATCCTACTCCAGGGTGATTAAGTGTGAGATGCTGACTTCACACTTAAGGTATTCTCATTACCCCCAATCAGAGGGAAGATGTGATGAGTTTACTAATCCATTGGTTTAGGCTTAAGCTTATTAACTTATGACAAACCTAAAAAAACAATAAAAGAACAAAAACACCAAAAACAAACAATAATCGTCTCCTCCGGGATTCTTTTCTCATCTCATTCACTCACAAACGAGAACTTGTTTCTTCCGTCTAATGCAAGACAGTTAGCACCTGAGCCAGACAGGTCATACACTTGAGCATAGACAAGCAAGCAGTTCATCAAGTCAATTTATCTTTCAGTCTCTTTGAGTCGAACTACGGTGTTCTGACTTCCTCATTGCACGAGAGGATACGTAGGTATAACTTAACAGTTATCGAACAAAAGTCTCTGTATATTCCCCCTCTTCCAGCATTATCCCCTAAGCCTCATAGTCTTGAGCATTTCATTTTTGTCCTCACACTGACACTTCACTTATACACTTCACTTTTCTTTTACACTGACACTTGCATTCTTTTCCAGCTTTGATACACAGATAGCACTGACACTACCCCTTTAAACACAAATCTTCTAAGCGTGGATCCCGTCGAGTACAACGGACAATCTGGGTGCTAATACCTTCCCAGGTTGTAACCAACCCCCTTTCTCAGTCTCTCTGGTTCGCAACCGTCTTATCCATATATTTCCTTAGGTTTATGCAGCATTACCTTTCCTTCGGAATAAAAATGCCTAGCTGGCGACTCTTTTCTTTTCCCCCTTTCGCCGACCGTTCGCGTCTGTACCCCTTATGACCTAGCCTCATTTTGGTGGGAGCGACAAACACGAGTGAACAGACTTCGATCTCATGCTTAAACCCTATCAAACTAGAAGCTACCCTCTGACCATACTTGAGTTCGATTCAATATCTCATAGAATTATAGTTAGTGCATTTTATGTTTTATTTTTATTTTTATTAGGTTTAGGGTCACATGGCGCATTTCTCTTTTCCCTTATTTTTTTATTTATTTGTATTATCCTCGGCTATATTGTCCAACTGATGGTTGATATCTTTTGCATCAATATTTTCAAATACCTTTTTTTTATTTTTTTTATTTTTTATTATTAATTAATCTATTACCTCAGTTTTGTCTAAAAACCAACTTGATTGTTATTATAAATAAACTTCCAGAATATGGCGCTATGTGGGGCTTTTCTACTTTATTTAATTGATATATTCCTTTGATTTTTCCTAAAAATTGATATGTTTGTTATTTTGCATGAAAACTTTAGAGAACTAGACTCTAACTTTTCATTTACTTATCAACAAACAATTTAACTTCATTGTCATTCTCTTCACAAAAACCCTAGGTGATTTTCATCAAAACTCTTCCAACATCAACTCGAACATCATCTCTTTTCAACGTTAACTATTCCAACATCATCTCTTTTCAAAACTCGTTGTAGCTTCGTTATCACGTTTGAGATATGTAACTCATCACTGCAATGTTCATAGAATTGTTTATAGAAATGATAATACCACTTAAATTATGTTTGAAATGTAGTTAGAGATGTTGTTACCACTGAAATTTTGTTTGATAATGTGTTAGAAATGTAATACCACTGAAATATTTCAACGTCAACTTTTCCATATATGTTTCATCATAACGTGTCCATGTATATTGAAAGTAAAGAATACATCATGGGCAAGATGGGTAGTTTAATAATCAATAGAGGGGACAATATGGTTTGTTTCAATGGTTGAATGCTAGGGATAATAAGAACTAAGAAAAGCATGATATTTATTGGGAAAATAAAAACTAGAGGTGCAATGATGCGTACCAAGGTTAAAAAAGCCCACAAAAATGGTGTTCTCTCACCGGTTAATTTTGATATGAGATCCAGTAAGGCTTATGGTGAAAATGTTGATGATTTTAAGAGTTACGTGGCATTACAAGGTAGAATTAAAGTGAATATTTTAATAGATAATTGACATGAGGTTGATGGTGATTTCAAAGATAGCATATGAACCAATATTATGGTATTTATTATGATTTTTTTTTATTTGTGTTACAAGTATATATGGCCATTTTTTTTGTTAAATACTAATATCAACTCTATTATGTAAATGTAGGAAGTGTTTATTGTTCCAAAGGATAGTATACTGAAGAAGAAATGGCGTGCATATACTGTTGAGCGTTGGAGGGGATTTAAGACACAACTCACAGATGAATATATTAAAAATCCAAAAGATAACGTAGAGCCTCCATACGTGAAGTATTCATTTATTTATAAGACACTTTGGAAGGGTTTTCTAGATTCTTGCAACACTATTAAATTCTTGGCTAAGAGCCAAAAAAGAAAAGAGAATAGAGCTAGAAATATCTAATCACGTAGGTTGTCTCATGGAAGATATGATAAACTCGAACAGGAAATGATTAATGAGAAAATAAAATAAAGGGAACTAGAGCTGAGAGATCCTTTTAGAAGTCTTGATTTGCAGTCAATCTCCACCATCATACCATGAGAAATGAAAGAGGGCACGTCAAAGACCAAATTGTAAGTTCACACTAGAGGCTACACACGAAGTGGCTAAAAATATTGTAAGGAGATACTTTTCAATATTACTTATTTTAGTAATTCAATTTTGTAAAGACCAATGAACTTTTATATGTGTTGTAGGATGTACTGGTTGAACAAGCTAAAGTGGGTATCCTCGTTCCACAAGATTGTTGTGACATCTTGGTAGAAGCGATTGGAATCGAGGAGCGTGTTAGGCATGTCCATGGTCTTGGAAGAGGGGTCGACTTAAATTTAGTTTTGGACCATCATAACCAATTAACAAATTAAATTTTACGAGAGAAATTAAAAAGATAGTTACTGAAAAGATAAAGGAGGTATTAGGACAAGAGTGGGAGAAGACTTTGTGGTAGGAGTGGGAGAGGATGTTTCGGGAGGTGCGGGATAAGCGAGAGAAGATATTACAGAATGAGCAGAAAAATATGTTGCATGAGGTGCAGAAGGAGTGAGAGAGGTTGGATGAGGTTGAACGAGAAAAGAGTAACAATGATGTGATTTAGGTATAAGTTTAATTTAAAATACTTGTGTTGTATGTTGTTGTTATTGTTTGTGTATTTTAATTTTTGTATTGTATTTAAGTTGTTTTTATGATGCATAAATGGAAACTGATGGGTGTACTCAACCATCCAATTCTAAATCACTTGGACATACATGAGAGAGTAGTTAAAAGGTTGTTATGGGTGGTGTAAGCATTATAAATTTGGTTTTGTAAACAATTTAGATTTGGTATTTTGTGTTATGTTCAGTATAAAATACAAATTATCTCATTTAGTCACATAATTTGTAGGTTTTGTTTAAAAACGATACAGGTCATTCAAAATGAGATTTTAAAAACAAGGTTATACCCCCGATTATTAACAAAAATCGATGTAAATATTGGCCTTTTTCCCTCAGTTATTAATAAAAATTGATAAGTCTAGGTCGTACACTACATAGTTTTGAAAATAAATAATATTGTTGTCTGGGATCGAACAATTGAAATTTTCAAATATCCAATTGGTTATTCAGAAACCAAGGGATAATGTGGTAGGTTTTCATGTCTCCCTTTGTTACCTCACATTCCTAACCAATGTATAATCCCATTTGCATCCGAGGTAATATGGGTATATTTGTAGTAGTGAATTTCATATGCACTCCAATTTATTACACTAAACGTAGGCATGTGACATCTGTAACACCCCCACTTTCCCATTTTAAAAAATAACAAAATAACATGTAAAATCAGACTTTTTGTCCAAAGCGGAATGCCATGTCATCAAAAATAACAACAAAACTTCTTGATTAAAATAGCGGAAAAATATGAATTGTTCAACTCAAGGAAAATTGCCAACATCTGTAAAACTCATCAATATCTTAAGGTTTACAATGCTTAAACAAAAGTGCGGTACGTAACAAAATAAGAAGAATAAAAAAATATAAAAAATTATCCCTGAATTTCGTGTTACGTATCAGAGCGATCATATGACTCAAACAAGCAACACGCAGTCCATTTACTCTCAAGTACCTGGATTATTTGTACTTCCAAGGAAGCACATATGAAACAACAACATTAAAGGGGTGAGAAACACATTCGATAATTAACGATGTGTAATACATTTCAAGAAGTAGTATCTCACACAATCAACATAAACAACATACATACACAACAATGATTAGCAACATTACTCATGATTCAACAACAATAATTATGCAATGTGACACAACAATGACACAATGCATGTGGCACCAAGTCACCTTAATTCATTCAATCAAACTCGATTCATAAAAGAAACCGGATAAATCACATACACCCATATGGCAATGATTTATCTCCAACACTCTCCACAACGGAGTATGGATGAATCACACACACTCATCCAACCATGATTCATCTCCACTAATAATACCTCAATGTATGCATGACAATGACTATGAACACACAAAACATGTATGAACACACGATTATACATCTATATGATCCATTTGATCACATATGCAACATAAAATCCTTATAATCCACCAACAATACCTCACATGAATTAATTAATCAATCGTCTAATTAATCCATATAAGTTTCGTTACCAATCACAATCCATCACCAATCCTCAATTTAATAATCCCCAATGCTTAATCCAACGCCCCAGATCAAGATAATCATCATCAAACACTAAATCAGAACAAACATCGCGAAAACACCAAAATTGCACCACACCCCTGATCATACGTGTAATGCACAAGGGCATACACGTATTTCCCAGATGCCATGCCTCCAGGCCCTTACGCCGCCACTACGCGTATCATCACCAAGCCTCAGCCTCATACGCGTATGGGCAACACCCTTTTCACCTTGTAATTCCCCTCAACATAAATAAATACGCGTATCACCCTCCCATACGTGTATTGCCCAATCTCCCTACACATAGTCTACGTATTTGGTCAGATAGTCGTGCCACCAAGGCTCACCTTACGCGTATTGAAGCCTATTAAGCATAATGGTGTGCTGCCACGCCCTGACATACACGCATGGATTTTCTTGTATGTGTATTGGCAAAATGCCACCAAATTATCATATTTGCTTCCTCAATCCGAATTTGTTCACTATGTGTCTCACTTCTACACTCCACCTCAGTCCTAGAATTGTTTCTACATCAGTTTTACACTATTCCATCATGTTAATTTATCATCTATCATTACTAGTCCAGTTTTATCAGTTTCTAGATCTAGATTCGTCACTCATCCTCTACTAGAACACAAAATTTACATACACCACAGATTATACAGAACAACAACAACAATAACTCATACATATAATTAATTCATTCAAATAAATTTCACAACAACAGATCAACATAGCAACAAAATCATCAAACATACATACAAAATCCTACGAGGGAAAGGACCCCTCACTACCCTATCATGTTATTATCACCAATTATGAACCCTTTCTCCCCCTTACCTCAAATTCTTGACAAAAATCCTACGAAAATGGTCTCTGGAGAATGCCCTAGCAGATGTTCTCCCTCTTCCTAGCTCCCCCTCTTGGCCATAAATGTTGTTATGCCTAAACCCTTCCTATTTTTTCAGATTAAAGATTAAGCCCCTTATTACCCTCACACTAATCATTTACTAAGTCATCCTTTAATTTTAATTAAAAAGAAAGTTATAATAATACTAATCATAATAAGATTATTAACATAATACTAATAATAATAGTAAGGATAATATTTCATTGGACCACATTACTATTACTACACACCTCCCCATTACTAACAACACCTCAAGTCTACTCGTCCCACTAGGACTCTACATCAAAACATCTAAGCACACACCTTAAACAAGGTCAGTGTCGCTCCCGATAAATGAAACGGGGTCAAATAAGGGTACAGACGCGAACGGTCGGCGAGAGGGACAATGAGAACACACAGCAGTGAACTCACTGCTGATGAATAGAGTCGCCAGCTAGGCATTTTTATCCCGGAGGAAAGGCAATGCTGCATAGACCTAGAAAAAGATGGATAAGACGGTTGCGAACCAGAGAGACTGAGAAAGGGGTTGGTTACAACCTGGGAAGGTATTAGCACCCAGATTGTCCGTCGTACTCGACGGGATCCACGCTTAAAAGATTTGTGTTTTAAAGAGGTAGTGTCAGTGCAATTTGTGTATAAAATAGCTGGAAGAGAATGTACAGGTGTCAGTGCAAACTAAGTGTGAAGTGTATAAATGTGTATTGTCAGTGTAGGAACAAGAGTGAAGTGCTCAAGATCATGAGGCTTAAAGAATAAAGCTGGAAAGAGGGGGAATATACAGAGACTTTTGTTCGATAACTGTTAAGTTATGCCTACGTATCCTCTCGTGCAATGAGGAAGTCAGAACACCGTAGTTCGACCCAAAGAGACTGAAAGATGAATTGACTTGTGAACTGCTTACTTGTCTATGCTCAAGTGTATGACCTGTCTGGCTCAGGTGCTGACTGTCTTGCATTAGACGGAAGAAGCAAGTTCTCGATTGTGAGTGAGTGAGATGAGAGAAGAATCCCGAAGGAGACGATTATTGTTTGTTTTTGTGTTTTCAGTCTTTTATTGCTTTTGAAAGTTTGTCATAAGTTAATGAGCTTAAGCCTAAACCAATGGATTTAGTAAACTCATCACATCTTCCCTCTGATTAGGGGTAATGAGAATACCTTAAGTGTGAAGTCAGATTCTCACACTTAATCACCTTTGATGTAGGGTTAAGATCATTAACCTACTTGTGATTATTTAGATGTTTTTGTTGTTTTTGTTTAGTGTTAAGTAATGAGGTTAAGCCATAATCAGGGATTAAACAGACTCATTACACCATCCTAATAGAAGGATAATAGATGAGAATGTTTAAGCGGAGGAAAGCTCCTCAACTTAATCCATGATTAGGGATTAAACTCATGACAAAACAAGCCTTTGATTAAGTGGATTTTATTTAATGATATGATGATGAAGTGATTTTTATGGTTTGTAAGACAACTTGAGGAGGACTTGTCCATTAACATTAGGGTTAGTCCTTCTTAACCAATTAAGGAAGAAATAGAACCCTGATGCAAGGCCCAAGTTACAAGTGTGATGTCTTGATGATTATTAGATGGATTGATTAAGAGATTCAAACACCTTAAGGGTTTAATACTTAGGATTAAAGTTATACACTCCATCCTAAGAGAAGGATGCAGGCATAACCCTAATCACAAAGTCTTAAAACCTTTAGGGTTTAGTCTCTGATTATGAGGTGAGAAGAGAAAACTCAAAGAGAGACACAAAGGTAAAAACTATGAGGGGAGACTAATCAAAACCCTAATTCATTATCATGCTTGGTTGTCCCTAGAGTTTGTGAGGTTTGCAAGAACAATCTTCAAAGGAAGCCACCAGGAAGCAGATGAACAAGATCAAGAGAAGCAAAGTGACTTGCTTCATTCAAGAAGTCAAGTCACTTGAAGAAAGAAAGTAGGAGGAGGAAGAATGAGCAAGCTCAATCTCAAACACAAATAGAAATGCAGCAATGGATGCAAGAGAGATGAGAAGAGAAGTTATGAGAAGTGAAGGCAAATTCACTTCTCAAGTTTACTTACCACCTGAAATGTTAGAAAGAAATGCAATGTAATGCAAGATGAAATGAAATGGCATGATGCTAGACCAAACCAGAAGCATGTTGATGATGAAAATGATGCTATGAGGTGCTGCAAACATGAGGTAAGGCATGGGGATGTTCATACAAGGCCTATGAATGCAAATGATGCAAGCTAAGGAGCATGGACAAGCATGAAATGTTATGAAGCATATAAGGCAAATGGCATGGCAAATATGTAATGCAATGATCAATGATGCTTTCTACATGTCTTAAGATGTCAAATGCAACACAAGAAGGCACAAAATGCAATGACAAGTCAAGTTATGCAAGGAAATGCAAGAAGGATGCAAAAGAAAGCCCAAATTAGGGTTCATGGAACAAACATCAAATAATAACTCAAAACAGAAACAAACCCTAAGATAAAAAATGGAAAATGGTACCCAAAGAAACCCTAGGCCTATAATAAACCACTGCCCAAAGGGGAGCTCTCAACTCTTAGCCAATCATAAGTTATGAAATTTATAAGTTATTAGGGTTTTTTAGGGTTCTTATCAAAACAAATGCCAATCAATTAGAAAATGCAAGATCAAATCATGGCCTTTTTATCCTTGAAAATACATGTCAAATGGAAAACAATGCAAGAAGAATCAATGTCTCAACCTTTACCAATAGGCAGAAATGAATTTTCAAACATATGATCAAAATAATGCACAAAATATGATTTAATTCCATGAAAAATTCTTAAAATGCATCAAGATCAAAAAAGAAATTTGGTTTGAAGGTTGGACAATGTTTCTAAATGTCTTAGAACATTTCATGAATTTTTTTGTAATTTTTAAATACCTAAAAGTATTTTTAATTAATTAATTCCCATTAATCAATTAAAAATAACCTTTTAAATATTTAAAAATACTTTTTTAATGAAAAAAAATGAAATGAAAATATTTTTGGGTCATAAAAATTAATAAAACTTTAAGGAAAAAGTCTCATAATTTTTATGAATTTTTGACTATTTTTAATAAATCATGCAAGTTTAAATGAAATAAAATGAAATAAAACAAATAAAATGAGAAGTAATCAGATTGAATGGATGGGATTGCTCCTGGATTCAAACATGTTGACTGCGCACGCTAGTGGAGGGCCAGGATTGCTTCAGACTTGATTAAATTAATTATGGATTAATTAGACCTAACACGTGGATTAGGGTTAATCAAACGCATCTGGGCCATCGAAACTGGAGGGAAGTCAAACATTCAACACTCATCTACGCTCAGCATTCAAACTAAAGTTAATGACTGTAATTAGGGCAAATCACTCTCAGGTGGCCGGAGAAGACTTCCGGTCGTCTTCTCCGGCCAGAAGCTCACCTGAAAATCTCAAAACCTCTCAATACGTACCAAAAATGAAAACCAAGAACATGTAAATGATCCTTATCCTCTCACGAATCAAACCCCTAACCTAAAACAAATTTATTCTACCTAAATAAGCTGAATCGAAAGAAAGAAAATCTAGGGTTCGTAAGCTTCAAACACAAATTAAATGCTCAAATCACAACCATTTCAAAAACTAAAGACATCAGAATGATCAGGAGAGCATGAAGAACAAGTTTGTAACAAGAAAAATGATTTCTGGAAAAATTATTTTCGAGCTACCTGAGATTTGGAGCTTTCAGTTTTGGATCTTTCTGGCCACTTCCCTCAGTGCAAGCTGCTCCTCTTGGCCCCCAGATGATGTTTGAATGCTCAAAAACAATTTATGCTGGCTGGATAGGGAGATTCGACAGCTTCTGCTCAAGCTTGCTCAACAATGGCAATGGAGTTTCAGGCACTCTCAGGTCATGGTGATGGGTTGTTTGAGGTCTATGCAGTGTGTAGAGAAGATTTGTGGTATTGGTTTGTGTGTTTGTGAGCTAGGATGGAAGATTCGAAAGTTTTTGCAAACTGAAGTAAGAAATGGCAGTGGGATTTCTTGGCTGTTTTAGGCTTGTGCTTTGGGTGCTGGGTGGCCTATGGAGTGTGGTGAGATGATTGATGAAGGTTGCTTGGGTGTTTGATGGCTGTCTAAGCAGATTCGAAGCAAGTTGCAATGTGGAAGGTTTTTGTGAAAGTGGTGAATGGTTGTGTTTCAGCCTTGGTCTTTGATGTGTTTAGCTTGCAAATTGATAACATATTTTAATCCAAGTGGCCAGAGGATGTGACTTGTGCAGCTGTGATAGGTAAGTTTGCTTTTGCATAAAAGGTCAACTTTGTGTAAGATAGGGCATGGGCAAGGTCTAGGCAAGTACAAGGCATGGCTGGCGCAGCAAAGGTGAGGGAGAGGCCTAGCAAAGCTCAGCAGCCAATGCACCAAGTTGTAGGAAGTGATCATGAGTGTTTTGCAAGTTGGTTGGCTTATGTTTCACATGTGATCCTTTGCATAACCAAACATGAAACCAAGGGCAAACTTAGTTCAAATCTGATTTTTGTAACTTAGAGAATGTTTACATGCTGATTTGAGATGAACTAGAGGTCACTAAATGCATTGATTCAAGGTTTTTTTGCAAAATTTCCACTTAGTGCACATCTTGAAAATAAGTGATTTTTGCCAACTTTGCATTGCCATAACTTTTGATCCAAGAAGAGTTTGATCATGTTCTTGTACTTTTTGAAAAGGGAAAGATGAGATCTACAACTTTCATGACCAAAGTTTTTTCATTTGAAGCCTTTTTGGATCATGAATCAAGGCTTGAAAATTGACCTAAAATAAGGCATTCTTGAAAAGTCAACTATGCCCAAAAAGTCAACATTTGCAAAAACCCTAAATTCTTGATTTCTATGAACTTCAAACTCCTTCCATGATCAAATAAAGATCATATACACTCAAAATGATGAAGATCACCCATTGGTTGGGTCATTGGGGGCCTCAGATGCCCTGATTTTGCACTGACTTGTCTGAAAAGTCAACTCTTGATCAGATGACTTCCCCATGGAATTTCTTCATGAAAATTGATATGCATACTCCCTATACCATATAGAGATCAATGGAAACAAGAATGACCAAAAAGTTTGGGGTTATGGCCTCTGAAACCAAAACCCTAATTTTCAGTCAACTGTGCAGTTCATCCTGGCTCTGCATCCACTCAAACCCTAGTTCTTGTGATTCCTCTGCATCTTTGACTCTGTGAGAATGTAACATGATACAAGAACACACATGGACCCCTTTGAGTTGATTGGTTGCCTTTGGAATGGCTCAAGATGCTTTGGGATTGCTCAGATCACAAACCCTAGGTGCAGATGCCTTAGAAACTATCCAGTGAATCAAAAATGAGATGTGAGATGACATGATTGTGTTTATGCATATGAGAATGATCACAAGCCATGGTGTGAATGGGTGAGGGCAAATTTGGGGTGTTTACAGCTGCCCCTATTCAAACATGAGTTAGCTGTGCAGGATGTAAGCGATGGCTTAACAGGCCAAACAAGATAACTCGTGGTTGAATACCAAAGACAGTCCAAAATTTGCACTCACAGAATGAAAAAGAAAAGGGATATAGATTGTAAAAGGCAAAATAAAGTATATTGTCAAGTATAGGCGACGGAGGACGACCGTCGAGCAGAAGACGACTGCTGGGTAAACAGCAATGACGGGGACGGCCGACATGCTAGGGAGAGTGTATAAAAGCAATGACGGGGACGGCCGACATGCTGGGGATAAAAGGGTAAAGCTAAGACGGGGACGGCCGACTAGCTGGGGAAAATAAAATCATGATGGGGACGGCCATCAAGATAAAACTGTAAAAAATTCTGAGGATTAATGAAACACGACGGGGACGGCCATCAAGTTCATAAAGGTAAAGTAACCAACGATGGGGACGGCCATCGGGTTAAAAAGGAAAAGGGACCACGACGGGGACGGCCATCGGGTTAAAAAGGAAAAGGGACCACGACGGGGACGGCCATCGGGTTAAAGAATAAATGAAATAAACAGATGATGGGGTACGGCCATCAAAGGTGAAGGACGATCACCTAGCAGGGGACGGCTGCTCTGTTGGGTATAAAAGAAATATGATGGGGACGGCCATCAAAGGTGGAGGACGACCACCTGGCAGGGTGCGGCTGCCGAAAACATCAACGATGGGGACGGCCATCGGATAGAAGAGGTCAACGATGGGGACGGCCATCGGACGAGCAAGATGGAGGACGACCATCAAGAAGTGGAGGACGACCACTCAGCAGGGGACGGCTGCTCTCGGGGTTTATCATAACACAGGACGAGTGTTAGATAACCAAAATCAACAATGGGGACGGCCATTGGATAAAGTGATAAAGGACGATCATCAAAAGGTGGAGGACGACCACCTAGCAGGGGACGGCTGCTAAAATCAACGATGGGGGACGGCCATCGGATGAGCATGATGGAGGACGACCATCAAGAAGTGGAGGACGACCACTCAGCAGGGTACGGCTGCTCTCAAAGGTATCATAACACAGGACGAGTGTTAGATAAAAAGAAAATTTGTTGGTGATCTATTGGGGAGATAGTAAACACGGACGAGCGTTTACATCCGAGAAGCAAAAGGTATAAGTGTTTGGTATTGTGTATAGATTAAAGATGCGGACGAGCATCCTTAAGACTATGATACGGAAGAGTATCGTGTAGAAACAAACTGACACATGTTCAGAGATGATGATACGGACGAGTATCAACTGGTTAACAAGGAACACGGACGAGTGTTGATTCTGAAAGGATTCTTCTGGGGAATAATAGACACGGACGAGTATCTATATTCAAGAAGACATAAGTGTTTGACACAGTGTATGGATTAAAGATGCGGGCGGGCATCCTTAAGACTATGATACGGACGAGTACCATGTAGAAACAAACACTAGACGCAATGTTCTGAGATGATGGTACGGATGAGTACCAACTGGTTAACAAAGAACAAGGACTACTGTCGAATCTGTGGGGATATGAGTGATGATGTATACAAGATACGGACGAGTATCTGTATAAGCGTACCATGAGTAGTGAGTATTGTATTGTATAGATGAGTGTTTTAACTGCTGGGGAGAGTGACACGGACGAGTGTCAAGAGAGAAAAGTATAATATTAACAAGTGTGTGGGTTGATGAAAGTGTACGCGACTGCGCTGGGGATATGACACGGACGGGTGTCAGGACGTATCTGTAATGAGGGTGATTTGTTTGTAAAGGGTGTTCAGGCGACTTTACTGGGGAAAAATGACACGGACGGGTGCCAAAAGGTGTATATACTGGTGTTCGTGATTTGAAAGGGCAGCTGCTTTTGCTGGGACTCTGATGGGGATTTTTGGGGGAAAGTGATCTGTATTCTGATGAATGGTTACCAGTCACAAGCGTTCAATTCACAACATGACTTATGATTATGCTATGCATTTGATTTTTGCCGTAATGCTCCGTATTAGACGGAATGCTACGCTCTGGGGGGTGAATATGATGCGGATGCCATGATTATGCAAAAGGGCACGGATCCGGGGTTCGGATCCCGTTGCCGCGAAGATCTCTGGTCGATCTGCTTGAAGTGGACGTCCCAGCTGGGGGTGAGATCATTGGTAGATCTAATGAGGTATCTGCTTGGGGATATATGTCACCGGTTGACATATCCTTGTAATACGGGACCCAGCTGGGGTTTGTAGAAGCTTTCTTCACTCTGTTGTGATCTCTTCATGCGTTGCTCTTCTGGATAGAGGCTGGAACTCTGTGGGGAGATGATTTCCTGTCTTCTGTATTCAACTGAGAATGACAAGGCAACTCGGCTGGGGAATTGTGAGAGGCAACTCAGCTGGGGAGAGCAATGGGGGCTACTCAGCTGGGGAAAGAGCATTTCAAATGTTGAGATTGAGTGTATGCTGATTTGGCAGCTCCGCTGGGGAAATGGGCACCTTCTAGTACCATGTGGAAGATAGACCGAGTTGATAATGATTCGCCTGCTTGCTGAGACGTAACCTGCATGCCCCAGGTTGCGTTCTGGATACCTGCAATCCTGCAAGGATAATGGAACGTACAAAAGGTCCCGAGGTATCCCTTACTGGATTCCGTCATAGGAGTTAAGTACTTTCGAGAATAATCACATTCCCCGCAAGCATGTGTTTTATTTCATCTCATTTCATTTTTTTTTTATTTTTTTTTTAGAGAAGGGCATCTGTACTTATGCAATTACATTTTTAGAGATATCAGACAACTTTTTGCGAAACATAAATGTAAAACGAGACATGACTGAGAATCGGATTTTATTAATTCATGTGCCCTGAATTGGCAAGATACAGTCAAAGGAACATATCTCCTGAAATGAGGAAATTGTTACAAATTGAGAAATAAAGTGCTGGCGGTGTTGACGACGCTTTGAGAGAGCTTCCTCTTCTGCTATGACTCGTATGACAATGACGTTCTTTTCGTCTTGCTTTCTGGAGAGAGTTGATTCTGGTTGAAGCTTGATCCTTTGAAGCTTACCAAGTTGTAGGTGATACAGACGAACCCAGAATGCAGTTGTTCGCTTATTCCCTCGTTTTGCATGGATCGCCCTTTCGGGTTTTCAATCCATCGGGATACCCATTTTTTGCCTGAGCTGTCCGATGCGGCTTTTCCACTCAGCGGGTGTACATTTTTTCATTTATTTCCCTTACTTTTGCCCGAGTCTTTTATTCTGTTTTTGACTCGCCGGGATGCCCTATTTTTGCCTGGACTTACATTCTGTTTTTATGTCCAACGGGTCATTTTACGCGAAGTATTTTTTAACTGCATCTGAATTCACAGGGGACGGGAAATCTTCACCATCCATGGTGCTGAGCATCAGTGCTCCACCAGAGAAAACTTTCTTTACAACGAATGGTCCTTCGTAATTTGGAGTCCATTTGCCCCTGTGGTCTGTATGAGGAGGAAGGATTCTTTTCAGCACAAGATCTCCTACTTGGTACCCTCGGTGCCTGACTTTCTGATCGAAGGCTTTCTTCATTCTCTTCTGATATAGCTGTCCATGACAGATTGCAGCCAATCTTTTCTCTTCGATCAGACTCAGTTGTTCGAATCGGGACCGAACCCATTCTGCTTCATTCAGTTTAACATCCATCAATACCCGTAAGGAGGGTAATTCAACTTCAACAGGCAGGACTGCCTCCATACCATATACAAGCTGATACGGTGTTGCCCCAGTGGATGTTCTGATTGATGTGCGGTACCCATGCAAGGCAAACGGTAGCATTTCATGCCAGTCCTTGTAGGTGATTACCATCTTCTGCACAATCTTCTTGATATTCTTATTTGCTGCCTCAACAACACCGTTCATCTTTGGCCTGTAAGGAGAAGAATTGTGATGTTGGATCTTGAAGTCCCGGCACAGCTCTGCCATCATTTTGTTGTTTAAATTGGAACCATTATCAGTAATGATTCGCTCGGGAACTCCATACCGACAGATGATATCTCTTTTCAGAAATCTGGCTACCACTTGCCTGGTAACATTTGCATAGGAAGCTGCTTCGACCCACTTGGTGAAATAATCAATGGCGACCAAGATGAATCTGTGGCCATTTGAGGCAGTTGGCTCAATCTTGCCAATCATATCGATGCCCCACATAGCAAAGGGCCATGGTGAAGACATGATGTTCAAAGGATTAGGAGGCACATGCACCTTGTCTGCGTAGATCTGGCATTTGTGACATTTTCTGGCGTAGGCACAACAGTCTGCATCCATCGTGATCCAGTAATAGCCTGATCTTAGCAATTTCTTAGCCATGGCATGCCCTCCTGCGTGAGTACCAAAAGATCCTTCGTGCACTTCATGCATCAACAAATCTGCTCCCGTTTTGTCAACACATCTGAGGAGTACCATATCAAAGTTCCTCTTGTATAAAGACCCATCAGTGTTCAAAAAGAAACTACCAGCAAGCCTTCTCAAGGTCTTCTTATCATTGGAAGATGCCCCAGATGGGTATGTTTGATCCTCCAAGAAGCACTTAATGTCATGGAACCAAGGCTTATCATCTTTTACAACATCCGCTGCGAATACATATGCTGGTCTATCAAGTCTAGACACTGAAATCTGGGGTACAAAGTTAGCCGTTTGAACTTTGATCATGGATGAAATGGTAGCAAGAGCATCTGCAAACTGATTCTCGTCTCGAGGGATATACTCAAGCTTGACTGTTGTGAAGAAAGTCAATAACCTCCTCGTATAATCCCTGTAAGGTATCAGATGATCTTGGTGGGTGTACCATTTCCCGTTGGTTTGATTGACTACCAAAGCTGAATCTCCGAATACGGTCAATGTCTTGATCCTGAGGTCAATGGCTTCCTCAAGACCCATAATGCAAGCTTCGTATTCAGCTTCGTTGTTAGTGCAGTTGAAAGTGAGTTTTGCCGAGAAAGGCATGTGAACTCCTTTGGGTGTAATGAGTACTGCACCAACACCACGACCATTCATGTTAACAGCCCCATCAAACATCATAGTCCATTCTTCCTCCGGGTCAGGCCCTTCAGTGTGAATAGGCTCTTCGTGATCTTTTGCTTTAATGAACATGATGTCTTCATCAGGGAAGTCAAACCTCATAGGTTGGTAGTCATCAATGGGTTGCTCAGCCAGATATTCAGACAGTACACTGCCCTTGATGGCTTTCTGAGATGTGTACTGTATGTCGTATTCTGTGAGAATCATCTGCCATCTTGCAACCCGTCCGGTAAGAGCTGGCTTCTCAAATATGTACTTGACTGGGTCCATTTTTGAGATTAACAAGGTAGTGTGGGTCAACATATACTGTCTCAGTCGGTGAGCAGCCCACGCTAAAGCACAGCAAGTTTTCTCGAGCAGTGAATAACGCTGTTCACAGTCGGTAAACTTTTTGCTTAGGTAGTATATTGCATACTCTTTTCGACCAGACTCGTCATGCTGGCCCAGCACACACCCCATCGACTCTTCTAATACTGTCAAGTACATAATCAGAGGTCTTCCTTCAACTGGAGGCATAAGGATTGGAGGTTCTTGCAGATATTCCTTGATCTTGTCAAAAGCCTTCTGGCAATCTTCGTTCCACCTGACCGTTTGTTCTTTTCTTAGCAGCTTGAACAAGGGTTCACAGGTCGCTGTGAGGTGAGATATGAACCTTGAAATGTAGTTCAATCGACCTAAGAACCCTCGAACTTCTTTCTCAGTTTTCGGTGCAGGCATTTCTTGAATAGCTTTGACTTTATCAGGGTCAACCTCAATCCCTTTTTCGCTTACAATAAAGCCCAACAGCTTACCAGACCGCACCCCAAATGTGCATTTGTTGGGGTTCAGCTTCAATTGGTATTTCCTCAAACGCTTGAATAATTTGAGCAGATTCACCAGATGATCTTCCTCTGTAAGGGACTTGGCGATCATATCATCCACATAACATTCTATTTCCTTGTGGATCATATCGTGGAACAATGTCACCATAGCCCGTTGATATGTGGCACCAGCATTCTTGAGCCCAAATGGCATCACTTTGTAACAGAACGTGCCCCAAGGTGTGATGAATGTTGTCTTCTCCATGTCTTCAGGTGACATCTTGATCTGGTTATATCCTGAAAATCCATCCATGAAGGAGAATACCGAGAACTGGGCCGTGTTATCCACCAATACATCAATGTGAGGTAATGGGAAGTCATCTTTCGGGCTGGCTCTGTTCAGATCCCGGTAGTCAACACACATTCTTACTTTGCCATCCTTCTTAGGCACAGGCACAATATTAGCAACCCACGGCGGGTAGCTAGTCACAGCAAGGAACCCGGCGTCCCATTGCTTTTGTACCTCTTCTTTGATTTTCATAGCCATGTCTGGGCGAGTTCGGCGCAACTTCTGTTTAACTGGCGGGCATTCTTCCCTCAGAGGCAGCTTGTGTACAACTATATCGGTATCCAACCCTGGCATATCTTGATACGACCAAGCAAACACATCAACATACTCTTGAAGCAGGTCTACCAACTGTCTCTTCACTGAGTCTTGCAGGCAGGCCCCGATTTTCACTTCTTTCACGTCTTCGTCAGTACCAAGATTAATCACTTCAATCTCCTCCTGGTGAGGAGTAATGACCTTTTCCTCTTGTCTCAACAACCGGGCTAGCTCTTCAGGAAGCTCATATTCTTCATCAACCCCTTCGTCAGCTTGATTGATTGGATTGTCAAAGTCATACGATGTCATAGCCGTGCTGTTGTCGGTGCTGTCAGGAAGGCATTCTCTGCAAGGGTTAAGTTGGTTCCTTTTAGTGATTGATTTTAATCTTGCTTTTAGAAAAAAGTGAAATGAAGTTATCATTTTGAAAACACCGCCATTTATTTTTGTACAAAAAGAAAAATGGAAAAACAGTGAGCATAAAAGGAAAAAGACTCGTTTGCAAAAAGATGTCTGATATTTCATTAATTTAATCTTGTTTGCACAAAAGTACAGATGGCCCTGGTTACAAAATGAGTCTTGTCATCTTGGGCAAGATACAAGACTTGG
This sequence comes from Lathyrus aphaca, assembly GCA_963966055.1. Classification (NCBI taxonomy): domain Eukaryota; kingdom Viridiplantae; phylum Streptophyta; class Magnoliopsida; order Fabales; family Fabaceae; genus Lathyrus; species Lathyrus aphaca. The sequence continues at coordinate 494,807,321 of OZ014522.1, forward strand.
ATGCATGCTATATAAAAATACAGGAAATAATAATTACTCTGCTCGAGTAACACTTATAATTTCCTGGGAAGACCAGTTCGAGACACTGCTCCCCGGGATCTTCGGACGAATCCAATTCTCCAGATTGCGCTCCTCTTCCAGCTCGTCTTCCAGACAGTTGATAGCATCAGGGGTAAGCATCCCCCCACTGACAAAACCAGGCTCTGCAGCAGCCTTTGCTTGATGTTGAGTTGGTTTGTAACCCAACCCAAACTTGTCCTTCTTCTCCTCCACAGCTAAGACCTTGCCCCAGCCTTGGGCAATTCCTTCGTCAACAACCTTCCGGGCTTGTTGGTAAGATGACATTGGAGTACCAGATACAGCAGATGCTTCATTCACATTCAACGCTTCAAACCCCTGGCTCATTGTTTCATGGATCTCTCCATCCATTTCAATGTACTTGTAGGTTGCCAGGTGGCTGACAAAAATGTCCTCCTCTCCACAGATTGTGACAACTTGACCTTCCCACTCAAATTTTAACTTTTGGTGAAGGGTAGACGTTATTGCGCCGGCGGCGTGAATCCAGGGTCTACCCAACAAACAGCTGTAGGCGGGCTGAATGTCCATCACATAAAAGATAGTTTTAAAGGTCTGTGGGCCAATTGTCACAGGCAGCTCAATCTCTCCCAGAACCGGTCTCTTAGAGCCATCAAAAGCTCGTACCACCAGGTTGCTGGGTCTCAATGCCAATCCATCATATTCTAACTTCACCAGAGCCTTCTTTGGTAAGACATTCAGGGAAGAACCTGTGTCCACCAGCACATGAGAAAGGACAGCTCCTTTGCATTCCATGGTTATGTGCAAGGCTTTGTTGTGGTTGCGGCCATCCGCTGTCAAGTCAGAATTGGTAAACCCTAGCCCATTGCTAGCAGTAACGTTTCCGACCACGGTTTCCAATTGGTTGACAGTAATCTCCTCCGGCACGTAAGCTGCGTGCAGGACTTTAAGTAGTGCATTCCGATGGGCTTCGGAGCACATAAGCAGTGAGAGGATGGAGATTTTGGATGGCGTCTGGTGAAGTTGATCCACAATTTTGTAATCACTCTTTTTGATGATCCTCATAAACTCATCAACTTCCTGGTCGAATGGAGTCTTCAGGGCTTCTTGGGCAGCTGGATCTTCCTGCACCGGGCCTTTTCCTTTTGCCTTGGCAGCAGCTTCTGCTTCGGCAGTAGGTTTTTGAACCTGTGAGGCGAAGAGACGTCCGCTTCGAGTGAAGCCTCCGCCTCCCCCCACATTATCTACTTGTGGTGCAGGTGTTGTTGTTTCCAGAGTGATTCTTTTCCCTTCACAGTACACGTCAGAGCCATAGTGCCAATGGATGGCCCTATTGCTTTCGTATGGTATTGGTCCAGGCACCGTGACAGTGACTGGACTGATTGCTGCTGCTGAAGGGACTGTTATTGTTTGTGGATCATAAAAGATTGTAACTGGTGCTCTGGCAGGAGCGGCACCTTCTGAATGGTAGGCGGAATTATTTTCAGGATCGTAGAATATGGTAACAGTGGAGACATCTTCGTGATTGATTGCTGGTGTTGTAGGTGGTTCTGTTGGAAGGACTGTTGTTGTCGCTGATGGAGAGTCGAAATGGACTGAAGCTGAAGTTGTAGCAGGAGAAACTGTTGTAAACTGATCATTTGGAAGAACTGATGAAGTACTTGTTGATGGTGCTGATGAATTGTCGGGAACAATAGTTGCTGTATTTGTAGGAGAGTCTGAAACTGTTGTTGATGAAGTTGCTTGATTTGCCGGAAATGATGTAGTGATTTGCAGTAGGCCATTCTGAATAAGGCTGTCAATGCCGTTCCTCAGGTCCTCACACCCATTCCATGAAATATTGCAGTAGGGGCACCCTAGTTCACACCCTGGAAATATGTTGTTTTCACGGAGTTGAGCTTTGATTTCCACCAATGGTGTCCTGATTTGATCCACACTGGTTATGAAATAAGACGGTGTGTCTTCTTCAATTGCGTTAATTCGAGGACCACCATGGTTTGGCATTGGGTTTTTATTGACATTGGGCGGAGGTGCAAAATTCAGAGCCTTGGAATCTACCAAGTCTTGTACCTTCATATGCAGAGCCCTGCATTTTTCTATACTGTGACCAGGTGCGTTCGAATGAAAAGCACACCTAGCATTAGAGTCATAGTTTCTTGGTAGACTGTTGGGATCCGGAGGTGCCAACGTTCTTAGCTCAACTAGGTTGAGTTTCAGAAGTTGTGGCAGCAAGGCAGCATACGGCATTGGGATCGGGTCGATCACTCGGTTAGCTTGGGATGGCCTCTGTTGGAATGGCCTTTGTTGATTGTTGTTGTTGGAGTTGTTGTTGTTGTAGTTCCTTGGAGGATACTGATTCTGATGATACTGAGGTTGTTGTTGGAAGTTTTGTTGCGGAGGTTGATAGACTGGCTGAGGATGAGCTGGAGCAGGGATAGTGACTGCTGCTATTGACCTTTGAACATATTGGGGCCTACCCCTGTTGGTGTGAATGGCATTGGTCTCGCCAGTTCTTCTCGGGCCTGCAAAAGGCTTTCTTGTACCACTGGACGAGCTTGCACCGTTGTCTGAGATCTTTCCCATCTTTAACAGGCTTTCAATTCTCTCCCCAGCTATAACAACATCCGCAAAGCTAGTGGAAGAGAAAGCAGCTAACCTGTCAATATAGGTTCCCTGAAGAGTGTTCATAAACATGTCTGCCATTTCTCTTTCAGACATTGGTGGTTGAACGGCAGCAGCCAATTGCCTCCATCTTTGAGCATATTCTCTGAAGCTCTCCCTTGAAGACTGTGACATTCCCATCAGGAGGGTCCTGTTGGGTGCCATATCTAGATTATACTGATACTGTCTGATGAAGGCCTCTGCCAGGTCCTTCCAGCATCTAATAGTTGCCCTTGTCAGATGGGAATACCATTCCCTCGATGCTCCAGTCAAGCTATCTTCAAAATAGAACATCCACAATTTCTCATCCATTGTATAGGCCTTCAGCCTTCCCAGAAATGATTGCAAATGAGTTCGGGGGCATGAAGTCCCATTATACTTCTCGAAACATGGAGGCTTGAACTTGTGGGGGATCCTGACCCCTTCTACCAAACCCATGTCCATAACGTCGAAACCCAAAGAATTTTGAGATTCTAAGGACCTCAACTTCTCAGCTATCTCTTCCAATCGTCTATCATATGTTTCCTCTCCGGCACCCATTACTGTATACTGGTCCTCCTGAGGATCTTCTTGAAGTACTCTGGCTGCGGTGGCTGTTCCTTGAACATTTGCAGGGATGTTAACCTCAGGATGTAGATGTGGGCCAAACACAGGAGGATTAACATGGGGTTGCACCCTTTCATTATTACTGGTGCCTGCAGTTCCTACATGAGGCTCCTCTTGATTTTGCCTCTCCACCATGGCCCTCAGTCTCTCCTGGCTCTGGGCCATGTTGTTCATAACTTCCATGAACTGCGTCATCTGCGTTCTCATCTCTAACCTTTCATTTGCCATCTGATTTCTGACCTCTGTAAGGTCTTGCTGCATCTGATCCATCTGAATTCCCGGAAGGTTGTTTCTAGTTGGGTACCTGTGTGGCCTGTTGAGAGGAAATACCCGGCGGCGAGCAATAATTCCTGAATATCACAACAGAGGTTAGCAACAACAAAACAAAAACCTACAAAACAAACAAAAGGGTTAGCATGCAATGCAGTTATGCTTATTTGTTCTCAAGGTATCCGGTTTGGCCTTCAGTTTTGACCCTTCCAGACCCTTGAAGATGAGGCTGTTGAAGTTGCTTTTGATGTGAACCCAGATAGAAACCAACACAAATATATTACAAAGGTGAAATAATACAATTTGTTCATTTTACAACACAAACCCTCAAAGGGGCCAAAATACATCACAAAAGCAAAAGTACAAGGAAAAGGAACAACAACAAGCAAATGATCAAACTCCAAGGCCAAACTCATCCTCACGAACTTCCTTGAGAAGTGCTTCGGTCACAGGATCAGCCGGATGCTCCGTGAGACTTCTGATGAGAAGGTTTCTTGTTGCAACTGCTGCAGCCAATTTCTTGCTCTGACTTTGGTCCTTAGACCTCTTCAATCCTGCTTTGATTTTCAGCTCTGATATTTCCTCCTGGGCTGCTGCCAGGGCTTTTTCCATCTGCTCCATCTTATCCTGAACCCTCTTGTCTTCCAGAGTACGGGCCTCAGTGATCCGGACCCACCTGGCCTGACTCTCTTTCAAATACAGGTCTGTTCTTGCTCTTTGGAACTGGGCTTCTTTACAAGCATTCTTCAGAATCTGCTCACCAGCTTTGGACTTGTTGATATAATCTCCAGACTTCTCAATTTTAGTCAAGTGTTCTACCCTCAATTTCTCCAATCTTTCAATCTCCCTCACACCTTCACTCCTCTCCCGGAGGGTCTTCTGCAAGGCTTGGGTTAACTTCTCATTTCTTTCCTTCAAGCTCTCAAACTCCTCCAAACTGATAGTGGCAGGGGGTGGTGCTGAAGATGACCCAGGCATGTCTTCTATGGTAAAGGGCATTCCAGAGAATTAGGCCCTAGCATGGGACCACTCATAATATTGGACTGATGCCACATTATTGCACTTCCCTAAAATGGTGATTCCCTTAGTCTGAACATGATCCCAGGCCCAAGCAGCCTGCCTAACAACAGCCAAACTAATCTTGTTCTCACAGTAGAGGGTCTCCACCAAGTCTTGTTCCCTTGGAGTATGAACCAGTGCATAGCCTAATTGCCTTCTGAACAGCAGAGGGTTGTAGTTGATACTTCCCTTAACTCCTATCAAAGGCACATTGGGAAAGTGCCCACAGCTGGTGATCATATCTCTGCCCTTGGTGCTTTGAGTACACCATCTGATATCTGCTGAAGTGAGAGTAGTGAGTCTCTTAGCCCAGTTGCTTTGCTGATGAGGATTGAGAAATGCATCTGTCCTGGGTAGATGCCTGAGAAGCCAAGCATGAAATAATGGAGCACAAATCCTCACTAACCTTCCCCTCTGCTTCTCATTTCTCTGATGGACTGAGTAATAGAGATCACCCAGTAAAGTTGGCACAGGGTTCTTCAGGATGAACAAGTGGATTGCATTCTTGCTGATGAATCGAGGCTCATCTGCAAACAGCACAATTCCATACACACTTAAGGCCAACAGAGCACAAACAGTTTTCCACTCTCCCAGGGAGGCCTTCAAACTAGCTTGAGAAATCAGGAAGTCCAGGTGAAATCCAAGGATCCCAGCTTTAGAGGTCAAGTGTTGTTCAATCAATACAGGTTCCAGGTGCAAAGCTTTTGCTATCTCTCCATTGCTGGGGAAGACCATTTCAGGGTTGAGAGGGATTTCCCTCCTGATAGGCAAACCAACCAAATATGAGTATTCTTCCAAAAGAGGACCCAACTGAAAGTCTTGAAAGGTGAAACATCTCAATGGGGGATCATAGAACTGAATGCAGGTGTGGATGAGGCTCCTCTGAGATGGATCCATATCCATAACCATGTCCAGTATATCTCCATAACTCTCCTTGAACAAGGGTATGTGATCTGGAGTGATCAGGGTTTGGATCCTCCTGATGTCTGACAAGTCTGGTTGGAAGAAATGATAGGTGATGTTGCTTTTCTTTGGAGCCATGATGCTGAAGACTGAGTAGAGTGCTTGATGAAGATGCTGAAAGAATGAGCCACTGATTGGCTGGTGCAAGTAACTGAAGTATATAGCTGACAAACTGAAGCAAGTGCTGGTGGAGGTAGGTCAATACTGCAGATGGGGTCAAAACCAAAACCAGAAGGAAGTGGATACCCTGAAACACAAATAAGCAAATGTTAATATGATGCAATGAGTATGTATGCAAATGAAATGCAAGGGTTTGTGACTGAGCTGGATCTGATTAACTGCCTTGGTATAGATCCATGTGTGTTCAAGAATTCCAGAAGGAGGTCTAAAAATCCAGTAACCAGGGTGGGGGACTCAAATAAAGAGCCACAAGTCCAGGGTTCAGAATCACAAGAACTATCCAACATGGAGCATTCTTAACAAAGTCAAAGTAACTGGGTGTTCTGAGGTCAAGGTACCTGCAAACCTGTAAACAGCCCGACCCCCTCACAGGTAGTGATCTAGAACAAAGATCCTCAGACTTGGATCAGTTATGAGAAGTGTAAACACTTCTAACCCGGAGGTACAGTGTTTACAATAACCATAACAATTCCTCCTCTAATTCACCTCAGTTTCTGAAGGTCAATACTAAAAGGTCATCCAGACTTAGCAGGCTTCCCAGATAGCCCTAGCGTTGCAGGAAATCCGCAACACAGAGTTCTCAAGAAGAAACCCATATCTGAACCGTGTTTCATATTCCCGCACCAGACCGAAATGGAATGGGAAAGAATATGATTCACTCTAGCCTAGGTGTCACTCAGGTCCCAGGTATAGGACCTTAACTCTCAATGAAACACCCACCCACCAAAGAAAAACCAGATCCAGCCAGCACAGTATGACAGTATGAAAAATATAAAGCTATAAAGAAAGCAATAAATCAACTGTACATAAAGCAATAAACAAAAATAAATACAAGCACAAACAAGCACATAACACCCCAGTAAACACAAATCAATCAAGCGCTAGGAGGAACCCACAAAAAGAACCAGAAGCCCTGGTTGCGGTATAAGGTCCCCAGCAGAGTCGCCAAGCTGTCGCTCCCGATAAATGAAACGGGGTCAAATAAGGGTACAGACGCGAACGGTCGGCGAGAGGGACAATGAGAACACACAGCAGTGAACTCACTGCTGATGAATAGAGTCGCCAGCTAGGCATTTTTATCCCGGAGGAAAGGCAATGCTGCATAGACCTAGAAAAAGATGGATAAGACGGTTGCGAACCAGAGAGACTGAGAAAGGGGGTTGGTTACAACCTGGGAAGGTATTAGCACCCAGATTGTCCGTCGTACTCGACGGGATCCACGCTTAAAAGATTTGTGTTTTAAAGAGGTAGTGTCAGTGCAATTTGTGTATAAAATAGCTGGAAGAGAATGTACAGGTGTCAGTGCAAACTAAGTGTGAAGTGTATAAATGTGTATTGTCAGTGTAGGAACAAGAGTGAAGTGCTCAAGATCATGAGGCTTAAAGAATAAAGCTGGAAAGAGGGGGAATATACAGAGACTTTTGTTCGATAACTGTTAAGTTATGCCTACGTATCCTCTCGTGCAATGAGGAAGTCAGAACACCGTAGTTCGACCCAAAGAGACTGAAAGATGAATTTACTTGTGAACTGCTTACTTGTCTATGCTCAAGTGTATGACCTGTCTGGCTCAGGTGCTGACTGTCTTGCATTAGACGGAAGAAGCAAGTTCTCGATTGTGAGTGAGTGAGATGAGAGAAGAATCCCGAAGGAGACGATTATTGTTTGTTTTTGTGTTTTCAGTCTTTTATTGCTTTTGAAAGTTTGTCATAAGTTAATGAGCTTAAGCCTAAACCAATGGATTTAGTAAACTCATCACATCTTCCCTCTGATTAGGGGTAATGAGAATACCTTAAGTGTGAAGTCAGATTCTCACACTTAATCACCTTTGATGTAGGGTTAAGATCATTAACCTACTTGTGATTATTTAGATGTTTTTGTTGTTTTTGTTTAGTGTTAAGTAATGAGGTTAAGCCATAATCAGGGATTAAACAGACTCATTACACCATCCTAATAGAAGGATAATAGATGAGAATGTTTAAGCGGAGGAAAGCTCCTCAACTTAATCCATGATTAGGGATTAAACTCATGACAAAACAAGCCTTTGATTAAGTGGATTTTATTTAATGATATGATGATGAAGTGATTTTTATGGTTTGTAAGACAACTTGAGGAGGACTTGTCCATTAACATTAGGGTTAGTCTTTCTTAACCAATTAAGGAAGAAATAGAACCCTGATGCAAGGCCCAAGTTACAAGTGTGATGTCTTGATGATTATTAGATGGATTGATTAAGAGATTCAAACACCTTAAGGGTTTAATACTTAGGATTAAAGTTATACACTCCATCCTAAGAGAAGGATGCAGGCATAACCCTAATCACAAAGTCTTAAAACCTTTAGGGTTTAGTCTCTGATTATGAGGTGAGAAGAGAAAACTCAAAGAGAGACACAAAGGTAAAAACTATGAGGGGAGACTAATCAAAACCCTAATTCATTATCATGCTTGGTTGTCCCTAGAGTTTGTGAGGTTTGCAAGAACAATCTTCAAAGGAAGCCACCAGGAAGCAGATGAACAAGATCAAGAGAAGCAAAGTGACTTGCTTCATTCAAGAAGTCAAGTCACTTGAAGAAAGAAAGTAGGAGGAGGAAGAATGAGCAAGCTCAATCTCAAACACAAATAGAAATGCAGCAATGGATGCAAGAGAGATGAGAAGAGAAGTTATGAGAAGTGAAGGCAAATTCACTTCTCAAGTTTACTTACCACCTGAAATGTTAGAAAGAAATGCAATGTAATGCAAGATGAAATGAAATGGCATGATGCTAGACCAAACCAGAAGCATGTTGATGATGAAAATGATGCTATGAGGTGCTGAAAACATGAGGTAAGGCATGGGGATGTTCATACAAGGCCTATGAATGCAAATGATGCAAGCTAAGGAGCATGGACAAGCATGAAATGTTATGAAGCATATAAGGCAAATGGCATGGCAAATATGTAATGCAATGATCAATGATGCTTTCTACATGTCTTAAGATGTCAAATGCAACACAAGAAGGCACAAAATGCAATGACAAGTCAAGTTATGCAAGGAAATGCAAGAAGGATGCAAAAGAAAGCCCAAATTAGGGTTCATGGAACAAACATCAAATAATAACTCAAAACAGAAACAAACCCTAAGATAAAAAATGGAAAATGGTACCCAAAGAAACCCTAGGCCTATAATAAACCACTGCCCAAAGGGGAGCTCTCAACTCTTAGCCAATCATAAGTTATGAAATTTATAAGTTATTAGGGTTTTTTAGGGTTCTTATCAAAACAAATGCCAATCAATTAGAAAATGCAAGATCAAATCATGGCCTTTTTATCCTTGAAAATACATGTCAAATGGAAAACAATGCAAGAAGAATCAATGTCTCAACCTTTACCAATAGGCAGAAATGAATTTTCAAACATATGATCAAAATAATGCACAAAATATGATTTAATTCCATGAAAAATTCTTAAAATGCATCAAGATCAAAAAAGAAATTTGGTTTGAAGGTTGGACAATGTTTCTAAATGTCTTAGAACATTTCATGAATTTTTTTGTAATTTTTAAATACCTAAAAGTATTTTTAATTAATTAATTCCCATTAATCAATTAAAAATAACCTTTTAAATATTTAAAAATACTTTTTTAATGAAAAAAAATGAAATGAAAATATTTTTGGGTCATAAAAATTAATAAAACTTTAAGGAAAAAGTCTCATAATTTTTATGAATTTTTGACTATTTTTAATAAATCATGCAAGTTTAAATGAAATAAAATGAAATAAAACAAATAAAATGAGAAGTAATCAGATTGAATGGATGGGATTGCTCCTGGATTCAAACATGTTGACTGCGCGCGCTAGTGGAGGGCCAGGATTGCTTCAGACTTGATTAAATTAATTATGGATTAATTAGACCTAACACGTGGATTAGGGTTAATCAAACGCATCTGGGCCATCGAAACTGGAGGGAAGTCAAACATTCAACACTCATCTACGCTCAGCATTCAAACTAAAGTTAATGACTGTAATTAGGGCAAATCACTCTCAGGTGGCCGGAGAAGACTTCCGGTCGTCTTCTCCGGCCAGAAGCTCACCTGAAAATCTCAAAACCTCTCAATACGTACCAAAAATGAAAACCAAGAACATGTAAATGATCCTTATCCTCTCACGAATCAAACCCCTAACCTAAAACAAATTTATTCTACCTAAATAAGCTGAATCGAAAGAAATAAAATCTAGGGTTCGTAAGCTTCAAACACAAATTAAATGCTCAAATCACAACCATTTCAAAAACTAAAGACATCAGAATGATCAGGAGAGCATGAAGAACAAGTTTGTAACAAGAAAAATGATTTCTGGAAAAATTATTTTCGAGCTACCTGAGATTTGGAGCTTTCAGTTTTGGATCTTTCTGGCCACTTCCCTCAGTGCAAGCTGCTCCTCTTGGCCCCCAGATGATGTTTGAATGCTCAAAAACAATTTATGCTGGCTGGATAGGGAGATTCGACAGCTTCTGCTCAAGCTTGCTCAACAATGGCAATGGAGTTTCAGGCACTCTCAGGTCATGGTGATGGGTTGTTTGAGGTCTATGCAGTGTGTAGAGAAGATTTGTGGTATTGGTTTGTGTGTTTGTGAGCTAGGATGGAAGATTCGAAAGTTTTTGCAAACTGAAGTAAGAAATGGCAGTGGGATTTCTTGGCTGTTTTAGGCTTGTGCTTTGGGTGCTGGGTGGCCTATGGAGTGTGGTGAGATGATTGATGAAGGTTGCTTGGGTGTTTGATGGCTGTCTAAGCAGATTCGAAGCAAGTTGCAATGTGGAAGGTTTTTGTGAAAGTGGTGAATGGTTGTGTTTCAGCCTTGGTCTTTGATGTGTTTAGCTTGCAAATTGATAACATATTTTAATCCAAGTGGCCAGAGGATGTGACTTGTGCAGCTGTGATAGGTAAGTTTGCTTTTGCATAAAAGGTCAACTTTGTGTAAGATAGGGCATGGGCAAGGTCTAGGCAAGTACAAGGCATGGCTGGCGCAGCAAAGGTTAGGGAGAGGCCTAGCAAAGCTCAGCAGCCAATGCACCAAGTTGTAGGAAGTGATCATGAGTGTTTTGCAAGTTGGTTGGCTTATGTTTCACATGTGATCCTTTGCATAACCAAACATGAAACCAAGGGCAAACTTAGTTCAAATCTGATTTTTGTAACTTAGAGAATGTTTACATGCTGATTTGAGATGAACTAGAGGTCACTAAATGCATTGATTCAAGGTTTTTTTGCAAAATTTCCACTTAGTGCACATCTTGAAAATAAGTGATTTTTGCCAACTTTGCATTGCCATAACTTTTGATCCAAGAAGAGTTTGATCATGTTCTTGTACTTTTTGAAAAGGGAAAGATGAGATCTACAACTTTCATGACCAAAGTTTTTTCATTTGAAGCCTTTTTGGATCATGAATCAAGGCTTGAAAATTGACCTAAAATAAGGCATTCTTGAAAAGTCAACTATGCCCAAAAAGTCAACATTTGCAAAAACCCTAAATTCTTGATTTCTATGAACTTCAAACTCCTTCCATGATCAAATAAAGATCATATACACTCAAAATGATGAAGATCACCCATTGGTTGGGTCATTGGGGGCCTCAGATGCCCTGATTTTGCACTGACTTGTCTGAAAAGTCAACTCTTGATCAGATGACTTCCCCATGGAATTTCTTCATGAAAATTGATATGCATACTCCCTATACCATATAGAGATCAATGGAAACAAGAATGACCAAAAAGTTTGGGGTTATGGCCTCTGAAACCAAAACCCTAATTTTCAGTCAACTGTGCAGTTCATCCTGGCTCTGCATCCACTCAAACCCTAGTTCTTGTGATTCCTCTGCATCTTTGACTCTGTGAGAATGTAACATGATACAAGAACACACATGGACCCCTTTGAGTTGATTGGTTGCCTTTGGAATGGCTCAAGATGCTTTGGGATTGCTCAGATCACAAACCCTAGGTGCAGATGCCTTAGAAACTATCCAGTGAATCAAAAATGAGATGTGAGATGACATGATTGTGTTTATGCATATGAGAATGATCACAAGCCATGGTGTGAATGGGTGAGGGCAAATTTGGGGTGTTTACAGTCAGCAATCACCAAAAATACGCGACGATAAAATAAATTAAAAATGGGGTGTTACAACTCTCCCCCACTTAAAATATTTTCGTCCTCGAAAATGTACCTGATGAGAAAAGTTCTGGATACGACTCTCGCATCCTGCTTTCCAGCTCCTAGGTCACACTTCCTTCAGATGTTCCTCCCCAAGCTACTCTTAACAAATGAATTTCCTTACCTCTGAAGTTATTGGACACGCATTAGGTCAATGGCGTTCGCCATTATCCTACAGGAACAGTAGGACACACATTTTAACACGTTGCCTCCCCTTTTCCAATTCTTCTTTTCCCTCCTATTTTTATTTTTCACCTTTTTGAATTCTACCATCCAACCACCCTCATAACTTCTATTAACTCCCTCTTAAACATCCCAACCACTTATATTCTATTCTATTTCTATATAAACCCACTTCCATAACCACTTCTCATCACCACAAATATCATTATCGACCATAACCCACTTCAAATTTCTTCATCTTTTCTCACAATTTCACTATGGAAGCAAACAAGGAAGTATATTACATGGGAATTGAGTTTCCAGGAGGTGAAATCGGTGACACCATGCGTGAGGATTACCACTGAATATCAAAGAGAGACATCGAAGCAACTTGGTACCCTGACGCGGAAGCACTTCGTACTCTGGGCCTCATGTCGAGCGTCGCTTGGATGCTGAGGAACTTAGGTATGACTCGTTTCTGCACTCTTTGTAATGTAAATTCCACTTGGTTGACTTATGAGTTTCTTAGTTCACTCCGTTACGTGCATGACCCATCCCGTACCTCCGGAACCATATCCTTTAGGTTGCTTAACCAGTTCTTTTTGCTGACCCATGAGAGAATTAGGGAGATTTTTAGTTTTCTATCAGTTGTCGCAGCCTCAACTATTGCACCCTTAGAGAGTGAGTGGCAAGGAAATGCTTTTCAGTTTTTGAGAGACATCACTGGCCTGATTACGAACAAGTGGGAAGGACTTTAGGCCACTTTAATTCAAAACCCAGCCATTAGAGTTCTTCATCGCATTCTTGCTTCCACCATCTTTGGACGTAAAAACACTAGTAACATGAATTTCAAAGACCTGTATTTCCTTCAATGTGCTCTGAACCAGACCCTGTTGACCTTGTACCCTTTTTCCTTGCCCATTTGATTAGTGTGTCTAACAGAGTCGGAGGACCCATTTGCATAGGTACCATAGTCACCACTATAGTTAAGGCCCTTAACCTTGAATATATTGTGGATGAGAATTGTTTTTCGAGTATCTTTGCGTCGAAGAATGCTCGCCATACAGTTTGGTTGTTCTTCCTTTAACTTTTACTTTAAAATCTTAGGATAGTCCCTTCATCTCTTCCCACTTCTTAAATTTTCAAAGCTTATCCCTATTTTCAAAATCTTCTTTGTTTTCAAACATCAAACCACTTTAATAATCAAACCTTGACTTAGGTCAAGCGGTTTTACCTTTTTCATTTCATTTCTTAATAAAAGCTAAACCACACAAGCATATCGAAACCTTTTTCAAAATACTTAAAAAATACAAAACTTATTCAATCCGTTTTGTGCCCTCGTGCAATTTTCCTTTTAACCATTTTAACATGTTTAGATATGATTCATTATTTTTAGCGGAATTATTCGCTAAAGAATGACGACTCATATTTACATTTTAAAATCAATTCAACACATTAACTTTTCACTATTTATACCAGGAACTACGGGGTTTTGATCTCACATTGCACGTCATGGGTACGTAGGCATGAGACGGACGTCTCTTCAAACACAAATCTTAAAACACATTTCTCTTCTCATGTCTTCAATCTCTTTTAAACAAACCATTTTCAAACCAAAAGCAATAAATATTTCAAAGGGCTCCCGTGGAGTACAACAGACATTTTGGGTGCGTAAAACCTTCCCGATTTTTAACCAATCCCCTTACCCGTTCTATGCTCGATTCTTTTAGCTTTTTTCTTTTAGATTCATTAGGATTTTATTTGCTCTTTATTCCTTTTCCATTTGGAATAAAGTAAAAGGGGTGTGGCAACTCTGTTTACTTTGAGTTAAGCTAACTAATAGTACACTCATGATTTTACCGCTAAAACTGGTTGAAATAGTCCAACCATTATCATGTTTGCACGCATCATACATTACTCATTCATAAACCATGTATGTATTAACATCGAATCATGCATATCATTTCATGCATCATCTCATATTGAATGCATATAAGAAAATCTCAAATCTCATGTATAACAAACCTTGCTCGGCGCTCATCTACATTCCCATAGAACATGCATTAACATCATCAAAATATATAACAACTTGGAACTTACAAATAATAGTTTTTGTCCAACTAATTCATAATCTCTTGAGAAACCGATGGATTTATGGTTTTCATTTGTTTCAGTTCGAGGATTGACGGACACCACTCATTTTGTTCTGAGGATTTCCAAAACATATCTCATGGTTACGAGGATTTTCGTAACTCATTTTTCCATCTGAGGATTACCAAATGTTGTCATCATTTTGTTCGGAGGATTGTCAAATCACATCGTATGGTTGTGAGGAGTAGCGTAACACATTTTTCCATATGAGGATTACCAGATGTTGTCACTTTGTTATGAGGATTACTGATAACGAGAAAAAGTATCGGTTATATTGCTATGTTTCAATGTCATTTTATCGCATATTTGTCGTTTTAACACCCGATTCCTCGAGTTTTCTTTGCCATTTTGCAGGTATATCAATTACAGAGCTAAATCATGAGCCACAAGTGAAATGAGCAAAATCAACCATTAAAAGATGAAGAAAGGAGGAATTCTGCATAACCTGCACTTTTTATAACAGTCACGACCGTCACCTAGGAGTCACGACCGTGACACGCTAAAAGGAGCAGTCACGGTCGTCACCAGACCCTCACGACCGTGACGCGCATAAGACACGGAAGACGAACGTGACACCCTTGTCACGAACGTGACAAGGGGAATTTAGGGTATTATGCTAAGACTTGGTCACGTACGTGTGTGCTACGTGAAGTCAACATGCCTATTTTCCCGCAGACCAAGTATTCCAACTATTCCCTGGATTTTCTCAGTCTCTACGAGGCCCATGCACCAATGCCAACTGCCAAGCCCAAAGTGCTTCCTATAAATAGTCTAGCTTCAAAGAACAATTTACAGAGTTTTGATTTTAATTTTCTTGCGGAAGCTCTGTCGTATTTTCATTGCACCCTGCTATTTTATTATTTCCAGCATTTAATTGTTCTTGCTTTAATTTTCTGTATCCCAACCAACCATATAACAATTTCCAACATTAGGAAATTGTTATAATTTAATTTGTTTCAAAGCCTTCAGAATTCTTTTAGTAATTTTTATTTCCGATTCCGGTCCGTACTCCAAGCTTTCCAGAATGTGGAAGAAGGAGTCTAACATTTTAATTGTTATTCAGGTTTTCTATTTAAATTGCATTTAAATTAATGTTAAGTATTTATTTTTCTGTTATGCATATTTTGTTTTATATTTCTCTGCCTCTGTCTGGTTCAACAATAATGAGTAGCTAAACACCTTAGGGCGGTATGTAATTAAAATAAACTAAATCGGTAAAATCAACTCTAGGCTTAAAATAATTAAGAGCTTAAAATTCTGGCCGTGACTTTTTATTATAAAATCAACCTTTTTGTTACGAGAGTAAGGAAAGTGTAATAGGTTAGGTCAAGACCACGAGAGTGTGAGATTTTAACCAGATAGCTAAAGTTAGGCATTTAATTTAAATACAGCGAGAGCGCTTTAAAATGAATTAGAATTACTAAGTTTCCAAAAATTATTTCTAAACACTTATGGGCTAGCGAGAGCAGGTATAGGGCTTTAGGGGTAAGATCTGAGATAAGACCACGAGAGTGTGAGTTAAAGATATTTAAACTGGTAACCTCTACAGAATAGACTAAGTGAACCATCTTTATAAGCCTAGGTTAGATTGACCCGCCTAAGTTAACATAATTACATACCGACCGCCTTAGTATTATTTTATTAAACTTAAATTTAATTCCCGCGTTTAATCTTTAAAAACAACCAAAAATCGTGACAACCCTTCACCTTAGCTAAACTAGTAAATCCTCTAGCACTAAGTAATCATAAAGTCCCTATGGATCGATAATCTTAAATATTACTTCGATAGTCTGTGCACTTGCAGTTAAGATACCGCTAGACACATATTAGAGTACGTCTTTAGCCCATCAAGTTTTTGGCGCTGTTGCCAGGGACCTTAATTTAGTTACTAGAGCACTTTAGGGTAGCATTGTCTAGACTAAAGTAACAACTATCTTCTTTTCTTAATCTAAATTCCCGAGTGTATGCCAAGTACTCGCTCTCAAGGCGAAGACTTGCAACCTCTAATCCCAGAATCGGAACGCTTCTTACATGTAAGAAGACGGATATTCGATTACGAACAAAATTACAACATTCCAGATCTTCAAATAGATCCACCTAAACCAGTCGTAACATCAAAGGACGCAGAGATGGCTGAAGAACAGAATCACCCACTCAAATATTACGCTAGTCCTTCGCAAGCTGAACCGCATTCCAGCATTGTCGCACCGGCTATCAACCGAAATGATTTCGAACTGAAACCTTCGCTGATATCAGTCGTGCAACAAAATCAATTCGCCGGAAATCCTACCGAGGATCCGAATCTTCATCTTTCGATCTTTGTGCAATACGCAGATACCGTAAAAGCCAATGGAGTTACCCAAGAAGCTATCAGACTACGTCTGTTTCCTTTTTCACTTCGAGACAGAGCAAGAGCCTGGCTTCAATCTCTGCCTTCGAATTCAGTAACTACGTGGGGGGAACTATAAAGAGTTTTCTTGACCAGATATTTCCCACCTAGAAAGGCAGCCATGCTGAGAGCTCAGATCAACGGATTTAAGCAAAAGGAAAACGAATCAATTTTCGAAGCTTGGGAACGCTATAAGGATATGCTGAGACTTTGTCCACATCACGGATTAGTATAATGGATGGTCATCCATACCTTCTATAATGGACTCTTGTACAATACAAGAATGACAATTGACGCTGCCGCAGGCGGTGCACTAATGGACAAAGAATATAACGATGCATATGCACTTATCGAGAGTATGGCTCAAAACCATTACCAATAGGGAAGCGAGAGAGTCGCAATTGAGAAACCAACAAAAGGAGGTATGTACGAAGTGAGTAGTATGGACCAAGTCAATGCAAAGTTTGACCAACTAAACCAAAAGATCGACAACTTGGCCATAACACCAACAGCCACCATGGCTGCAGTAACACCTAACTGTGAGTTATGTGGAGTTCCAGGACATGAAGTTCCTGATTGTCAACTATTAACAGGAATTCCCACATACCAAGTGAATTATGCTCAAGGAAACCCGTACTCAAACACATACAACCCAGGTTGGAAGAATCATCCGAACTTCTCTTATAAGAACAACAATGCTTTATACGCACCAGGTCAAGCGCCAGCTACACCACCAGGATATCAAAAGACTGCTCCTAATGTCCCTAGAAAATCGAACCTTGAATTGATGATGGAGAACTTCATAGCTAACCAATCTCAAACAAACAAGGACTTCTTAAACCAAAACATACACACTAGTGAGCAGATTAAGCAATTAGTGAGCAAAGTAGATGCATTAGCTACACATAACAAAATGCTTGAAACTCAGATTTCACAAGTAGCTCAACAACAAGCACCTACCGCTGCACCAGCTGTAGTATTTCCTGGACAACCTCAACCTAATCCGAAAGGACATGCCAATGCTATGATATTAAGAAGTGGCAAGGAACTTGACGGACCTACCGATCCAAGACTTGACAATCCAGCCATGTACCAAAAACCGGATAAACCGACTGAAATGGTGAATGATCCAGAAGAAAAGGAAAATGATAATCAAGAGGCAGTGGAGAAAGAAAAGCCTTATGTGCCTCCACCACCCTATAAACCACCAATTCCGTACCCTCAGAGATTAACCAATTCCAAGACGATGGGCCAGTTTAAGAAATTTGTTGAACTTCTGAAACAATTGAATATTACTATTCCATTTACAGAAGCTATCACTCAAATGCCCTCGTATGCTAAGTTTTTAAAAGAAATCTTATCCAATAAGAAAAAGATAAAGGATAACGGAACCGTTACACTTACTGCTGAGTGTAGCGCCATAATTCAGAATAATATGCCTCCTAAGCTAAAAGATCCAGGAAGTTTCTCTATACCCTGTGTAATAGGAAAATTCGTCATTGACAAAGCTCTATGCGATTTAGGAGCCAGTATCAGTGTTATGCCCTTAACGATTTGCAAAAGGCTAGACATGGGAGACCTAAGACCAACTAAAATGTCTGTTCAACTAGCTGATCGCTCTGTTAAATATCCAGTAGGCATACTAGAAAACGTCCCAGTACGTATAGGACAATTCTATATTCCTATCGATTTCATAATCATGGACATCTCTGAAGACTCCACTACACCTATCATACTAGGAAGACCATTCTTAGCTACTGCCGGAGCTATAATAGACGTAAAGAAAGGAAAGCTAACCTTTGAAGTAGGTGAAGAGAAAGTTGAATTCATTTTAACACAATTCTTACAATCACCAGCTATAGAGGATACATGTTATCTATTGGATGTAATTGACGAATGCGTAAGAGAAATGAAAATGAAAGAAACTACCTATTCTGAAATTATGAAAATTCAAATCCCTCCGATTTTCGAAGATGATAATTGGCGTGAACCATATATGGATGATAGTCTAAGCGAAAGTTTAGCACTTACACCGGATCCCATGCCAAGTAAGAATAAACCTACATTAGGGTTAAAAACTTTACCTAAGAACCTAAGATACGAATTCTTGGACATTGAATATACAAGACCAGTTATAATTAATTCCAGTTTAGGAACAATTGAAACAAAAAAACTTTTAGATGTCTTAAAGAAATATCCAACTGCATTAGGATATAACATATCTGATCTCAAAGGAATATGCCCTTCAATCTGTATGCATCGTATTCTGCTAGAAGAAGATTGCAAAACCTCCAGAGAATCTCAAAGAAGAATTAACCCAATCCTTAGCACTGTAGTAAAGGAAGAAGTTAAGAAACTACTAGATGCCGGAATAATATATCCAATCTCTGATAGTAAATGGGTTAGTCCAGTACATGTAGTACCAAAGAAAGGAGGTATCACTGTTGTGAAAAATGCTAAAGGCGAATCGATATCACAAAGAGTAGTGACAGGACATAGAGTGCGCATCGATTATCGTAAACTAAACAAAGCCACTCGAAAAGATCATTTCCCACTACCTTTTATAGATCAAATGTTAGAACGATTAGCCAAGCATTCATATTTTTGTTATCTTGATGGTTACTCAGGATTTTTCCAAATCCCTATCCACCCAGATGATCAAGAGAAGACTACATTCACATGCCCTTATGGAACATTCGCTTATAGACGAATGCCCTTTGGATTATGCAACGCTCCTGCAACCTTTCAAAGATGTATGATGTCAATCTTTGTAGATTTTATAGACAACATCATGGAAGTGTTCATGGACGACTTCTCTGTATGCGGGCAAAGTTTTGAAGGATGTCTATCAAATTTAGAAATGGTGTTAGAAAGATGTGTAAAAGTAAACCTCGTGCTTAACTGGGAGAAATGTCATTTTATGGTCAGAGAAGGAATCGTATTAGGACACGTTATATATGACAAGGGAATTGAAGTTGATAAAGCTAAGATAGAAGTCATAAAAGATCTTCAACCCCCTAAAACCGTTCGAGAAATACGAAGCTTTTTAGGACACGCCGGTTTCTACCGACGATTCATCAAAGATTTCTCGAAAATCACTAAACCTCTTACCGGTTTATTAATGAAAGACGCTGAGTTCATATTTAATGAAGATTGTCTTAAAGCGTTCGAAACTCTAAAAACAACCCTCATCACCGCACCAATCATGCAACCCCCTGACTGGAGATTACCTTTCGAAATCATGTGCGATGTGAGTGACTATGTTGTAGGCGCAGTTCTAGGCCAGAGGAAGGAAAATAAACTTCATGCGATTTACTATGCCAGTAGAACCTTAGATTCTGCTCAGATGAACTACGCCACTACTGAAAAAGAATTGTTAGCAGTTGTCTTTGCGCTTGACAAATTCCGTTCTTACCTAGTGGGAGCGAAAATAATCGTTTACACAGACCGCGCTGCTATCAGATATCTATTAACTAAGAAAGATGCTAAACCAAGACTCTTGAGATGGATTTTACTCTTACAAGAGTTTGATCTCGAAATAAAAGATAAGAAAGGTACTGAAAACGTCGTAGCGGACCATTTATCTAGAATAGAAGGTATTAAACCCGAACAAGTGCCGATTAACGATGATTTTCCGTATGAACAACTGATAGCACAAATAGGAAGCGACCCAGTTCAGTTAGACATAGATGAACCAGAACCCGTGGAAACAATCCAAACAACTGTAGGACTGCCATGGTACGCTGACATTGTCAACTACCTAGCTGCAGGAGCTCTTCCACCTGATTTAACCTATCAGCAGAAAAAGAAATTCTTTCACAATCTCAAACATTACTATTGGGATGAACCATTATTGTTCAAAAGAGGACCCGACGGAATCTTTCATCGATGTATTCCCGAAGAAGAAATAGAAGATGTCATTGCTCACTGCCATTCATCTCCTTATGGTGGACATGCAAGCACTTCCAAGACTTGTGCAAAAATCTTACAAGCCGGCCTATTCTGGCCTAATTTATGGAAAAATGTCCACATCGCTGTTATAAATTGCGATCGGTGTCAACGCACCGGTAATATTTCAAGAAGAGATGAAATGCCTCAAAAAGGAATATTAGAAGTAGAAGTCTTTGACGTCTGGGGAATAGATTTCATGGGACCATTCCCATCATCTTTCGGTAATAATTACATACTCGTAGCTGTTGATTACGTTTCAAAATGGATTGAGGCTATAGCTTCTCCTACAAATGACACACGAGTAGTAATAAAGCTTTTCAAAAATATAATCTTTCCCAGATTTGGTGTGCCTATACTCGTCATAAGTGACGGTGGCTGACACTTCATTTCAAAAATCTTTGACAAATTACTATCTAAGTATGGAGTAAGACACCGTGTGGCAACACCATATCATCCACAAACAAGTGGACAAGTCGAAGTCTCAAACAGAGAAATCAAACAAATCTTAGAAAAGACTGTCGCCATATCTCGGAAAGATTGGTCATCTAAACTTAATGAAGCTTTATGGGCTTATAGGATAGCTTACAAGACACCCATATGAACTACACCTTTCAAATTAGTATATGGAAAGTCTTGTCATCTCCCGGTAGAACTAGAACACAAAGCTTATTGGGCGATCAAAACTCTCAATATAAACTATAATGCTGCAGGAGAAAAGCGAATCCTAGATATCAACGAATTAGAAGAGTTAAGGTTAGATGCCTATGAGAATGCTAAGATATATAAAGAAAGAACTAAGCGATGGCATGATAAACGCCTATCTAGGAAAGAATTTAGTGTGGGAGACGTTGTACTCCTCTTTAATTCAAGACTTAGGCTCTTTCCTGGAAAACTAAAATCTAGATGGTCAGGACCCTTTGAAATAACTAGAGTGTTCCAAGGCGGAGCGATAGAAATTAAGAGTAGGAATAGTGAACCATTCACAGTAAACGGACAACGTTTAAAACATTATCATAAAGTTGAAAATAGAGATTATGCAAATAGTCTAAGGCTTTTAGAGTTGTCCACTAATTTCCCTGATTAATCTAACCTAAGCATTACGTCAGGCTTTTGACGATAAAAACAGCGCTTAGTGGGAGGCAACCCATTTAATCATTTAAATCATTTTGATCATTCTATTATTTTGTCATTTATCATTTTATTATTCGTTTATTTGTTTTTTCATTTTATTATTGTTTTATTTCATTATTATTATTGCTTTTATTTAAGCATTTATTTCCTTATTTTTCCTTATTTTAATTTTTAATTTTTAAATCACCTTTACAGATTTTCTAAAGTCTTTTCCACTTTCCTTCTCCCCCTGATTTGTTTCCTCCGTATTTACACTAACTATGGCTAACCAACCGATAAACCTTATGGAAACCAAATTTAGAGGTAGGAACCAAAGAATGAAATTTGAAGAGTTATCACAGAGACCAATGGATTTGACTCTGTACCCAGATGATCTGACTATGGAAACCTTAGGTATACATGATAGCATCCTATACTTGTTTAACCGACTTGGATGGGAGAATGCACTGATTCAACAAAAGTTTGTGACTTACCGCGAGCTCACCCTTGAGTTCCTCAGCTCCTTAGTTTACTTACCCGAGCGCGGTTTTGGATTCAGGAAAGGATTTATCAGTTTCCGCCTATTTGGAATAGAATATGACTTTAACCATAGAGAACTAGCTGACTTATTAGGATTCCCTAGTGGACCCTTTGCTTTTACTACCACACAGGTAGAATTGATGGACATTGAGCTGGATTTCTTTTGGGGAACCTTAACCGGAAATTACCATCCTGAACCAAATAACATGAACAATGATGCGATACATAACCCTGCTATCCGTTACTTCCATAAGATCCTTGACCACACCTTCTTTGGAAAAGAAGAAAACCTTACTGGAGTATCTAAAGATGAGATATTCATTATGTCATGTGTGACTAATGGACAGCCAGTCAATGGTGTGCCTTTCATGATGCAAACCTTCACCCGAATCCAAGAAGAACCTGATCTACCCATATTAGTAGGAGGTCTTGTCACCATGATTGTTGATGCCTTAGGACTTAGATACCAATTACACAGGTGTAACCGTTTAGGTACCATCCGTCCTATGAATCTTAACTTTTGCTTTAACCGCCATATCATAAGGAATTTAGGACAACCACCTTTCGAGTACCTAATCAGGAATGAAGTAGTAACCCTGTTCACACTACCAAACCATGTTAGAGTCAGTGTTCATAATAAGGATAATTGGCTTTATGAGCTAACCCCTCCTGACTATCCATCTACTCCTGAAACACCTCAATCCTACAAGATAAGGGATGATATAATGACCGATGTAGAAAGTGACCCTGAGACGCCTCCTGGTTACCATGACATTGACCACACTGATGAAGTGATTGAAACCCCTGAAGTGAATCAAGTAGAATATGCTGACAACTTAAAGAAAATCATGAACACTCTTGAAGTTTACCAAGCCGATATAAATACTGTTAAGGATGAGATTAAGAGCATGCGATTGGACATTATAGGTTTAACTGACATAACATGTGAGCAATTCTACCACCTGAACTCTGCAATTGAAGATTTGAAGAAGCACTTTTGAAAATGCTGTGGTGATCTAACTTATTTTACTAATTGTTTTCGTTTCTAGTTAGTTTAACATTTCGCAAACATTTTCGTACTTTATTTTTATTAATGTAATTTCCCTTCAATTATTAAAAGCAAAGCACTTCTAGTTTTACAAATTTTTCCAATTTAATCAATTTTTATGCTTTCAATTCATTTACTGTTATATTTAATTGATTAATGTTTGATATAATTTCTCGTGTGATGAAATTTACAAATTTATGCTGATATTATATATTATATATTGTTTGTGTTTAAAATAAAATGAGAAGTGATCATAAAAAATATATAAATTGTATTGGACGTGTGAGAGATAATGCATTCTGGAAAATATTCTAAGTTTTAATCCCTCACGGTCGTCATCACCCTCTAACGATCGTGACAAGCTAATTAGCGTGTCATGACTGTCATCCCCCCATCACGACCGTGACGGCCTCTATTATAGGAATTCTGAGAAACAGAACTGTTCTTCTTCGAAACCTCTTCTTTTTCAACTTCCACAACATTCAAAAACCCCCCATTATCTCTTCCAACTCCCGTAACCTCCCATTACCCAAATTAAACTCCATTAACCTCTCCATTTACTCCAAACCTATCACATTTACATCTTGCACTATAATCTGAACCATTTTCTTCTCATTTTACACTTTTCTCACAAAACTCAAAAACCTCTCATCTCCCACTCCCGTACTTGCATGCAATGGAAGAAATTCAGTTTAGAGATGGTGAGCATGGAGATAATTAGAGATAGAGGTTCATCAGATTCCAGAACCGTGGTGTTCAACCCACGCGATATGTCGACACTGACTGTTTGAGGGAGTTGGGAATGCTCAACAGTGTGAAGCTCCTGCTTCAGAAGGTTGGTTTGTGGGATCTATGCAGTCAGCCCCAGCCTACATTCGAGCTTCTGACATTGGAATTTTTGAGTTTGTTTCACTATATCACTCCTACCGGTTCACAAAGTCAACTCACCGGCGTTTCTAAGTTCAGATTGCTCGGCCGCGAGTTCGAAGTTACACAAACAAGGATCGCCGAGCTGCTAGGCTTCGATCACGGCAATGATGCTCATCTCCGCGTGCCAGACAACTTCAGTGAAACCGCTTTCACCTTATGGCACGACATCACCAACACCCGTGCCTCAGCCTTTCAGAGCCTGAATGCTACGCATATCCACAACCCGGCTATCAGATACTTTCAACGCATCATCTGCAACACCATCTTTGCAAGAGAGAGCAACCACAAGCTTAACTCCAAGGAGCTCTTGTTCTTGCACTGCGCCTTAAATGACGAGCGCAT
Organism: Lathyrus aphaca; assembly: GCA_963966055.1. Taxonomy (NCBI): domain Eukaryota; kingdom Viridiplantae; phylum Streptophyta; class Magnoliopsida; order Fabales; family Fabaceae; genus Lathyrus; species Lathyrus aphaca. The sequence goes on from OZ014522.1 coordinate 494,831,897, forward strand.
CAATGCTGCCCCATTCATGTTGTCCCATATCCAGTCCATAGCGCAAAGAGGCGCAACCCCCTTCTACATAGGCGGGATTGTCACCACCCTCGCCATTCAGCTGGAGCTTGGTGACTTGGTTATCAATTTGCCTCGCAGAGCCGCAGAGTTCCTAACAAAGAATTATTGCAGGTGCGCCCACTTGATTGCTCAGAGAGAGGATGGCAGGTTTAGCCCTGTTATCCAAGGCATTGTTTATCACCACATCATCTTGCCGTGCCATGACCGCATCGATCCGTCCAACCGAGCCAACTGGCTATTTGCTTTACCGGATGCTGTCGGACACGCCCCCATTATTGATGAGCAGGCCAATCCACCAGTGGACGAGATGCAAGACACCATGGATGCAGCTGAGCCTGTCCAGGACATTCCTGAGTCCTCCACCCGACAACCACCTGCACAGGAATTCACACTTGAAGACGTCCTCCGTGCGATTCATCAGCAGAACCAGATAAGTGCCGCATTGGAACGAAGGCAAAAAGAGCAACATGATGCATTACTTTCAGCTGTTGCCGCCAACCAAAGGACTACTGATGAGAAGCTCGGAGAGATCTTTAGCGAGCTAGAGGCTTTGCGCATTGATATCACTGCTATCACCGGCACCGGTTCTGATCCTGAAGCGACTCCGACCAGACGCTCCCGCACCAGAAGCCGAGGTCGTGGTCTTAAGCAGCCTTAGTTTTAGTTTTTGTTTATGTTTTTCCATTTCCGTTGTTTGTATTGTACTTTAACCACTAATATATCACAACATAGTGTGGGAGAGGTACCTTTCATTTTCCGCATTTTCCCTTTCCGCACTTTCCTTTCCGTTGTATTTCCTTTTCGTATTTTAATGAAACAGAGCAATATTTGTGCTATTTTCTTTAGTTTCGAACTTTCCCCGTTTATTTAGCCATACCGAAAAAAATCTTTAATTTATTCTTCGCATTACCCGACCTACCTACGAAATCATAATTAGGAAGCTGAGAACGATTCAACAAGATCAATACAGTCTTGACACCTTAGACTTCCCACTTAAGCATTCCGTTCCGATAATTGTTACGACTACACCTTAAGTTTCAGTTCAAAAGTAACCCCTAGTAATTTATACTAGCAGTTAGCACTGTCTGAACACAAACCACGTGGGGAGCCGATGAATATAAGTGTTTGATGCCTAATCTATAATGATCCTTCATATCTCGATGCAAATGAAAATAAATTGCACCAAAGTACACAGTCGCATATAAGAAACGAGAAATATGAGAAGGAGTCCATTGCGGGTTGGTTCAGAGGTACTGGTTCTGAACTTGGTAGGGCGTGCTACGGCTCGATCCCCCACAACTTCCAAATCGGATAATGTATGTAGGGTTACCACATTCGTGTACCAGACCCCGTGCTTATAAAGGATCAAAGTCACTAACCGGCTACTCCACTACGTGCGTGCTAAGGCAAAGGGCTTAATGTGATTGCGCTAGAATGAAACCGGGCGAAATAAGATCGAAAGACTCTAGGTGGAATCATAACGCAATTACCGAATGTTTCGTTTAACGGGAAGTCGACGACTTAGCTTGTTGCTTGTGTCATTAGTGTATCGTTAGTGTTTTATCTAAGTACCGGTTTATCTGGCAAAACGATTCTTCGTACGGTTTGTTATGTGTGTGCGTCGATGAAAACTTGTCCGACAATTTTCAACCGACTATTTGCTTGAGGACAAGCAAAGGTTTAAGTTTGGGGAAGTTTGATAACGAGAAAAAGTATCGGTTATATTGCTATGTTTCAATGTCGTTTTATCGCATATTTGTCGTTTTAACACCCGATTCCTCGAGTTTTCTTTGCCATTTTGCAGGTATATCAATTACAGAGCTAAATCATGAGCCACAAGTGAAATGAGCAAAATCAACCATTAAAAGATGAAGAAAGGAGGAATTCTGCATAACCTGCACTTTTTGTAATAGTCACGACCGTCACCTAGGAGTCACGACCGTGACACGCTAAAAGGAGCAGTCACGGTCGTCACCAGACCCTCACGACCATGACGCGCATAAGACACGGAAGACGAACGTGACACCCTTGTCACGAACGTGACAAGGGAAATTTAGGGTATTATGCTAAGACTTGGTCACGTACGTGTGTGCTACGTGAAGTCAACATGCCTATTTTCCCGTAGACCAAGTATTCCAACTATTCCCTGGATTTTCTCAGTCTCTACGAGGCCCATGCACCAATGCCAACTGCCAAGCCCAAAGTGCTTCCTATAAATAGTCTAGCTTCAAAGAACAATTTACAGAGTTTTGATTTTAATTTTCTTGCGGAAGCTCTGCCGTATTTTCATTGCACCCTGCTATTTTATTATTTCCAGCATTTAATTGTTCTTGCTTTAATTTTCTGTATCCCAACCAACCATATAACAATTTCCAACATTAGGAAATTGTTATAATTTAATTTGTTTCAAAGCCTTCAGAATTCTTTTAGTAATTTTTATTTCCGATTCCGGTCCGTACTCCAAGCTTTCCAGAATGTGGAAGAAGGAGTCTAACATTTTAATTGTTATTCAGGTTTTCTATTTAAATTGCATTTAAATTAATGTTAAGTATTTATTTTTCTGTTATGCATATTTTGTTTTATATTTCTCTGCCTCTGTCTGGTTCAACAATAATGAGTAGCTAAACACCTTAGGGCGGTATGTAATTAAAATAAACTAAATCGGTAAAATTAACTCTAGGCTTAAAATAATTAAGAGCTTAAAATTATGGCCGTGACTTTTTATTATAAAATCAACCTTTTTGTTACGAGAGTAAGGAAAGTGTAATAGGTTAGGTCAAGACCACGAGAGTGTGAGATTTTAACCAAATAGCTAAAGTTAGGCATTTAATTTAAATACAGTGAGAGCGCTTTAAAATGAATTAGAATTACTATGTTTCCAAAAATTATTTCTAAACACTTATGGGCTAGCGAGAGCAGGTATAGGGCTTTAGGGGTAAGATCTGAGATAAGACCACGAGAGTGTGAGTTAAAGATATTTAAACTGGTAACCTCTACAGAATAGACTAAGTGAACCATCTTTATAATCCTAGGTTAGATTGACCCGCCTAAGTTAACATAATTACATACCGACCGCCTTAGTATTATTTTATTAAACTTAAATTTAATTCCCGCGTTTAATCTTTAAAAACAACCAAAAATCGTGACAACCCTTCACCTTAGCTAAACTAGTAAATCCTCTAGCACTAAGTAATCATAAAGTCCCTGTGGATCGATAATCTTAAATATTACTTCGATAGGTTGTGCACTTGCAGTTAAGATACCGCTAGACACATATTAGAGTACGTCTTTAGCCCATCAATTACCATAACACATTTCATGGTTACGAGGATTACCGTAACTCATTTTTCCATCTGAGGATTACCAGATGCCATCAATTTTTCTGAGGATTACTATAATGGACCTCATGGTTATGAGGATTATCGTAACTCAGTTTTTCCATTTGAGGATTTCCATATGTCATCACTTAGTTTTAAGGATTTCTAGAACGCCTCTCATGGTTACGAGGATTACTGTAACTCATTTTTCCCATATGAGGAATACCAAATGTTTTCATCATTTTGTTATGAGGATTTCCAGAACACGTCTCATGGTTTCAAGGATTACCGTAACTTTTTTTCCATCTTAGGATTACCGGATGTTGTGACTTTGTTCTGAGGATTTCCATAACACATTTCTTGGTTACAAGGATTACCGTAACTAATTTTTCATCTAAGGGTTACCAAATGATGTCACTTTACTCTGAGGAATGCTAAAACTCATCTCATGGTTACGAGGATTACCATAACTCATCTTTCATTTGAGGATTTCCAGATGTTACCATCACTTGGTTCCGAAGATTTCCAATTTGCATCATTTTTTACGCGAGGATTACTGTAACTCATTTTTCATCTGAGGGTTACCAAATCTTATCACTTTGTTCTGAGGATTTCCAGGCCTCATCTCTTTGGTTAAGAGGATTACTGTAGCTAATTTTTCATACGAGGATTATCAGATGTTGTTACTTTGTTATGAGGATTTCCAAAAACACATCTCTTTGGTTATGAGGATTATAGTAACTCATTTTATATCTGAGGATTACAAGATGTTGTCCCTTTGTTCTGAGGATTTCCTAAACACATCTCATGGTACGAGGATTATCATAACTTATTTTTCATCTGGGGTTACCAAATGTTATCACTTGCTTTGAGAATTTACATAATGCATTTAATGGTTACGAGGATTACATTAACTCATCTTCCATCTGAGGATTTCTAGATGTTACCATCACTTAGTTTTGAGGATTGCCAGAACGCATCTCTTTGGTTACAAGGATTATTGTAACTCGTTTTTCATATAAGGATTACCAGATGTTGTCATTACTTTGAGTCTGAGAATTACCGGATATCAGTGGGTTTTCTCTGCGGATTTCCATAGCTCACCAGTTTATTATGATGAACTTCCATAACTATTTCTTTTGAGTCTGAGGATTACAGATACCTGTTGGTTTGTTCTGAGGATTTTCAGAATTTACCATTTTGTTACTAAAACCTCTAAATTCCACTTAGTTAGTTCCTAGTAAATTAGGAACTCATCGACTCTCTTAAATTATCCCCAAAGAATATAGTCCTCAGCAGAGTCGCCAGCTACCACAGAGCGAAAACTACCACGGGTGTTCGCACGCTCGAAATGATAACAGAGTCGCCATTGAAGTTTATATAATCCAAAAGGAAAGGGAAAATGTTGATAAAACCCCTAAAAACAAGAAAATGGTCGTCACAAACAAATTTGGGTTCATGAGTCGGTTATGCGAGGGGAAGTTATTAGCACCCCTCACATCCATTATACTCAATGGGCGCCATTTAGTTAGATTTGCGAATGGAATGTTATATTTCATTATTTACTTTCTTCTAATTATTAAATATTCGAGAGAAAAATAGAAAACTACTACAAATAAGTTTTTTATTAGGGTGCTTGACAAGATTGTTAGTTTTGCTCTTACGTATCCTCATATGCGATGAGGAATTCAAAGTTATATAGTTATTTGAAATAAAAAAGAAGATATTTTTTATGTTTTTTGTTATAGTGCTTGACGAAACGTTGAATTTCGCTCTTATGTATCCTCTAGTGCGATGAGGAATTCAAAGCTACGTAGTTATGGGTAGAAAATGTTTGTGTGTTGGTCGATTTTAGTGAAAGACACTTAGTTCGCACTCGAGCGGAAAACATTGCTTGCTACCCAGTCATGAAAGTAGGGAACGTTGTGAGTTGCATAATAATGGACAACATAACTTGGAATCTCATAGAGTTATGTTTTCACTGCATTCGAGCGAAAATCATTCTTACTTATGACACATGATAGGAACAAAACTTTGTTTGCATCGTCTCGGAATGGACAATGTATCTTTTGTTTATGAAAGGATTTTTACGTCGTTCCAGGGTAAATCAAACTCTTTTTCTACCTTGGCACGATGTCAAAATCCTTTCATAAAGGAAATATGCTTCATCCATTTTGAGATGATAAAAAACAAAGCTTATTTCCTATCATGTGAGAGAATTATGTCCAATAGGCCAAAGTTACGCAACCATCAATGTTTTGGGTTCTAAAAGGTTCTGAGAGTCCCGCACCCAACAAGAAAATATTGCTACCATCGAAAAATTACTTGTCGAACAACACAAGACATATACATCCAGTAAGATGAAAATATGCAACCAATGTCCTATCTTATGTTTCTTCTTGAGACTTAGGTATAGAGCCTATCTCACAATGTACTTCAAGAAACCAGAGTATCAGTCACAACAAATGAGAAATAATAACAGATAAGAAATAATAATAACAAAAAAGAGATAAAAATAAGAAGGAAGAAGGAAGCAAGTAAACAATGCTAACATTCTTTGCAAATCAAACTAAACTAGGCTTGACTCTCTTACAGGAGGAAGTCCCCATTAGAGTCGACAACTTTCACAACACGAAAAATACCACGGGCGTTCGCATGCTCAAAATAATAATAGAGATGTCATTGAAGTTTATTTATTCCAAAAGGAAATGGAAAATGTCGATAAAATTCCTAAAGATAAAAGAAAATGGTATTCGCAACCAAATTCGGGTTTGGGAGTCAGTTATGTGACATGAAGGTATTAACACCCCTCACACCCATTATACTCAACAAGAACCATTTAGTTAGATTTGAAAAGGGAATGTTAGCTTTCGTTATTTTCTTTCTTCTAGTTATTAAAAGTATGAGAGGAAAAGAAAAAATGAGTAAAAATAAGTTTTCTAATAAGGTGTTTGATAATATTGCGAGTCTTGTTCCTACGTATCCTCAGGTGTGATTAGGAATTCAAATATATGTTTTTCATTATAGTGCTTGACGAGACGTTGAATTTCGCTCCTATGTATCCTCTAGTGTGATGAGGAATTTGAAGCTACATAGTTTTGGGTAGAAAATGTTTGTGTGTTGGTCGATTTTAGTGAAGGACGCTTAGTTCGCACTCGAGTGAAAAACCTTGCTTGCTACCCAGTCATGAAAGTAGAGAACTTTATGAATTGCACAGAATAGACAACATAACTTGGAATCTCAAAAAGTTACATTTTCACCGCATTCGAGCAGAAAGCGTTCTTACTTATCACATATGATAGGAACAAAGCTTTGTTTACATCGTCTCAGAATGGACGAAACATCTTTCATTTATAAAAGGATTTTGATGTCGCGCCAGGATCAGTCAAACTGTTTTTCTACCCTGACATGATGTCAAAATCCTTTCACAAACGAAAGATTCTTCATCCATTCTGAGACGATGCAAACAAAGTTTTGATCTTATCATGTGCAAGAAGTAAGAATGTTTTCCGCTTGAATGTGATGAAAAGAAAACTATATAAGATTCCAAGTTATGTTGTCCACTATGATGTAACTCACAATGTTCCCAACTTTCATGACTGGGTAACAAGCAATGTTTTCCGCTCAAGTGCGAACTAAGAATCCTTCGCTAAAATCGACCAACATACAAACATTTGCTACCTAGAGCTACATAATTTGAATTCCTCATCGCACCATAGGATGTGTGGTAGCGAGATTCAATGTCTCGTCAAACACTATAACAAAAAAACCTAAAAATACATATTTTCTTGCAAAGAACTATGTAGCTTTGAATTCTTCATTGTAGTTAAGGATATATAGGAGCAATACTCGCAATTTGGCCAAACACCCTAATAAAAAACACTCATTTTTAGTTATTTTCTCTTTTCCTCTCGAGCTTTTAATAACTAGAAGAAAGAAAATAATGAAATACAACATTCCATTTGCAATTAAATGGTTCCGGCTGAGTACAATAGATGTGAGGGGTGCTAATATCTTCCCCTCACATAATCGACTCCTGACCCCGAATTTAGTTGTGACGACCATTTTATTTTTTATTTAGGGGTTTTATGAACATTTTCCATTTCCTTTTGGAATAAATATACTTATTTAGAGACTACCTCATGAAAGTCTGAGTTGCACCTAAGAGGGGGTGAATTAGGTTGTTTAAAATTTTTCTGGTTTTTATCAATGAAGGTTATTGCTTTTATTAATTGTGGTAAGGTTATGAAAGCAGTAATGAGCATAAATTATAAGACACATGGTTTATCCTGGTTCCCTCCATAAACCGAAGGTACATCCAGTCTCCTTTCCAACTGAAAGAGATTTTACTATAGTTAGAATGATTGTACAACCTATTCACATCAATGGTGATGCTTACTATCTAACATATAGGGAGATAAAAGGCTCTTAACACCTTTAAAATATGAACTCTAAGTGCAAGAAGAACAATCATCTTCAATGCACACACTTGCTTTCAACAATCCTGAATAGCAAGGGAAATAATTATAATGGTTGATTTACAATGAGTATGAAAGTTGTATATACAAAGTTTATCAATACTATGATTGATCTTCTCTTTCAATGATAATTTCCATAACTATTTAAGACTTGTTGCTCAAGAATTTATGTTCAAATGATATGAAAATATGCAGAAAATTCTTATGAAAATGACTTGTTCAAGATGTGAAAAATGAAATTTTTTGCAAAGTTTTAGAAAGAGTTTTTTGAAAGAGTTGATTTTGAAAAATTGAAGGATAAGGTATTTATAAGATCATAAGTACCCTTTGAAATATTATGCAATTCTTCAAAAAATACCATGAACAATTGCCATGATTCATTGGAAACAAATTATGAAAGATTGGATGAAAAGGTGCAATTTTTCAGAATAATTTTTCAAAAATGCACAGTGAGCAATCGAATGCACCTTTGCAGCAATCAATTGCACCACAAACAGAAACACACATAATTTGAATTTTTCAAGCATGCAACTGATTGCACTAGAGAGGCTAATCGATTTCACCTAAAACAGAGGCCAAAAATGATTTAAAAATTGAGCATGCAATCAATTGCTGCAGAGGGGCAGTCGATTGCTCTGCTCGTAACTTAGAAAAAAATTGAAAATTAATTTGTGAGTGTGTGATCATTCAATGAAAATAATTTTTGATTAAATCGAGAAACTAGGAATTAAATACTTGATGAATACTTTCATTATACCTTCAAAGGAGATTATTCTTCATATCAAGTCATTGTCCCAATTCTTCGCTTTAATCATGATGCTTTTAAAATGAATGATCATCTTTGCCTTCTTGTCAAGTGGTTTGTCTTCATCAAAACATAAGTTGATCTTGATAATCTTGATTCTACATTCTCCCCATTTTTTATGATGACAAAGCATTCTCTTTTGTTACGATGTTTCTTTTTGACAAGTTACTCCCCCTGAAATTTGGATCTCCCCATCAATGTGTGAAGTCTTGAAAAATCTGATTTTGAATTGAGGTTTGGAGTAGTCTTGCATTTGTACCTTAAAGATCAAGGAAACAAGCAAAGAAAGAGTAACATCCTCCCCCCTTTGACATTGTCAAAAAGAAGGGAAAGATGGGTAAAGCAATAAAAATAGACAAGAGACAATTTTTTTATTTACACAATAACTCAGCATAAATAAAATTTCAAAGTACAATACTTAAGAAACATACTAAATGCAGGATTTTAAATAGTACTAATAGAAAAACTTAAGTAAAATGCATAATTATAAAAATACATAAACAAGGAAACAAGTAAACAACTTCAATATAGGTCCATGTTGGGGTCAAAATCTGAGTTAGGAAATTGTTGTCGGATGGGTGGGTGACGTGGTGGTGGAACAGTTGGGTTGGATGGATCAAGAGGTGGAATATAGAGATGAGAGTAGATATATGAAAATTGTTTATTAACTCCATCTTGGAAATTTGGGATCCTAGTGTTGGTCGATGCATCAATTGCATTGTATCGGTCATTGATGGTAGTGTTGAGATTTGAAAATTGTTGAGTCATAAAATCCATAAGGTCTTGGTTTCTAGGGCCACTGGGAGTAGTTTGGGGAGGAAAATTATCAGTTTCTTCATTTTCTTGCTCATTTCCTTCATTTCCAGCCGCATCCTCACCAAGGTAGACAATAGTTTTCGTTTCTGGGTCGTATTTCACACCCATCCTTGAATCCACATTCTTGATGGAGATTTCGTTGGAGTTTGAGTTCATGTGACGTATCTCAAAGCCTTTGAAATCCACTTGAAAATCTTCTAAAATCCAGGTAATGAACCATGCATACGACAATCATTTTGATTTTGCATTGATTGATAGCATGTGAACCACTATTAGCCAAGTCCAGTTCAGTTGATCCCATTCTTTACAGCATATAAAATATGAATTTCTAGGCCAGTCACCATACAATGGTTTCCAGCCCTTGGAAACATAATGTACACCAAAAAATAATGAAATAGTCGATCATCAATATTAAAAATACCGGCAGACCATGTGGGTTGAGAAGGGTTAAAGCCACCCATGGATCTTACACGTTTGGTATGGAATTTTACTGGTGTCATTCTCCTGATGCTATAGTAGAAGTTTCTTTTGCTATAATTATTCCATAATGGGTCTTCTTCATCATAGAGAGTGCCTCCGGAACCTGGAATTTTTCAGAATTCTTCCAAGAATTTTTGAACTAAGACAAATACTTTTGCCTCTAATAGATGTGACAAATTTTCCTTCTTCCATGTGTAAGTTGCTAAAAAATAGTCTTAACAAATCCGGATAGTATGGCCCGTATGAAGACATTAATGATTCCAAGCCACAATCAATTAAAGACTTTTGGAAGGTAAAGCATTCTTCAGGAAAGGAGGAGAGAATACTGTATTTGGGAGTTTGAACAAACTTTTTCTGAAAAAGTGTTGTAAATCTCTCTTGTTCTTCTTCGGAGAGGTGTTGAAGGACGAGTGGATTCTCTGAAGATGATGATGTCAGAGCTTTGCCTTTGTCTTGAGTAGAGGATTTTCTTTTTGAACAAGAAGCCATTGAGAAATGATGATAGTTCTTTGGTTTAGGGTTTTTGAGGGAGAGAAAATTTATAGACTTTAGGGTTTTGAAGAGATAATGAGAGTTGTGTGAGATTCCATGTTCTTTAAGAAATTCTTCAAATGATGCATTTTGGAATTCTCCACCATGGTCTCTTCTAATGGAGACAATTGAAATTGACTTCCCATTCTGAATTTGTTTTACAAACTTCTTGAATTCCTTGAAAGCTTCACTTTTTACACTAAAAAGAAATTCTATGTATATCTAGAGAAGTCATCAATAATAACTAATGCATAAACATTAACTTCGAAGCTCTTTGTTCTTGATGGACCAAACAGATCCATGTGTAACAATTGTAGTGGCCTTGTTGTGGAAACCACATTCTTAGATTTGAAAGTTGACTTGGTCTGTTTCCCTTTTTGGCAAGCATCACATAATCTATCTTTGGTAAATTTGATCTTTGGAAGTCCAACAACTAAGTCATGTTTGATCAATTTGTTCAAGTGTTCCATGTGAATGTGAGCAAACCTTTTGTGCCATAACCAAGAGTATTTGTTGTCCGCCATAAGACACTTAACCTTAAAAGACAAGTAATCAAGGGGAATCATTAAAATATTGTTAATTATTTTACCTTTTAACATTACCTCATGAGTGACTTCATTTTCTATCAAACAATCATCTTTGGTGAAGTTTATTTTTGTATCCTCTATCACACAATTGGCTAATGCTAATTAGATTATGCTTTAGACCTTCTACATAGAGGACACCTTCTATGGTTATTACAGGCGGTGTATCAATGATGCCTATGACAAGGATCTTTCCTTTGTTGTTATCGCCATAGGTCACAAATCCTTTAGCCTTAAGCGTTAGATGTGAAAATTTGCTTAGGTCTCCCGTCATATACCTTGAATACTCACTATCAAGATACCATTGATTCGAAGAGGTCTTCAAGCATACCTACAAAACAAGATTAAGTTTCATTAGGTACCCAAATTTCCTTGAGTCCTTCATAGTTTGTGCCTTTCTTGACCCACCCATAATGCCCTTTTGTTATGCTAAGGTTTTTCTTACATAACATGCATTAGGTGTATGGCCTTTAATACCACAATAAAAAAAAAGTGGGCTCAAATTTACTTTTGTATCTTTGAGGATATGACTTCCTTTTACTAAATCTTTTCTTCTTAGGGCATTGATGAACCACTTTGGTTTATACACTTTCACTTTAGGGGTTTGTTCACTAGCCTTTACAAAAATGGTCTTGTTAGAACTTGGTTTAGAAAATTTTGAGTAACCAAGACCACTCTTATCATTTGAATACGATTGTTGACTAAGAACACACTCCAATCCAATTTGTCCTTTTTTATACCTTTCAATGACTCTTTTTAGTTGGACAATTTGGAATGAAAGAGACTCACACTTTGTGCATACAAATTTTGTTTTTGATCACTAATTAATTTTTATTTTTCATCTTTGAAATCATTTTCCATGGTCTCAACCTTTCCTTCTAACGTTGAGATTTGTTTCTTTTGTGATGAAAATGTTTTGTACAAAATTTTGCATTCACTTAGTAGTTCACCAATTTCTCCTTGAGCATCACTATCATAAATTGAAAAATTATTTCTAACCTCATCTTTTTCATTGTCGGAATAATGTGAGGCCATAAATGCTATATTTGTGCTTTGATCACTGTTCGAGTCTGATGAAGATCTTATCTCGTTATCATCCTAAGCAACATATGCTTTATTTTTCTTGTAATCCTTTTTGCCATTATAACCATCGTTCTTTAAGAGTTTAGGACAATCCGGTTTGATGTGCCCTGGTTTTCCATATTCATAACATTTGATATCTTGTGTGGATGTTGATGGTTCCTTCTCCTTGTTCTTTGAAAATTTCTTCCTTTTGATATAGTTAGAATTACCAATATTATTCTTAGAACCAAAATATTTTCCTAACCTTTTTACAAGAAGCATAAAATTTTCATCTTCAATCAGATTGTCTTCTTTCTCCACTTCTTTGGAATCAACCTTTAATGTGATGCTTTTAAATTTCTTTTCTTGATTCTCATGCTTTTCCAATCGCCCAAGTTCTGTCTCATATTCTTGAAGTTTTCCAAACAATATAGTGGATGTCATTATGGATAGACTTTTCTTTTTGGATATCACCGTCACTTTGGGTTGCCATTCCATGGACAAAGATCTAAGCACTTTAAGATTAAGTTCATCGTTAGTTAAAGTCTTACCAAGTGTCGCCAAATGATTTATCAATTGCACAAATCTTTTCTGCAAATAAAGGATTGATTCTCCTGGCTTCATTCTGAATAATTTGTATTCTTGACTCAATGTATTCAATCTCAATCTCTTTACTTCGGCGGTTCCTTCATGAGTTTCCACCAAAGTGTCCCAGATTTGTTTTGTCGATGTACATGTTGAGACGCAAAATAATTCATCCATGCTTAGTGCACTTTGTAGAAGATTGATTTCCTTTTTTTCATAGAGAACCTTCTTTTTATCATCGTCATCCCATGATCTCTTAGGATTTATTACTCCAACATCATTAACAACTGTTGAAGAAACGAATAGGGCATTTTGGAACACATCCCATATTTCATCACCTTGTGCCTCTAAATGAGCCTTCATGCGAATTTTCCAGAATTCAAAGTATTCACCATAAAACAATGGAGAATTGTTGCTACTACCACCGTCTTTAAACACAATATTGTTGTTTATGGAAGCCATTCTGAATCGATTAGGAAAGTGTTACCTAAAACCTACTCTGATGTCAATTGAAAGTCTGAGTTGCACCTAAGAGGGGGTAAATTAGTTTATTTAAAAAATTTCTAGTTTTTATTAATGAATGTTATTTCGTTTATGAATTGTGGTAAGGTTATGAAAGTAGTAAAGAGCATAAAGTAAATGACACAATAGTTTATTCTGGTTCCCTCCATAAACCGAAGGTACATCCAGTCCCATTTCCAACCGAAAGAGATTTCACTATAGTTAGAATGATTGTACAGCCTATTCTCACCAATGGTGATGCTTACTATCTAACTATAGGGAGATAAAAGGCTCTTAACACCTTTAAAATATGAACACTAAGTGCAAGAAGAACAATCCTCTTCAATGCACACACTTGCTTTCAACAATCCTGAATAACAAGGGAAATAATTACAATGGTTGATTTACAATGAGTATGAAAGTTGTATATACAAAGATAATCAATATTATGATTGATGTTCTCTTTCAATGATAATTTCCAAAACTATTTAAGACTTGTTTCTCAAGAATTTATGTTCAAATGATATGAAAATATGCAGAAAATTCTTATGAAAATGACTTGTTCAAGATGTGAAAAATGAAAGTTTTTGCAAAGTTTTAGAAAGAGTTTTTTTGAAAGTGGTGATTTTGAAAAATTGAAGGAAAATGTATTTATAAGATCATAAACACCCTTTGAAATATCATCTAATTCTTCAGAAAATACCATGAATAATTTCCATGATTCATTGGAAACAAATTATGAAAGATTGGATGAAGAGGTGTAATTTTTCAGAACAATTTTCCAAAATGCACAGTGAGCAATCGATTGCACCTTAGTAGCAATTGATTGCACCATAAATAGAAACATACATAATTTTAATTTTTCAAGCTTGCAATCGATTGCACTAGAGAGGCCAATCGATTGCACCTAAAACAGAGGCCAAAAATGATTTAAAATTGAGCATGCAATTGATTACTGCAGAGGATGCAATCAATTGCTCTAGCCATAAGTTAGAAAATTTTTTAAAATCAATTTGTGAATGTGTGATCATGCAATGCAAATAATTTTTTATTAAATTGAGCAACTAGGACTTAAATACTTGATGGATATTTTCATAAACCTTCAAAGGATATTATTCTTCATATCAAGTCGTTGTCCCGATTCTTCTCTTTAATCATGATGCTTTTAAAATGAATGATCATATTTGTCTTCTTGTCAAGTGGTTTGTCTTCATCAAAACACACACACACACACACACACACGCATATATATATATACATATATATATATATATATATATATATACATATATATAATTTTATTTTATACATGGATGTTTACAATGTATATTGAGTTGCGAAGATAAATTAACATCCGCGACAAACCAACAAAACTAATTTAAAAAAAAATAAAGCTCTGGTATTTTTTCGGATGTAAAGTGTTATGGACTGGCCTAATGACTAGACAAGGCCCAATCCCCTCCTTCTCATGAGACATCCCAATAGCCCAACGTCGATGGGACCCACTAGGTCCATGTTCCTTAAACGGCATGAACTCGTTGATCACATCTGCCCGTGGTCGGTTCTCTATGCTCATTCCAGACCTTTGCTAGACACCAGCATAAGTCGCTCAGATTCGGCCAAAGACGTCTCCTGCTGGGATATTTATGTGCTTGATGTACCCCTATCTTGACTAGGGTTTCCCGTCCAATGGTTAGTTTCTGGAAGTTACCTATTTTTAGGGGATCTGCGATCCAGACCCAAAATAGGAACCGTTAGCCACGCTCTAGGGGCTCTCTATATAAACCCTATTACCTAAGAGGGTCAGATATCAAATATTCCCTCCCTGAACACTTTTAC
Organism: Lathyrus aphaca; assembly: GCA_963966055.1. Taxonomy (NCBI): domain Eukaryota; kingdom Viridiplantae; phylum Streptophyta; class Magnoliopsida; order Fabales; family Fabaceae; genus Lathyrus; species Lathyrus aphaca. The sequence goes on from OZ014522.1 coordinate 494,846,955, forward strand.
TAGTACTTTCTAACTCTCTTGCCCGTTCTTACTTTGGAATCGGAGTACCTTGCAGGTAACCCCCCTCCCCAATTCTCTTCAATGACCAAGCAAATACTTCAAGAACACATCACCATCCACAACAGTTGAAGATTCTGATCATAGTTACGATTAGTGGCGCCGTCTGTAGGAAACTTAGTGTTGCCCCGTTTTCTCATTTCCAGATCATGAAAACAAAAACATCATTGTTCATTCTCTTTCAATGGATCATCAAGACGACTATGTCAATGTCAAGTCCTCTCCAACATCCCCGTTAAATAACGGGAAAGCAACGAAACCAACCCTCCCCTCGGGGAGCTTGATCATTTCCAGGATGGACGCACTGCCTCCCCCTCACCAAAATTATCCATACAACCCGAGATCACGCCTACCGATCTCCCCTAATTTCCATCCTTGAGGGGACAAATCAGACAGTTGTAGCTTTGGTTGAAATGACCAACAACATTAACCTCATCCTCTTGCGCTAGGGCGAAAGACTAGATGTTCTAGAAGTAGAGAGACGCATCAGGTCCCCCTCTCCCGTGAGGAAGCCTCGTAGATCTCGCAGCAGATCACCCAGGCAAAAGAAGGACCACCACCATCTAGAGGTTGTTGGGTCTATCAAGAAGAGGACTCGTTCGTCTCCTCGGAGAAAAAAGTCCACACAAGCAAGGAAAACTCAAAGGACTCTCTAAACAAGAAAGCGACCATCTCTAGAGGGCGCAAGAAATCACTCAAGGTCTCTTCCTCCCTGTCGACATAAGGACGATCGTTTTCGCTCTGCCTCCCTGTTTTCTAGTGACGAGGAGAGCTTTGTGGCCCTCTATCAGAAGAAATCATATCTACTAGGCTTCAAAAAGGGCTTGAGATCCCCCACCCCTGGAACCTATGATGGAACGACAAACCCAGACAAGCACATTGAGAACAACAACGCTCTGCTGGATTACAGAGGTGTCCGAGGAGCAATTAAGTGCCACCTCTTCCCTATAACACTGATGAAATAAGTTATGGCTTCATACAAGAGCCTTCCTCACGAATCCATCACATCCTGGAGGTAACTCGGGAGAACATTCTCTGGACACTTCACTGCTTCCCGACATCATCCAAAGACGGAGGCCTCCTTGGAAGCCATCATCCAAGCAGAGAGGAACCTCTACGCGCTTACATCGAGATGTTCAACAAAGAAATCGTCCAAGTTTCGACCACGAATTATATAAAGAAATACCTTATTGAGCAATGACTTTGCCCATACAGTGACTTCAAGAGAGCTCTAGACATCAAGACACCCACTAAACTTGACGCCTTTCTCCTCAAGGCTCAAGCATACATTCAGTGCGAGGAGAAAGAGGCAGCCAGTTCCGCTCGTGACACGAGGCGTAACGAGGACGCCAAACCATCTAAGCATGACGACCCCTTGACATCATATCGGGGAGGAGAAAAATGAAAGGAAGATCGTTCGCGTGAACTATGGGATCATAAAGGTCCAATCAGAAGGTTTCACGATTACACGCCCCTCACAATGACCAGTGAGAAGATCCTCTCCAAATGTGCCAACTCCAAGTTTTGCCAAGCTGGTGTTATGTTCCCTAAGAAGTTGTCGAACAAACCAAACACAGACACGACAAAATATTGTCGGCTCCATAAGTCTCACGGGCACAACACTGAAGACTGCATCCACTTGAAGGATGCCATTGAAATCCTCATTCAAGACGGTCATCTGAAACAATTCACTAAGAATAAAGACATTCCTCAGCAAGAGCTATAGGAAGCCTGCAAGGCTAAGGAAATTGTCCCACCAGTTGCAGAAGCCAATCTTCAGGTCATTCTCAGTATCACGCGACGATAAGTTTTATACATCCCCGAGCCGTATAACAGTCCGACATACTTCACCGCCTATAGCCCGTGGGAATCTTTTCCATCTGTAATGGTCATCTCAGGGGGAGGACCCCAACAAAGTTGTGGTGGGATCAGTGAAGTGACGCTTTGATCAACTAACCAACACCAATTCTAACCAAAGCTCAACCCATTACCCTCCCCGCGGAGGATCTGATCCCATCTCTTTCTATAAGGAAGATCTCCTTGGTGGGGCACCTAACGCCCATATTTCTCTGCTCATTTGCGCACAGATATCCAACTTTGATGTCCGAAGGATCCTGGTCGACCAGGGAAGCTCTGTCAATATCATGTATTCCCAACTGTTTGCAACCCTGCAGCTTAATGAGGCACATCTGACACCCTACGTGGGCTCATATCTCCAAGGATTCAACGATCTGATTGTAACTTTTGAAGCATGGGAAACCTCCAGGTCCATTAAGGTACAATTCCTCGTCATCGATTATTCGTCCCTTTATCAATGCATCTTGGGAAGACCTACCCTTGTCAAGCTCATCGTTGTACCTTCCACAGTACACTTAAAGATGAAGTATTATACTTTGTCAGGACATGTGGCCACCCTCCACAGAGACATAGAAGCTTCTCGCCAGTGCTACGAAGTTGCATCCAAAGGGTTCAACACCATTGCTTCCAAGCCGAAGCAAACCAAGGTCGTCCCCTTCCGTGTAGCTCTGAGGAACCAAAGTCACTCCTTATAGTAGATTAAATCGACCTCGATAGCAAGTTCACCGATGAAAAGGAATAAGAATAGATATTTGAAAAACTCTCCTCATCTGCACGCCTCGTGCCCGACGAAGATTTCAAGCTGATTGCTTTAGGAGAGTATCTTGCTAAAGGGGTGAAGATCAGACCAGACTTCCCAGACCTCGCAAGGAAGCAAATAAAGCCTAAGGGAGAATTCTGATTTGTTCGAGTGGTGCGCTGCTAAGATGTCGGTCTTGGACCCAGAAATAGCGTGCCATCACTTGGCCATAGACCCTTCGGTATGAGCAGTCGCACAACGGAGGAGGAAACAATCCAAAGAAAAGATAGAGGTTACCGAGCAGGCTGTAAAAGGCCTCCTAGAGGCACATTTTGTAACAGTGGCCATGTATACCACCTGGATTTTAAATGTTGTATTAGTCAAAAAGAGTAATGCAAAATGACACATGTGTGTTGACTACAGTGATCTTAATCGGACTTGCCCGAAAGACGTTTATCATTTTCCTAACATTGATAAGCTGGTCGATAACTCTGCACCTATTTTGGGTACAATCAAATACCTCAACACATATTTCGGGTACAATCAAATACCTATGGTCGTAACCGACAATAAATACACCACCTTCATGATTGAATCGGGCAACTATTACTATAATGTAATGCCATTCGACTTGAAAAACACGGGCGCTACCTACCAGCGAATGATTAACAAATTTTTTCAAGCAGAAATCGGAAACATGCTCAAAGTGTACATGGACAACATGATCGTTAAATCCCACGAGGAAACTGATCATGCTCTCTAATCTATTTCACGAGCAAAGCCCTACAAGGGCCCAAGCTTAGGTATCAACAGATTAAAAAAGTTGCCCTAGCACTCCTCTATGCAGCAAGGAGACTTAGGCATTACTTCCTTGCGCATACAATCGTAGTACGCACTGACCAACCCATAAGGAATCTCCTAGGTCGGCCCGACATGGCCAGAAGAATGCTCAAGTGGTCGTTGGATTTATCAGAATTTGACATTCGATATGAAGACATAACAACCCTTAAGGCGCAAGCCTTAGCTGACTTCGTAGCCGAAATGACCACCCCGGAAAACCAAACATGCGCATCCAGAAAATGGACCATTTTCGTGAACAGAGCTTCGAGCTCAATGGGAAGCGGAGCAGGGATTATCTTAGAAAACAAGGAGGGAATCCTAATAGAAGTATCCCTCACACTATCTTTTCCCACTTCCAATAACCAAGCAGAATACGAGGCTTTCCTCGCAGGATTAAGACTCACTGACGACCTTGGAGCTGAGGAGATATCCATCTGTACAGACTCACAACTCGTTGCTTTGCAAGTCAAAGGTGAGTACCAAGTCAAAAACGACAACCTGTAGGAATACTTGACCTTGGTCAAGGAGAAGATTACAAAGTTCACATTCGTAGAAGTCAAACATGTTCCTCGTGAACATAACGTGTAAGCATGTGTGTTATCAAAACTCGTAAGCACAAAAAAGAAAGGTGGGAATAAATTTTTCATTCAAGAGATACTTCCTCGACCCAACATCGAAAAATATCCTCGACGATAGACATAAATGTCATCAGTGACGCCAACTGCTGGATGACCCCGATCTACAAATACTTAACCAGTGACGAGTTTCCTGACGACCTAAAGGAAGCCATTATAGTCAAGCGACGAGCGTGCTCGTACGTATTGGTCGAAGGAAAACTCTATTGGTTGATTCCCCTCCTCAAGTGCATCGAAGAGGAATTGATTCCACATATCCTACGCAAGATCCACAGAGGCATCAACGCTCAACATTTGGGCGGGAGATCCCTGGCAAGGAAATCCCTTCGAGCAGGATATTACTGGCCAACAATTCAGAACGACGCCAAAGAACATGTCAAAAAGTGCGATAAATGCCAACGACACAAGGACATGCACTTGACACCTCCAAGAAAGCTTAAGACAATGTCCTCCCTGTGGTCATTCGTATGGTGGGGCCTGGATATCCTAAGTCCTTTTTTTGTCGGTCTGAACCAGAATAAATATTTAATAGCCGGAGTAGACTACTTCACGAAATGGATAGTCGCCGAGCCTCTAACCAAGATCATATCCCTCAACATATTGTGTTTCTTCAAACGTAGCATCCTTGCTCGTTTCGGAGTACCTTGGGCCATTGTTACTGACAATGGCACCCAATTCACAGATAAAAACTTCCAAGAATGCATCGCCAACGTTGGGACCAAACAACATTTCGCGTCAGTCAAGCATCCGCAAACCAACGGACATTCCAAAGCCGCGAACAGGGTCATCCTCCGGGGACTCAAACGAAGGCTGGATGAAATCAAGAAACGATGGGTAGATGAATTACATAGCATTTTGTGGGCATACCGAACTACGCCTCATTCTACAACCGGGGAAAGCCCTTACCGACTAGTGTAGGGAACAAAGGTCGTTATTCCCATAGAAAAGCATATACCATCCATCCAGACAGAAGCCCCGATGGATGAGGATGCCAATTCTGAAATGTTACGCGAAGAGCTCGAATTGGTCGAGGAAGTTCGATCGGGAGAGGCCCTACGCAAGGCATCACTTAAACAAAAAATCACCATCAGACATGACTCCAAATTCATAAAACGGGCGTTCGAAGTCAGCAGCCTCGTTCTCAGGAGAAACCACAAAGACTCTAGAGAAGGAAAGCTAGCCGCGAACTGGGAAGGTCCATACCGTGTCCGAGCAAAAATAGAGAACGGGGCCTATTGCTTAGAAAATCTAAATAAGGAAGAACTCGCTCGTCCTTGGAATGCTGAAAAACTTAAACAATAATACAGTTTAGGCGTCCGTCGACATGCTCGAATTCAAACGACAAAGCATCAACACCGACCTAACATGCATACCTAGGTACAAGTCTTGCATACCAAACTTACCTTTCAATGAGATCCCCCTCAAGAACGATGAATATCACCATCACATGATTGGATCCTCAACCGATTCCATCGTTGTCTTCGTACCATGACCAGGAAGAACACCCAGTTTGCGATGGGACGTTCACACCGTGGAGCATGAATCATTACCATGATTTGAGCATCGTTCCCCAGCCAAATATCTTTTAGCATCCTGTTCGGTTCCCCTAACCGACAGACATACAAACCGAGCGCAGTTTCCCAAACATATAAATATAACTCAAGTCCCCTGCGGGCACTTGAAAAGAACATCGCACACATCCATTGAGTGAACATCGAAACGATCGAGCATCACAAAACACTTATCGAAAATATTAAACAAAGTGTGTCCTCCGACGGACGTACGTGCATGCACAACTAGAGGTAAAGAAACGACCACCAAGGCCATGAAATATAATGGCATTAACAATGCGGCCACAAGGACCGACTTATTCTCATATTTTATAAAAGGGGGGAAAATCCCCCATCCCAAATAAAAAACCATGGCGTGCAGACCTGCTAGCAAAATAAAAAATGGACGAAGTCTTCATGGGTAAGCATTAGCAGCTGGTTGGGTATCAGCGGGGGTCCTTTGATCCTCCTCGTCCATAGCTACATTGCCCTGGTTTGACTGGTTGAGGAAATCAGGGATGAGGATCACCCCATATTTGGCCTTGTACAAATAATTGATGCCCTCCTCGTTGAATGTCAACATGGGGTTGACAATCTTCAGGTGGTCCACCACATTTTTGAACATTATACCCGCCATCTCCTCGAGGTCTTCCTCCATCTCCTCGATTTTTGACATCAATTCAGCCCAGGTCTTCAGGGATTTCAGCTCCTCAGGTTCATCATCAGTGGGAGCCATGACAGCCTTAAGACAAGTGATCTCCTCTTTGGTCGACTTCCTCTCAGCAGCCGAAGACTCTTCCAACTCCTTGATCCTTTTGGAAGCCTCATTCAATGATTATGAGGAAGCCTTGGCCATATCCTCAGAGACGGACAATTGGGCCTTCAGCCGCTGAATCTGCTACTCATGAGTAGTAGTGACCTCAACATACATGGAAGTCATTGTCAGAACCCACATCACCAAGCTCGCATCCCGAGCCAACCATGACCATTTATCCGGTTGACTCAGTTCTTACAATTTCAGTGTCTCCGCCCGGTGGACCTGAAGGGAGGCCTCCTCAAAAAAGCCTGGCCATAGAAAGTAGGTAGGAAGCTCGAACGAAGGCTTTGGAGAGGAACTTGTCAGATGTATGACCTCTTCAGGCCTCGATCTCTTCCCCATCCTGGAAGCGGTTCCCGGCGAACCATGAGGGGATGAAGAAGAGTTACCCGAGCCTGTAGCTGCGGACGTCAGTCGATCAACAAGGCGAGTTTGTTTCAGCTTTTCGAGCCCTCGTCGTTTGCCAGCATTGGCCATCAGCTTGTCTTGTACATCCATCATTGAGTCTGAAAAGGACAGAGGAAAAACAAAATGGTTAAAGCATAAAAAACAAACGAACACAAAAATTAATGCGAACAAACAAATATAAAATCTACCGAGGTAAGTTGTGACATCCTCGTCAGTTTCACAAACAATAAGCTTCGACACTTCTATAAATCTTGGGGTTACTTTAACGCCCCATCCTTGTCCAAGATCGCATGACCATGCTCGTCCACGTGAGCGGTCATAGTGATCCGAGAAACATAATTCATAAGGACCTCATAGCTGGTCCGGTCCTCCTCGCTCAGCTCACACGAGATAGCTAAGAACTCATCTGTCCCGCGCAAAAAGTGGTCACGCGACCAAGGGAAGTGGAATTTTAACATCAAACGGGGAAACTCCTCGTCCAACAAGATGTTTCCTTCATCATTTGTATCCACACCCCAGAATTTATAGGAGTTTTGAGCACGTTCGGAGATGGGTTCGACCAAGTAATACCGGTCCTTAAAATCTTTGATCGACTCAGAGCACGCCTTAAAAATATTCTTCTTCTGCTTGAGGGAAACTCATCCATACCTCCCCTGGACGACCTGCCTATGGAGGTGGAAAATATGAAAGAATAGGGGGAGCGTCGCCCCGATCTTCAGATACCCGTAGGTCATCTCGAAAGTTGTATGAAGGCGAAGGAGTTCGGGTGCAAATGGAAGGGGGAAAGCTCCAAATGTACAAACACAAATTGTTGAAATTCGAGAAGGGAAGACGGAACTTGAGCTCTTCAAATAAGATGTCGTACATGGAGAACCTATTGGGCCCATATGACATGCATATATAATCATCAACCCCAGGATACCTTACAAACCAGTCTTCAGGGTCCTCGACCACAGGATCTGGGCCTTTTAGGGGCTTATAATATAGGGATTGGATGCTCACCAGTTCCTCGACAGCTCATTCTTCAATAGGGGTGTTCCGCTCCTCCTCATCACCTTCCTCGGGGTTGGCATGATCAGCTCTGGTCGAAGTAGTTTCCTCTGAATCACTAGAAGAAGAGGAAATCCTCCCTGATGATGTTTCCTCGGGACAAGTTAGGGATGATATTGTATCACTAGAAAGATCCTCGACATCCATCCGGACAAGGGCATCGTTTGACATGATTACACCTGAAAAGTAGTGAAAGTAAATGTGAATTCGATAAGTTAAATCAAATCCACCCTTCCACCGTTGATCAAGTGAAAAGGCACGCTAAGGAACGAGGACAATGTCCTCGATCTAAGCCCTTATTCAAAAATAGACCACAGTCTTTGTAACGACCAGGTATCCATACGGGGAAGGGGGGACACTAACATCAGTTCATATGACTTAGCAGGTGTAATCACACCAAAACCCAAAACTCCGGTTGAAGCTCAACCGGAGCCGCAACGCAGAGCCGCGAGGGATGATGATGATACACATAGTAACCACTGTACAAAGGCCGAGTCACCGCACCAGAACCCTAATAGTTCAAACTATGGGTCCTATAAACCCTAGATTTCATCCTAACCGCATGCATATACTATATTGACAAGAAACAGAAGCTTAAACAAGTAGGAAATTGCAAAACTTGCAGGTTTTAGAAGTGACGTGCTCGGATGATCTTCCTCGTAAGGTGCGGCGGTAGACGGTGGCTGGCGACGGCGTTCGAGGACTATATTTCAACGAGCAGCAAAACGAAGAGCGAAAAGTGTGAAACTGAAGCTCAATGTCCTATTTATAGCCTCCAACATCACGTGTGTGAGCACGTGAGACATTTAACCTATAAACGGCTCACTCATTACCTAGGGACGGCCGTAGAGTAGCCATCATTACACATTAAATATACACTCTTCCCCAGACGCGGTGTGACGCAACACCTCGGCACAATGGTTGGAATCTTCGACTAACAATCATATTTTAACGACCAGGTGTACATGCGTTCAGCTATGCCAAGTCAGGGGATGACAATATATCAAGTCTCAACTTTACCTCGTGCATAGCCGACCATCCTTAAGTCATCACTTCTACGACCAGAAGCAACGACTTGGGGGCTCTTGTTCTGGACTGGCCAAATGACTAAACATGGTCCAATCCTCTCCTGCTCATGAGACGACCCAATAGTCCAACGTCGACGGGGTCCACTAGGTTCATTCTCCTTAAAAGGCCTGAACTCGTCGATTACATCTGCTTGTGGTTGGTTCTCTATGCTAATTCCAGACCTCTGCTCGACACCGAAAGAAGTCACCCAGATTCGGCCAAACACGTCTCCTGCTCGGATATTTATGTGCTCGATGTACCCTTATCCCGACCAGGGTTGCCCGTCCAACGGTTAGTTTTTGGCAGTTACCTATTTTCGGGGGATCCGCGATCCATGCCCAAAATAGGAACTGTTAGCCACACTCTCGGGGCTCTTTATATAAACCATCTCACCTGAAAGGGTTAGGTATCAAATATTCACTCCATGAACACTTTTACTAGTACTTGCTTACTCTCTTAATCGTTCTTACTTTGGCATCGGAGTACCTTGCAGGTACCCCCCCCTCCCCCCGTTCTCCTCAACGATCGAGCAAAGACTTTAAGACCACGTCAACAGCCACAACCATTGAAGATTCTGATCATAGTTACGATCATACAGATCCGATGAAGCTTTTTGGATATGCACATCCGGAAAAAAAAACATTTTGTAAAAAAAACGTACGTCCGGATGGGGACATCCAGAAACTGGAAACATAAAAGGAAGTTTACAAGGTGCTATAGAAACCCATGGGGTGTATTAAGAAATGCTCATAAAATTAACATTCATAACATAAAATAAACATTACATATGTGATTTCAACATAAAGTGCAACAATACATTTCAATATCCAGGTGGGCGTTTCAACATCTTCACAATATCTTCAACCGATATTGAAATCGTCACTCCTAACTCGAGCGAAACGTATTTCAAAACGCAAACATGTATTCCACATAGCTCTAACATTTACACCCGTCTTGAGCTCAAAGTCGTTGAATTCAATCTTTACCTGCAATTCCAACTTCTTTTGCTCCCTTGATGTGATGAACCACAAAATTGGAGATTTGAAGTGAAAATGTAGATTGAGAATGGAACGGGTTTTTGTTGAGGGTTTTGAGTGAAAAACAAGTATAGTTGTGTCATCATGAAAGTCGGTCTTTTATTAAATTATTTCAGAGATGTATCTCCAGAAATTTCTAAAATGCGAAGGTGACAACAAATTTTAAAATCTCGCCCCAAACTTCCGAAGATGTATCTACGGAATTTCCACTGGGTTGATCAACTATGAAATATCTGTTGAAAATCCTGGAGATGTATATTCGGATTTTTTTTAAGTATTCATCTAAGGAGGTGCTCATTTGGTGTGTTATAATATTGATCCATGTCACATCTGAAGATGCGTCTCCAGAATTTAAAAAATATTTTATTATTTTTGTGTGGTGCTTAAACATCATGTATGGTGTTTTAAGAAATCCTCAAAATATACAACTTTCAAACAATAAAAAAAAATTGTGATGAGACGCCGATAAGGTGGAGTTTCCCTTAAAAATTAGGAGGGATGCCAATAGGGTTGAAGTCTCCTTTAAAAAATAGGAGGAACGTCAATGGGACTAGAGTCTCCCTTGAACGATTTAAAGGAGGCTTCAGTCCTATTGACGCTCCCTCCTATTTTTTAAAGGAGACTCAAACTATATTGACACCCCTCCTAATTTTTAAGGAAGGCTTCACCCCAATTAGCGTCCCCTCACAAATATTAATTTTTTTGTTTGAAATTGAGTATATATATATATATATATATATATATATATATATATATATATATATATATATATATATATATATATATATATATATATATATATATATATATATATATATATATATATGGAAGACTTCACCCCAATTAGCGTCCCCTCACAAATATTAACTTCCGAAGATGTATCTACGGAATTTCCACTGGGTTGATCAACTATGAAATATCTGTTGAAAATCCTGGAGATGTATATTCGGATTTTTTTTAAGTATTCATCTAAGGAGGTGCTCATTTGGTGTGTTATAATATTGATCCATGTCACATCTGAAGATGCGTCTCCAGAATTTAAAAAATATTTTATTATTTTTGTGTGGTGCTTAAACAACATGTATGGTGTTTTAAGAAATCCTCAAAATACACAACTTTCAAACAATAAAAAAAAATTGTGATGAGACGCCGATAAGGTTGGAGTTTCCCTTAAAAATTAGGAGGGATGCCAATAAGGTTGAAGTCTCCTTTAAAAAATAGGAGGAACGTCAATGGGACTAGAGTCTCCCTTGAACGATTTAAAGGAGGCTTCAGTCCTATTGGCGCTCCCTCCTATTTTTTAAAGGAGACTCAAACTCTATTGACACCCCTCCTAATTTTTAAGGAAGACTTCACCCCAATTAGCGTCCCCTCACAAATATTAATTTTTTTGTTTGAAAGTTGAGTATATATATATATATATATATATATATATATATATATATATATATATATATATATATATATATATATATATATAAGGGAAATTCGGTTATTTTGGGTATTACTATTAAAAAATATGATTATTATGGTGAAAATTTAGTAAAATATAACTTTTTAAAGCTTCAAGTATATCATCGACTACGTATTAAATGTTTTGAATTTTATTGTAGCTATGTATATTAAATGTTTTGAAAATTAAAAGTTAACCTTTTTCTTTTCAAATAGATAATTTTCTAATTAAAAATCGTGTGACCTACTACTAATATTTATTAGTAATAGGCTAATAGCAAGACTCAAATTTTAATTCATTTTTACCTAAAAAACCCATTAATTAAAATTTTACCTAAACTAGAAAACTAAAATGTACTCCCTGTGTTTTTTTTTTAAATAATTTTATGTTCTTTTTTAATAATTATTTGTAAATTTCAAAATAATATTAAATATATTTTTGTTAAAATTACTCATAAATAATTATTACAAAGAGAGAAAAAATAAAATAAATATAATAAATAATTAGGATTAGTATAAATAAAATAAGAATTATTATATAAAAATTAACAATATTTATTAACTTTCTTAATATATATAAAAAATAAAAAAGTAACAATTAAAAAATAACTATGGAAGTAAATTATAAAGATCAATACATACTAATTTGATCGACTTAAAACCCAATCGCACCTATGATATCCGATGTAATCCCAACGTGATTGTTTAATCGACCAGCATATCACACCACGCCATCCCCTCATCCGTCCCATCCGCCAGGCATTTCTTCAAGTACAAACCAAAAGCAGGAGCCAATAAGAACCTAACATTACAATCAACGGCTGCGATCACTCCATCTGTTCTCTCTTGTTAATGCGAATGGGCCCACGGTTCTCGATCGCCGGGATAATTGAACGCCAACCTAAAATATCAGAGTATTTGCCCAATATGCCACTAATCCGAAAATTATTTCCCATTCTGCCACCCTTCCAAAAAAAATTCCCAGAATGCCACGTTTTTTGTCTTGTAGTGAGGCTTTTTTTTATATTTTTCTGGCCTCCTCCAACCAAGATGGCGGATGGGCCCCACCTGCTGTAGGGGTCCGCCATCTTGGATGCTGCCCCCCCCTTTTTTTTTTTTTTTTCGTTTTCTAATTTTAAATAGTTTAAAAAATATTTTTTAATATATATAAAATATATTTAATAATATAATAATATAAAATATTATATTTTAATTTTTTTTTTTTAGTTTTTAATTAATATTTTTAATTAGTTAAAAAACTGATTTTTAATATATATAAACTATATTTATATTATATAATAATATAAAATATTTTATTTTTATTTTTTTCTTAGTTTTTAATTAATATTTTTAATTTTTATTTTTTAGTTTTTAATAAATAATAATTTTTTTTTCTAATTCTATATTAAAATAATTCCATAATATTGTTAATATAATACATAAAAAAAAAATAGAATAAAAGGATATTTTCATTAATAGAATAAATATGATTACAAGAATTGACTAACAAGAAGGCCCAGCCTTGTTAGGACATTTTTTGCGCATATGATTGAAACTGATGCGTCACTGAAAGTAAGGCACATCGTCGCTCATATTCGTGAAGAGTACAACTACACCATCTCATACAAGAAGGCATGGATTTCAAAGAATAGAGCAATTGCGTCTATTTATGGAAACTGGGAGACCTCTTACAACGATCTTCCACAATGGTTGTTGGTCATGAAGTCATTTTTACCAGGTACAGTAATAGATCTGGAAACCTTTCCTGTGTTGTCAACTTGTGGGACACAAATCAGTGGTTCCAGAATCTTCAATCGTTTATTTTGGGCTTTCCAACCTTGCATCAAGGGTTTTGCGTTCTGCAAACCGGTAGTTCAAGTGGATGGCACGTGGTTATATGGGAAGTACAGGGGAACTTTGCTGATGGCTGTTGCACAGGACGGAAATAGGAATATATTTCCCATAGCCTTTGCATTGGTGGAAGGTGAAACTACTGATGCTTGGAGTTTTTTCCTTAAAAATCTCCGGATGCATGTAACCCCCCAACCAAATCTATGCCTAATTTCTGATCGCCATAGAGCCATAAAGAGTGCATATGATAACCCGGAAAATGGTTGGCAGAACCCTCCCTCTTCGCACGTATATTGCATAAGACACATAGCACAAAATTTCACGAGGGAAATAAAAGATAACGACCTGCGCAAGAAAGTTGTTAACATGGGTATTGTCCTTAACTAATTATTCTTTGTAGAAAACTAGTTATTTATTATGTATTAATATTTTTTTGTCACTCAGGTTATGCGTTAACCGAGTCTGCGTATGAATACTACAGAGCAGAACTACGTAAAGCTAACATACAAGCATTACATTGGGTTGATAATATCCCTAGAGATAAATGGACAAGGGCGTTTGATGGAGGAAAAAGATGGGGGCATATGACTACCAACCTCGCTGAATCAATGAACTCGGTTTTGAAGGCCACTAGAAATCTACCGATTACAGCTTTGGTAAAGTCAACATATTATAGGTTGGGCACAATTTTTGGTAAAAGAGGACATGAATGGACTAGAAAGTTGACAACTGGACAAGTCTTTACTGCTAATTGCATGAAGGGTATCGAGGAAGAGGCTTTCAAATCAAACAGCCACATTGTTAGACAGTTTGATCGACAAATGTTTCGCTTTTTGGTACAAGAAACAGTGAATCATGATGGTAGACCAACAACACACTTCAACGTCGATCTCCAAAATCAAACATGTGAATGTGGAAAATTTCAAACTTTTCATGTCCCTTGCTCACATGCTATTGCGGCGTGTTCAAGTATTAGACAAGACTATACGGTTCATATAGCAGAGGTTTTTAAAGTACAAAGTGTTTTTAAAGTTTACGAGGAAAGCTTCCTCGGGGTTCCGACGGAGTCAGCTTGGCCACAATATACAGGTGACATTCTATGCCACAACGACACCATGCGACGAAAAAAGAAAGGTCGTCCAAATAGTACTAGGATTCAGACTGAAATGGACACAACTGAGAAGGAAAAACGAAGGTGCGGCATATGCCGCGAAGTCGGCCATATGCGCAAAAAATGTCCTAACAAGGCTGGGCCTTCTTGTTAGTCAATTCTTGTAATCATATTTATTCTATTAATGAAAATATCCTTTTATTCTATTTTTTTTTTATGTATTATATTAACAATATTATGGAATTATTTTAATATAGAATTAGAAAAAAAAATATTATTTATTAAAAACTAAAAACTAAAAATTAAAAATATTAATTAAAAACTAAGAAAAAAATAAAAATAAAATATTTTATATTATTATATAATATAAATATAGTTTATATATATTAAAAATCAGTTTTTTAACTAATTAAAAATATTAATTAAAAACTAAAAAAAAAAAATTAAAATATAATATTTTATATTATTATATTATTAAATATATTTTATATATATTAAAAAACATTTTTTAAACTATTTAAAATTAGAAAACGAAAAAAAAAAAAAAAAAAAGGGGGGGGCAGCATCCAAGATGGCGGACCCCTACAGCAGGTGGGGCCCATCCGCCATCTTGGTTGGAGGAGGCCAGAAAAATATAAAAAAAGCCTCACTACAAGACAAAAAACGTGGCATTCTGGGAATTTTTTTTGGAAGGGTGGCAGAATGGGAAATAATTTTCGGATTAGTGGCATATTGGACAAATACTCAAAATATCAAGGTTTTATGCATTACCCCACCACAATGACTAAAGGAGTAATGGGCACAACATAATAATACTATATGGTTTACTTTTGGTACTTCCTTCCCATGTTGCCAAATTCGGCGAATTAGGGCACATATTGATACGTGGCGTCATATTCTGATGATTGTGATTTCTGAGAGATGATGGCTTTGGCTTTGGCTTTGGCTTTGCATCTAAACAGACTGGCAATCGTTATCTATTGGAGTTGCATAATGGGTTGGTGTTCTCCTATTGGTTAACTGTGTTGTACGATTGACAAATCATTTCCCTTTTATAAAAGGTACGTTTTATTTATATATTAAAATAGTAACTTTTTTTTCTTCATATCAAAGTGTTTATTTATCAATTGAATTCTCTACAGTATTTACAAAAACACTAGAGTAATGATTATGGGATTTTTTAACAAAATACCCTATATTTAGAAATTATATACCAATATACCTAATTTTTAAAAAAAATTCCAGAATGTTCCAATTGTAGTGCATGCTTGTCCATCCAATTGCCGCATGTGAAGAAAAAAAATTCAGTTGGTACTCGGCTTTTTGGTTACCAAGCACCTGAATTTTTTATTATTTTTTTGTTTTTCTTTTTTTCAGTATTTTTAAATTAGTTTTTTTAAATAGTTTTAATTATAATAAATATTTATTATTGAATATATATTAAAATATAATTTTTTTAATAAAAAATATTTATTTATTTTATAACTACATTGAACATTTATTAAAAAATATTTTTTATTGAATATATATTAAAAAATATTTACTATTGAATATTTATTTTTGAATTTATATTATAATTAATTTTAAAAAAAAATATTTATTTATTCTTTAACTAAACTATTTAATTTTTTAAATATTGATAATTAAGTGAATAAAAATAATTATTGATACAATTTAAATAATACAATGTAAATATTTATTGATACAATCTAAATAATACAACATCATTGATTACATTTCATTAATTATTTGTGACCGCCTGTTCCACAACCAGGTTTTCTCATGATTCGTCTTGGTCTTGTCGGGTCTCTTTGAGGTGGTGATGTATGGGGAGGAGATGAATCGGATAACATATCTTCGTTGTTATGTGTTACGGGGGGTCCACATTAGCCATAAGATCTTCAATATTATAATTTGGCATATTCAAAAGTTGGTTATCCGTGAGCAAAAAATTTTGGAATGACATTCCTTGTTGTGAGGTGGTCTCAGGTTGGGTCTCTTACATTGGTGGATAATAGACATTTTCAGTGGTGAACATGGACGTGAGTTGGGAATATATTGTGTTAGAAGTGTGTTGTTGGAATTGTGGATTTGAGTGTTCGAAGTTTGGTGGGGGAATTGGAGTAAACTGTATGGGTGGTCGATAAGTGGATTGTTGTTGGAATTGTTGGTTGTATGAGTAGTTTGGTTGTTGGAATAGAGTGTATGGAGTTTGATGTTGGGATGTGGTTGCATAAAAGGTGTGTTGTGTGTGATGGTATGTCTGTTGTGTGGATGAAGTTCCTTGTCCTCCAAATTGGGATGTTGGTGGAACATCTTCATATTGAGAGGCGGTCGTGTGTTGAGTTTGGTAAGAGGCACGTTGGCGGGGGGTTGTTCAGAAATTGGTCGGGAGCAACATGGACATATGGTATTGAGTGTAACCAATTCAAATAATCTTGACTTGGCTTATGCTCACCCACTACCGTCGTACCCTCCAATACTAAATTCCTTCTATTTCTCCATTCACTCAGTGCGTCTTTGTTTAGTTGCTGCCAATGGACTTTTTGGGCCTTTTTCATATTCATTTCATGTTGTTCCCTTAGACACCTTGGTTCTGAAGGGATCGGTTGTTCAAACCCAAACTGGAGTTTAACTCTATCTGTCTGATGCATCTCAACTATAAAGAAGCATACGATATGAGTTGTTGCACTCCAGACTTGTGAATCTCTAAGATCTGGCACCGGGAATTCAAGGTAAGGCCTCCAAATAAACTGGAAAAAAAATTAAAGTTAGATTATAAATAAGAAGTAATGGAAAATATATAGGTTGTATTGTTTCAAACTTACATCGCGTGCCTCCATGTGATCTATTACGATTCGATATCCACGAAGATCATGACGCGGATTATTCCGATAATTCATTCTTCGATGACACCACCTTGCATTTAAAAAAAAGAATGTTAGGTATAATTTAATAAATGTTGTGTATAATTTATTAAGAAGCGTAAATTTGGAGTAGTAATACCTTTGAGCGTATGGAAATGATGGATTCACGGTAGTAATGGGTGCAAGCAGAGGTATACGTGTGAATGCCCAGATTTGGAGTAGTAATACGCACCCCCATGCTTTTAACATTGTTGTAGGACGCCTTTCACATATTTCTGTACAATATAGCCAAGCAAGCCGACCCCTAACTATATTGGCCGCAAGTTTGTAGATCACCCACCATAGATATCCATGATGAATGCAACAGGTTGTGACTTTTGTCTGGGCACAACAAAGTAGCAATGATGCGTAGAATATACAGTTTGGCACATAAAATATTGTCTTCATCAGTTGGGGAAGATTTTTCATTTAACTCGGTAAAAAGACGCTTTATCCAAACAATTCGGACAAAACATCTATTCATGTCATCCTCTGTAGGTTGTACCCTTAAATTCTCCATGTACATTTCTGGGTACGTTTCTGTTGGGCCATTTACGCATTTACCATTACTACGGAGACCAAGTAACATACTAACATCCTCTAGTGTTATTGTGCATTCACCAGTAGGGAGATGAAACGTATGTGTCTCTGGTCTCCATCTCTATAATAGAGCTACGAGCAGACTAGAGTCCAACGGTAAATTCATAATTTTTGCAATATTCCCAAAACCCGCTACTTGCAAATAAGGGATAATTTCACTTCTCGGTTGAATATGTGCATGTACATGCACACGGAACCGACAATCCATCTAAAAAAATAATTAATACAACAAAGTAAAAAAAAGTACCATAATAATAACTATGATAACGGAAAAAAAATTAAATTAAGAAACTTACATCAGCCGCGATATTTGTGGGTGTACCACGGTGTGACTCTCCCATCCACAACAAAGACATTGTTACAATACAGATAATGTGAAGAAAATATTGTCGAAAATACTAGAAATGTGTAGAATATATTGTGTTGCAAGTGAGTGTGTGATGGTAAAAAATATTGATCATAATTTATAGAGGATGGTGGTGTAAAATTTAAAATAAAAGTAAGTATTTGACAAGATGGAAGAGTGTTTGCATGCAAGCTAGACCTACAGCTACGTAGCATGCATGCAATGCCTGCAGTAATAGGCCTGCACGCTGCATGGGAGACAGTGCATTAATGGCCCATGCATGCTCACTAACTACTAGGCCGAGCACGTGAAGGGAGAAGCCTGCTCGCTAACTACGAGGCCGAGCACGTGAAGGAAGAGGCTTGAATGCTCGCTGACTTGTTAACCGAGCACGTGAAGGGAGAGGCTTGCGCGTTGACTGGTTGACCGAGCATGTGAAGTTCTTACAAATTTATAAATATGTTTAGTCTTGTCCTAACTTCTCATTGCTATCCATATCTCACAATGTCTTATAGAAATTTAATAGTTACCTGTCACTTTTATGGTAATGTTGACACAGATAGTAATATTGGATTCTCATTTAGCAATACATATACATTTTCATTCAAAATTCATGTGAATTCCGATTTTTTGCATTTCAAAGAAAGGATGGAAAAAAAGCTACAACGAAGTGTGGGGGAGATTATTTATCGTCATCCATTCCTCGATGGTGATAATGTATTTTATATTATGGCCCCAATTAAAAATGATGAAGACGTGAAAGCAATGTTTCAACGTCATATTATGTTTACTCAATTAGATACGATTGAGGTATACGTTCATCTACTAGAGGATACCGACACATGTCCTACACAACATACCATGTTACATCAATATGGGTTGAGTCAAACATCCGACGACGAACCAACACAAAACAATGAACCTTTCCTGCCCAATGAAGTGGTCGTAGAAGATAGTGACGATCAACTCGAAGAGGTCACAATGCAAAAAAAAATTGGCAACAGTGATGGTGATGACAGCGACGATGAAGTTCCAACATAGGCACTTATGATCGAACCCATCAATTTGTACAACCCACCTAGGCATATGCAAAATATATGTCTCGAAGATGTTGAACCACTCTCCGTGTTTGGATTTGTCACACCAAACCACACAGGTGACAAAATAAAAGAGGGGATGGAGTTTGAAAATAAGGAAGCATGTGTTTCTTTTCTACAACATTGGCATATCACACACAATGTTGACTATTTCGTGTATCAAGCTGACAGCGTACGATACGTAATTAAATGTAAGAAACCAGAATGCAAATTCAAATGCAGAGCTTCACTGAGAAAGAAAAACTCAAAATGGCAGATTGGTACGCTGACCGGGCCTCACACATGCACATCCACATCAATGTCACAAGACCATAGCAAGCTTGATTCAAAAATGATTAGTCGCAGCATCAAAGAGATTGTTACCCGCGACACTTCGGTAAAGGTTAATGTCATCATTGCCCATATTGCCGAAAAATACAAGTACATATCATAAAGACTAAGGCCAAAGAATCATTGTACGAAAATTGGGAAACATCTTACAACGACCTGCCACAATGGTTATTGATAATGAAAACTTTTCTTCCAGGAACTATAATTGACTACCAACTTGGCAGAAGCAATGAACGCGGTACTCAAGGAAACTAGAAACCTTCCAATCACTGCATTAGTCTAGTCTACATACTATCGGTTGGGCTCGCTCTTTGGTAAAAGAGGACACATGTGGACAAAAAAATTGCCTTCTGGTCAGATTTTCACTGATGGTTACAATAAGGGCATGGCTGAAGAAGTGGCTAAAGCTAACACCCACAATGTCATGCAATTTGATAGTGAAAATTTCGCTTTCATGGTCAATGAAAAAATTAATCTGAATGACAGTAGGCCTAGTGCTAGTTTCCACGTTGATCTACAGAAGCAGTGGTGTGATTGTGGGAAATTTCAGGCATTTCACTTGCCTTGCTCCCACGTCATTGCAGCATGTTCAAGTATACGCCAAGACTACACCATTCACATTCCAAACATCTTCAAAATTTATAATGTATTCAACGTCTACAAGGAAAGCTTCCTAGGACTACCCCATGAGGAAAACTGGCCACGTTACGAAGGATTTACTCTTTGTCACGACGAATTGATGAGAAGAAAGAAGAAGGGACGACCAAATAGTACACGGATTAGAACTGAAATGGATGACATTGAAAAAGAAAAGAGAATATGTGGGCTTTGTTGAGAGATTGACCATATGTGTCGAAA
Organism: Lathyrus aphaca; assembly: GCA_963966055.1. NCBI lineage: Eukaryota > Viridiplantae > Streptophyta > Magnoliopsida > Fabales > Fabaceae > Lathyrus > Lathyrus aphaca. The sequence continues at coordinate 494,867,564 of OZ014522.1, forward strand.
ATGTCCAAACGTCGCTGGTCCGTCTAACAGACACATGTAGTTTACTTTGTTTGTTTCTTTTCAATCTTTTAGTAATGGATTTACCTTTCATATGTCTCCTTTTAATTCAACATTCAACTAACACTATTAAACATACAACAACAAAACAACAAGACGATAAATAAAATAACGATTAAACATCTAAACATGCCTAGGAGAAAACAACCATCAACATAATATTTTGTTCATACATCATCAACTTAGCAAACTAATCAACAACAACAATCAACGTAAGTGGGTCTTCGACTCCTCTGTTGACTTCACCACTGTGTGTTGAAAACATACATTGGACATCTTCATCATTTTCGACACGATCCATGTAATACATGTACGTACCATCAGGGCTAGCATCAGTCAACGTTATGTATGGACAACGATACTCAACTTTTCTCACCTTCAAGCGACGACCTCCTACCTGTCGAAGACCCGTGTTAATGGCTGCAATCAGTGTTCTAAAATTCCATTCCGGATCTAGGTAAACACTGTTTCTTTTGTCTTGCTCGTAGAATGCAACAGCCCAAACAGACATGTCTAAAAATACAAATTGATATTGGTGATGATTTTTAGTGAAACATATCAGACTATTTATAATCAAATTTTACATGATAACTCGGGTATTCAATGACCGAGCAACTTTTACTGTTCGGGTATTCAGTGGTCGAGCAACATTTATTGCTCGTCTGCTCAATGGGCGAGTATTTAAAAAAATTTATTATAATATAAATTCAATAATAAATATTTTTTAATATATATTCAATAAAAAATATTTTTTAATAAATGTTCAATGTAGTTATAAAATAAATAAATATTTTTCATTAAAAAAATTATATTTTAATATATATTCAATAATAAATATTTATTATAATTAAAACTATTAAAAAAAACTAATTTAAAAATACTGAAAAAAAGAAAAACGAAAAAATAATAAAAAATTCAGGTGCTTGGTAACCAAGAGGCCGAGCACCAACTGAATTTTTTTTCTTCACATGCTTGGCAATTGGGTGGACGAGCATGCACTACAATTGGGGCATTCTGGAATTTTTTTTTGAAACTAGGGTATATTAGTATATAATTTCTAAATATAGAGTATCTTGGTAAAAAAATCCAATGATTATGACAAAACTCTAATTTATTAAACACTATTTTTTTATGTTTAGATTAAACATATATTGGACCATGTAGTGTAAACTCGTGATATTTGGTCCGAGATATCTTTAGTGAAGTTTGAAATTTAAAGGGTTTGATTCATCAATTCTTCCGCTCTTAAATAAGAGTTTGAAGTCTAAACATACATTTGAACCTCAAGAACAAATATACATACAGGCACTCTATTTATTCATCTTTCTTACTTATCTAAGATATTATTTTATACGATAAATACTTTTTCTGATTTTAACTCCTTTTGTCTTAAAAAAAATTATTTCAATTTTTTTTTATCATCATCAGTTTAATCTAAACTGATTGGGGTCAGTTCTATTTTAAAATATTTTCATTTGAATAAAATGTATGTTTCAATAAATGTTTGATACAAAACATTTATGTTAGAAAGTTTCTTTCAACATAAATGATATCCTTACACTAAGTTGTACACCTACACCGTAGGTACTGGGTTTTTTTTGTAAATCAATCAAACATTGAAGGATAAGTTGGTCATTTTATTCTCACTTTTAGATTAACAATTTCCCACCTCTCTCAAACACGCTCACTATGCTCTCATCTTCAGCTTCTCTCTCTCTCTCTCTCTCTCTCTCTCTCTCTCTCTCTCTCTCTCTCTCTAATCTTACGGTCGCTCTGACGCCACACCGTAGTGACACGACCCTGTGCGACACCACAAACCGGACGACGACGCTATGCTCTTACGGCGACACGACAACCCACTCAACCAATCAAGGTTAGTGCAAATATGTTATTTCCATTTCTTCTTTCCATTTCCGTTTTCTCTTGCTTTCTTTCGTTCCATTTAGGGAAAATTTGTGGTTGTTGATTAGGGTTTATTATGTTTTTTGTTCCATTTAGGGTTTTTCTATTGTACTTATTATGTATTTTTTGGGTTCTGTTTTGTTATTAGGTTAAGTTGAAACTATGGCATCAACAAAAATGACGAACGAAATTGATGTAAGTGAAAGGTTTAAGTTTAAATTTTTGTTTGTTTTGTTAATTTTGTTAGATTATCAGTGAAAGCAATCAAGTTGTTTTCGTCAATGTAAGGTACAGATGAGGCATAGTTGTGTCACGCAGAATTTGAGCACCATCAATGAAAAGTTAACACCGGCTCAACGTGCCCACATCGAATGCACCCCATTCAAATGGGCGATGAATATTTCTAACAACGTGTCAATCTCAGGTGGTTTATTATGGGAGTTAGTAAGTAGATGGGATGTACATAGTATGGGATTTAGGGTTAGGGTTAGGGATAGGATAGTTATGTTTACTCCGGTTGATGTTTGTTTCGCGCTTGGATTGTCTATTGTTGGTAAGCCTCTAGTAGCAGAAGAATACCAACAATGTCAAACATTAGATCTATTTAAAGGGGCTGAAGCAACCATTCACAATATTCTCAAACATCTTCGGTCCCACAAGAAAAAAATTAGTTAACTTTGTTAAACTTTACATATTACTTGCATTTGCGGAGTTTTACTTTCCCAAAACAGGGAATAAGGTCTTTACGGGATTTATGAAGAAGTTGGATGATTTGGATTCACTTGATACATTTAGTTGGGGAGGTGTCGTTTATAACTTTGTGGTTTCTAGTTTATGTGAGTCTTCAATTGTGTTGAAGGAGGGAAAAAACAAGGCACAAAGGCATTTAAACAGATGTGCTGCCATATTGCAGGTAAAAAGGTTATATAACATTTTAGTTCATCATGCCTTTTGATTATTTAAGTTTTTGACTTTTACATCTAATATTTGCTATAGATTTGGGCACTCAACCACTTATCTTTGGGGAAATCACCTGTTGTTTCTAGTTTCTCGTTTCCACGTGTATTGAATTGGCCGATTATAACTATGCAAAAGAAAACTCTTGAAAAAGAATTTGACAAAAATATGGTAATATTTTGTGTGTTTGAATGGAGAAAAATGTGTTATTTGTTGTTGTCTGTTTTAACTGATTGTTTATTTTATTTTTAGATAATTGATAGAGTGGTTGCAACAGAGGAAGAGCTAAAACAAGATATAATCAATCTTGCTTTGTTTGAACAAGGACAACAATTTGTCAATGTGTATGATTATCACAGATTAGTGGAAGAGCATAAAGATTTCAAAGAGAGGTTAGCAGTTCTTGAGGAGGAAATGAGGATATTGAAAGAGGCGGGATTTAACGCTCCATTTCAGCACGTGGATGTTCAAGATGATCGACAACTTGTGAACTTTTGCACCGATGAAGCTATATGGATATCGGCTAGAGATGTTGGACATTACACTCCACCTAATGATGATGCAATTCTTGAAGAAAATCAATCTAAGCTTAAATCAAACATGGCTACAAGAATGAGGAAGAGACTAAGGAAGCATGAAAAGAGAACTAGATTGAATTTGTAATTCCTTAGTGTTGAAGAATCTTGTTAAATATGCATTATAGACTGTGGTTGAATCATGTTATGTTGTAGTGAAGAACTAGATTGGTTGTGATATGTTGTATTGAAGAACTAGAACAATGTGTTGCTTATAATATTAGTTCATTTTGTATTTAATATGTTGAGTATGTTATAGTTCATTGTTGTTTTAATACATTGAGTATGTTGAGTATGCTATAGTTCATTGTTGTTTTAATGCATTGAGTATAGTTCCTTTAAACAATTTTTCGTGTGATTGAAGTATGAATATGCATTAACCAATTTAGACAAAGTATTAACCAAGTTCCTGCAATATATTAACCAATTTCCTTTAAACAATTTTCATTGCTTTGAAGTCTGGAACTACATTAACTATTTTACACAAAGTATTAACCAAGTTCAATCAATGTATTAACCATTTATCTTTAAAACAATTTTCTATATTTTTAAGCCTGAAACTGTGTTAACCAGGTTACACACATTATTAACCAATTTCCAGCACATTATTAACCAAGTCTGAGACTATGTTAACAATTTTTTCTATTTTGAAGCCTGGAACAGTGTTAACCAGGTTACACACATTATTAACCAATTTACAACATAGTATTAACCAATTTTGGTATTGTATTAACAAAATTATATTATATATTATATACACCAAGTTCCAAGTTTAGTACAATTGTTACATGACAAAACTAAATTTACAATATTGTAACATTGCACTTGAATATTCCACTGAATTACCTGCACCACCAAATGTAATTATTATTAGTGTATGTAATTTTTTTATTCTTATGATAAAAAACACATGTATGAACACCATACCATTACAAAAAAAAATCTCAAAGTGAGTCATATATTTGTACAGACTTGGGATGAACCTGTCAAGGGTGTTTCACATGTTGTCAAGAGATCCATGAATGTCATACAATTTCCAACCTGTACAATAACATACAAAACCATCTAAAACATGACGTACATAAAATCAAGAGATGGTAAATTAGTATTACAATATATCGTCAACTAGTACATATAAATTCGTACAATATATTCCTCAAATTTTAAACACAACACATTCCTCAAATAGTACGTACGAATTCAAACATTATTTAATACAATCTTATAATGAACACAAACCACAATACTAGAATCTAAGTAATTTCCCCCACTAGCAACCTCAAGAGATGATTCTACACAAATATTACTTCCAAATTGATTTCCCATCATTCCAATATTTCACTCCTACATGTTTAGAGAAACAAAATAGTTAGATTCCATTAATATAACCAACTGTATAAGATATCATTTATGAGTGAAAATATATATACCATAGTAAGCTCAATATGATCACTTGTTTTTGTTCGCTTCCTTGACCTCTTAGAAATCATTTCAGCGACGGATGTCTTTCTTTTAGATGGAGGACGACCTTTGCGCTTGACATATTTTGGACTGCGAATTCTATTACTATTAATTGGATTAGAATCATCATTCATATTTTCTTCAATAAGTGTACTATCCTTTGTGGACATATTAGAGCTAAGCAAACGTAATGTTTCATGGAGGTCTTCGGTAGTCTGTTCTGACTCAATAGCTACTTCAGCCACCTCATAAAAATGCTTGCATAATTTGTCAAACTTGTCCATTTGTGGCTTCAACTCTGTTACACCATAACTAGTCTTAATATATGAATGCTTCCTTTTAATTTTTTTCTTTCATCTCGATAAAACATACTTCTCTGGTATACTTATAATCCTCTCTTGACTACACACGGATAACACATGCCGACACATAATACCTCTAAACTCAAATAATGAGCATTCACATTGAAAATCATGGTTTTCCTTATTAAGCACAACTTTTAAAACTCGCTCTTTGTGTATTTCTCCAACTGATACCTCCACCCACACCTGATACGTGGCAAGGCAACCTTCCACACTAATTAATGAGGCAGAACAGTTCATATTAGATTTGAATTCCACTTGAATTTCCTTAAATTTTGCATTTGTAAACTCACTTTGGAATTGCTTCTCAATGGTTGAGTTTGACCCACATGGAATTGTTGTATCCATCGAATTAAAATCAGCTTCAAATTCCTTTTCTGTCTGACTTCTAAGAGCATTATTATATTGTTTCACAAACTGATTTAGACTTGTTGTAGAATTTATATATCCATCAAAGAAAACATGTATGCTCTCACTATGTTGCGTAGTTGACATACCAGCCCAAAAATATTTCCTTAACAAAGTTGGTGCCTATCTATGACGCTCAAAATACAGCCTACTCAACCAATCATTTTCTTGAAGATCAAATTTTTCTATGAATGAACACCATTTTTGTTCAAAATCATCTGTTGTGAATGTATCATAAACGTCTTCTTTCATTGCATACTTGATACTTTTGTATTCACCATATCCGCAAAGCTTTTCTGGAACTTTTTTCATTATATGCCATAAACACCACCTGTGACGAGTTGTAGGGAATACTAATTCAATAGCATTTTTCATAGCCTTACATTGATCGATCACAATACCCAAAGGTGCCTTATCTAGCATACATCGAAGCCATGACTTGAACAACCATACAAAATAATTTGTGTCTTCACCTGATAGCAATGCACAACCAAGTAATGTTGATTTACCATGGTGATTCACACCCACGAATGCAGCAAAAGGTATGTCATACTTGTTAGTCAAGTATGTTGTGTCAAAAGTTACAGCATCCCCAAAATATTCGTACGCAGCTCGACTTCTTGCATCCGCCCAAAATACATTCCTCACATGAAAATCATCATCCAAATCTATGTCATAGAATAAATTTGTATTTTGTTCCCGCATTTTACAAAAATAACTTATCAAAGCCTTATCGTCACCTTCTTTTCCAATCGCACGACGCTCTTTGTTAATATAATTCCTCACATCTTTTTCACAAAAGGGAATATTTTCACGGCCTCCTGCATCTTTAACAAGCAATTGAAAGTCTTGTGTATCCTTACTCCCGCATCATCATTGATTTGGATTGTTCTCCTCACATGTAAATTCATTTTCTTGTTAGCCTTGAACAAACTTGCTTTTGTAGGGCTAGTCTCATGCGAATGGTTTGCCTCAAATTATGTAATGTACCACAAACCATCTTGTTTTAATTTAATACAAATTTTGGCCGGACAATTTTTCGCTCTAGATGGAAGTGTCTTCAACGTGCATGAAATTTTTTGAAATGTTAGACCCCTCTCTTGAATATGAAATTATGAGGTAGTTAAGCTCCCCGTCATCTCCTTTTTCCGATGATCAATCTTCCATCCAAACCCCTTTTTCAAAGCATACTCTTGAAAATATGTCTTAACTTCCTCTATACAAGAAAAACATATCCCAATTGCGGGGATCCAAAGTGAGTCATCATCATCACCATCACCATCACCATGATCAACTTCTACGTCCTCCCTCTGAGTGTGCTAGCAGAGGAAGAGACCTCGGGAAGATGGGTCTTACATGTGGACGAATCCTCCAACATTAAAGGAAGTGGGGCCAGAATAATATTGGAAGGGCCTGGTGAACTAACATTGGAATATTCTTTATGTTTCAATTTTTAGGCCAATAACAATGAGGCAGAGTATGAGGCTTTAATATTTGGGTGAGTCTATTTAAAGAAGTCGGGGTAACCCATTTCCTAGTAAAAATAGACTCCAAGCTAGTAGTTGGGAAGATGACAAGAGAATTCCAAACAATGGATCCCACCTTGATGAAGTATTTTCATATGTTGTAGTTAATATCCAAATATATTTCCGAGTTTGAGGTCATGCACATCCCAAGGGAAGATAACACCTGGGCCGACCTTCTGGCTCGCCTAGCCAGTTCCAAAAGCTCAAGAATAAAAAAATAGTGAATCAAGAAATACTTGAAACACCTAGTATACAAACATAAGAAATATTCACGATAGAGAATGCTCAGGGATGGATTAAACCTATCATTTCCTATTTAACACATGATGTCTTACCTGAGGACACCAATGAAGCTCGGAAGATAAAAATAGTGGCTTCCCGATATACAATTGTTGCAGATGCACTATACAAAATAGGGCTCTCAACACATATGTTAAGATACGTATCAGAATCTGAGGTCGAGATAGTAATCAAAGAAATCCATGAGGGGGCTTGTGGAAACCACATTGGAGCAAGAGCTTTGGTCGGGAAAATCTTAAGAGTCGGGTACTACTGGCCAAGGATAATCCAAGACTGCATATCATTCGTTAGCAAATGCGAAAAGTGTCAAATATTTGGTGCATGCACACATTTTCCAGTCGAGGCCCTCCATTCCATTTATTCTCCTTGGTCGTTTAATTTGTAGGGAGTACATATCCTGGGACCGTTTCCGATGGCTACATGACAAATCAAGTTCCTAATTTTCGTGGTTGAATATTTTACAAAATGGGTCAAAGCTGAGGCTGTCGCACGGATCTCGACTGAGAAAGTGAGGAAGTTCAACTGGAAAAACATCATTTTCCAGTTTAGTTTTCCGGGAGTTATAGTCACGGATAATGGGGTTCAGATTGCTAGTACGTTCATAGTATACTTTTGCAAAGATTATGGAATAGAAAATTAATTCACCTCTGTGGAACACCCACAAACGAACGGTCAAGCTGAGGCAGCTAATAAAGTAACCTTCGAAGGAATAGAAGTACCTAGGACTTGAAACATATCCAGTCTCAGATTGTATTTCAGTGAAAAATATCATGTAATCTTTCAATAGATAAAGAATAATTGGGTCGCACTCTTTTCCCTTGCAGGGGAAAGGGTTTTTAACGAGGTGTCTGACCTTAACAAAATATTTACACTTTGGTTACAGGTACACGGATTTAAGAGTTATAAATCACTCTAAATCTCTATAACACGTCGATTAAATCCGTGTACATAGGTCACCCATAAACATCATGATTCACTCTTTGTAGAGTAGGAAAAAACCTCATAAACACATTGATTCAATCCGTGTACATAGGTCGTACACAAACGTGTTTACTTGCTCCATGTAGGGTTGGAAAAACTCCTATAAACACTTCGATTAAATCTGTGTACATAGGTCGCCCACAAACGTGTTTACTTTCTTCCCGTAGGGTTGGCAAAACCCCTATAAACACGTCGATTAAATTCGTGTACATAGGTCGTCCATAAACGTCATATGGTAGGAAAAACCTTTATAAACAGGTTGATTTAATCTGTTTACATGGTTTTCCCACAAACGTGTTGACTTGTTCCGCATAGGGTTGGCAAAACCCCTATAAACACGTCAATTAAATTCGTGTATATAGGTCGCCTATAAACGTCATGATTCGCTCTATGTAAGGTAGGAAAAATCCTATAAACATGTTGATTTAATCTGTGTACATAGGTTGCCCACAAACATGTTGACTTATTCCGCGTAGGGTTGGCAAAACCCCTATAAACACGTCGATTAATTTTGTGTACATAGGTTGTCCGCAAACGTGTCGATTTGCTCTGTGTAAGGGTTGGATAAAACTATTATAAAACGCGTTGACTTGCTCCGCATACATAGGTCGCCCGTAACAGGTTGGTTATTCATCCATAAAGGCGTCAATTATGCCATCTACAAAGGCCTCAATGGCCAGTTTGGAAAATGATGAAGTGTCCAAACTTTCCGCTCATCAAGAGAGAGACTTGGGAATTATAAAAATACAATCAAAATACTTATGAAAGTCGATAACCAAATCTCTGATACACATATACCATAATACATAGTCGACTACCTTGGATGCTCAAGACTTTCAAAGACCCCAAAGTTTTACGCACGAGGCTTCTTATATGTAGCCAAGCTATCACTAAGTCTTAGAAATCAAGACTAAACCACAACTAAATTTCAAGCACACTTGACGCCTCTGACAACTCGGTTAACCTCGCCTTCAGATAAAAAGGGCTTTGTACCATTAAGCTAGTTAAGCCTTCGGGCCACTGTCCGTTATTAAGTCGGTTGCGCATCCGGGCCTCTGTCCATCACTGATAAATAATTTCCCACAAACATGTTGAATCGCTCCTCGCAAGGTGGAAAAACTCCTATAAATGTGAGAACTTGCTCCACATACATAGTACACCCATTAATGGGTCAATACTTGTCTATAAATACTTGATTTACCTGTAAAGGCTTCAACAACAATTTAGAAGTGTCTGAGCTTACGATTCACCAAGAATAACTTGGGGCTTCCAGAATGCCATCAATAAGATGCTAAAAGCTTATGAAAATACATGCATCAGGTCCCTAACATGCTCGGGTACATACCCGGTAATCTTGGTCATAAAGGCTCAAAACATTCTAGAACCTGCCAAGGGGCTTCTTGAGCACAACTGCACTACTCAACAAATGTAAAGGTCTTAAGAAGATTAAAATTTAGCAATAAAATAATTCCATGGAATTCATGATCGGCCACTTTAAGCCATCTTGACTCAAGTACCCGAGCGACTAATACATACATGCACGGAGAATTATTTTGCGAAATGAAAAAGTGAAAAAATTTTGAACACGCTAGAAGAATATGACATAAAAAAATCAGCATGACTAAACCTTGTTCATTACAAAGAAAACCTGAAGGACAAAATATTACAAAAAGAGGATGTCATTGCACCCCCTCGCTAAAAACAGCTAAACAAAGTTGGTGGTAACAAGACATCAATAAGTCACATCATCCAGGTTCTTAAGACCACTAACCGGGGCTACGGACCCTTTCGGGTTATCCATCTCTGGGTTGGTCATTTCCATAAGGCGACCATCCTGCACCACCTTAAAATAAACAATCTCGGACAGATCCAATCCAGGGTGAAGGCACAAGACTTTCTATTTAGCACAATGTAACACGGTGGGAGAACTGACTTTTATTTATGTTGCGGATAGCAAGAGTCACCACCGACTTTTATTTTATCCAATAGGAAAGGTCATAAAAGAACATGAAAGACCTTTTAAAAATTCTAAGTTTGGGGGGTAGGTTATATAAAGGTAAGATGTAAGCACCCTTTATATCCATGGTTATCCATGGGCTCTTAGTTACTTAGCTCACTCATTTGTTCGAAAAATATGTAGTGTGTGTTTAAAAATTTTCATAAGTCTTTGTAATGATCCTTGTATGGATGTATACAAAGCTTTCAAGTTTGAAAATTGTTTGAAAAGTGGGGTGTAAAGAGCATTTTGAAAAAGTGAGAAAGTATCTGAGAGCTACCTACCCTAGACTGGTCTTTCGTATTCTTTTATTTCCTTTCAAGGTTAAGACTGTCCCTCCTATTAAGGAGTAGGTAGTCATTACCTTGGATTTATTTGAGGGACGGGCGTAGGGTCATCGTATGGTTAATGAAGGAAACTTAAGGGGTGTCTTTAGCAATTTGAAAGGACTATCATCTTTACCGAAGGGACAAGATCATTATATCGTAGGCAACCTCGTAGGGACTTGGTCTTTTAATCTGGGAGGGACTTGATGATTGATCTATAACGGGACTTTGCTTAAGACACCCCCATTTTCGAGGGACTTGACCATTTTATAAGGCAACTAAGAGGAGAACCCTAGGAGGTGCAGATGGCGATCGTAGAACGATCGACTTATGTGTGCGAGTGATTATATTCAAGTATTTATTTGATTTTTTAATTATCTAAGTCCGTATTAATTTCAATTATGTTTTGCACTCCCTATTATTACTAACTACACAAATAAAATGCGAGAAAATAAATCCTACGCTATTACACGGCATCGGGGCAATTACATAATAATCGAGCAGAAAAATAAATTACATAATAATAATAACTTATACAATTTTTCTAAACAATTAAATCAAATAAAAATAATAAAAATAAAATTATGGAAATTAGGGTTAGAAAAGGATAAATTAGGGTTTAACTAACATTAGGGTTTAATAAAAATTTAGGGTTAGAATTAGGTTTTTTTTAAGAAAGTTAAAATTTAAGAAAATTATTAACCTAGTTACTAATTGTTATTAATTAATTTACATGAGAGATAAAAAAAAATTTATATTAATTAAAATAATGATTAGTGGAATAAAAAATAATAATTAGGACTTTTAAGAAAATTATGATGATTTAGAAATTTAAATACTAACTAATTTACAAATTAATTAATTTTTATATAAAAAAACTATTAACATTTTTAATTTAAAAAAATTGTGAGATTATTATTGTTATTTTAAGAAAATATTTATAAGAAATTATTCTAATGGTTAATTATTAATTAGTTTTAATTAATTGTTTTGTTTTTTTAAAAGAAAATCAATTAAAAGAATATTGATAAAGAAAAATAAGGAAAAGGAAAACAAATGTCCCAAATAAAGGGACCTGGGAATCGAACCCAGGCCATGTACCTTCAAGGGAGAGACCTCCAACCAGCTGAGCCATGCGCGCGTTGCTAATGTCTACCTGAACATAAACCAATAAATAATAAACCTGGAAAAAATGATTGAATAAACAAAAAAATGGTCAGCAGTCGGATTCGATCCTTGGTCTCTTAGGTTCAAAACGCGCACACCATCCACCAGGTCAACTGCATTGTTAGTGATTATAAATGAAACAATAAAAAAAATGCCAAAATTCAAATTCTGGGACGTGCCAAGATCTTCATCTTCTTCCGCCAGACTTGTGATTTTTCCTACGAAATTCATCACGACATTTGCTGCAAATTTTTCCTGTGTTTTATCAAATACCTCAAAATACGTAAAATTAGCACACAATAATGGTACCAATCGATTACCTACTGCTTATACAATTCAACCATTTCATTCAAATGTCTTTAAATGCCCTAAATCGCAAAACCCGAAACTTGAGTTTAAAACCCTAGCTATGGCGGATCTTGCTTATCGCACCTAACATTCAATCAAACCATCCAAAAAGCACCTTTGTATTGTAATAAACACAAAACAAACATCAAATTAAATTTATAATGGTTATATTTATGGATTCGAAAAAATGCATAAAAGAGAAAAAACAAGATTCGGTTAGTGCTTATGAGAGTGATTCAGACGCTTTTGAAGGTTGGGACATGTTCAATGATCATCATAGAATGAACTGCCACCTTTATTTTTCCTTTAAAGTGTCTAAATCTCCAAAACTGAATGCCACTTTTCTTGAAGTTTTTTTTTTGAAGTTGGAACAATGTATTGGCCTGCAAAAATTCGTGCCTCGTGTTTGTGTCTTGTTACATTTATATAGTAAATGGAATTTAGGTCAAAAGATGGGCCTTGAGTTCATGGATTTTGGTTACTTGAGATTGAAGAAACCAATCACTCATAAATGTCCAAAAATCACATATATTCTTGTCAATTTGGTCTAGCACGAATTTGTAAGGTATCCAATCAACTTAAATGTCATATATTTGATCCCAAAGCAAAGATTCGATTCAAATATTTGATTTTTATATTTTATTTTCATTAAAATTGAATTTTAATAAATAAAATCCAAAATAATATAAAATAAATTATAAAAATAAGAATGAATGGCCATTGGTTCGTGCATGACTTCATCTTTAAGTTTGGGTTGCAATTTTATGGGCCCATTTGGAAAAAAAATGAAGTTAAGGCCTTTTTTGCTTCATACTCCCCTTGAAAATTTCCCAACTTTTCCAATGAATAACTTCCTCAATTTTAATGATATCTAGGTGTTCTTGGACTTTTTAGAAAGCTTAGAGTGTCCTCTAACCAACATTTTTGGTCCCATGTCCATATCATTTACCATTTTCAAGTTATAAGCTTTGGAAAAAGTTGAATTTTTGTTGACTTTCAAAAGGACCTATAATGCTTTAGCTCATACCTTCCAAATGAAGCATTTTTAGGCTTGGCTTGTGAGACACAGAGTTGTAGAGAATTAAATTTCCTTCAAAATGAGATTTGTATGGTAAATTATTGATGAAGTATGTGAAAGTTATGGCTGGTCAAAGTTCAGTTGACTTTTACTATGAAAACCCTAATTTAGAAACTTCTTGATTCTTGATGATCTGAGATTTCCTTGATGAATCATGATCAACCCTTTATAAAATGATGAATATTACCTCATAATCTTGATGTTGACAAAAAATCTTGAAGTTTGACTTTAAGTTGACCTCAGTTTGACTTTGTTTACCAAGTTAACTGATTTTTAGGTATCTGAGCATATGACTGGCCAAACTTGTTGGGAAAGATCTGAAACTTGCCATGAGGATTCTTTAGAGAATGTGGGATGTTATGAAACTCACTTGAGGCCATGGAAGTCCATTTATCTTAGAGAAATTCAAAACCCTAGTTCTAGATTCATTATTCAATAGGAGGCTTTGTCTGATGAAACCTTCAATCTTTTTGACCAATTGAGGACCTTGAGAACCTAATGACCATTGAGAATACTCTTGAGACACATTTTTTGAATTGTGGGAGGGAAAATTTTGGGGTACAACACACAATCAATAGCCACACCGCCAACATTTAAGACCTCAATATTAGCTTTCTCAAAATACTCTTGGAGGTCATTAATGGTAGAGATAAGCTTAACATTGGAGGCCTCAAATCGCTTCAATTTAGTTGAAAGTTCAGTTAAAATAGATGTATGCTCCGACACTAGAGAATCTTCTTGCTCCTTGGTAGTGGCTAAATCTTTCTTTAAATCAGAAATCTTTTCGGCCTGAGATACTTAGAAAGACTTCAATTGCGCATCTCGCCTTTGTATTTGGACTCAACATCTTCAGAACTACCAGTCATCTCAAACAAACCTCGCGTCAAGACCGCACACCTCATCAGATAGGATTTGATGTTCTGAGTGATCTTTTTATTTCTAATGGATTTGACCTTATCAACATCCTCGGCTGAGTTAAAATGATCGCGTAAAAATATAATGTCGTCAATATCATTTTACTAGAATTTAAATTCTCCGGGCATATAGCCTTCTTCGGGACCTTACATAAGAGAACCAATCCCCATACTCGCCTGACAGATATATTCATGTGAAAGAACTTTTAGCTTCTTCGGACCCCCCCCAGAGAAATATCCTCTAGATTTGGAACAACCAAGGATTGAGGCTCATCCTTGTTCGGAGCGGCTTTAGCACTCGTTTCCCTCGTACTCTTAGAAGCACGAGTCTTGAACCCTGCTTAGATTTTACTTTGATATAGAGGGGCCCCCAACACCTCTCTGAGCTTTTCATGCTTCCTTCATCAACTTCTTTTTCTCTAGAATTGACAAATCGTCCATCTTGTCTACAAAAGGAGAAAAGATCAGTATAAAATAAAGGATGGCAAATGCATGGCATAAAAACAATAATTACCCAGGTAAAGAAGGAAATGATCATTGGTCAAGCAATTCCTTGACTGTCATCATAAGGAAATAGTCTAAAATGGCCAGGGACTCGAGTTCAAACGTAGTCAACTTGTCAAAATCGAACCCGATAATTGACAAGGGATTCGATGTCCAATAGTGGGGAAAACGGGGATGCCCGTCCAAAGCATATAGAACCTGGGGACACGTTGGTCCACAATGGAGCCTAACAAAATGGTTCTTATAATGCTTATAGTTGGACGCATAAGCTTGAAGGAAACTCCTCTGAGGAATCCCGCTGATCTGAATCCAACTTCGGCCATCAACACCCTTCACCTCAAAATAGGAGAAGGATACGCATATGGTCGGAGTGATGTACAAAACCTTACATATCCTCTCAAAAGCCTTAATAAAAGCCAACTATTAGGACACAGATGGGAGGGGTCAATATTGACGGTCTTCAACACATCGGTCTCAAAGTCAATGAAGGGTATCAAAGTATTAAATTCTTCAAGAATGCTCAGATAGAAATAAAAGAACTCCTCAGAGACGTTCTTTGGACAAAGAGTACATACCCCCTCTTATTGTTCACATAATTCCAAAATAACATCATCTTCGAAACTAGTGGACAATATTTTCCTCAACGAACAAACTGTTGCAATATCAGTATCATCAGCAACACTATTCTTGTAACCCATGACTTCAGAATAAAAAGGGGCGGTGGTTTCCATTAAGATCTCTATAAAACCTGAAGAGTCAGAATAAAAATCACTTTCAGAGGAAAGAACCTTGTTACAAAACATATCCATAACTTTCCTATGATCCTCTACCCCCAAAGGACCATTCAAAGCATGCATGTACTCCTCCCATAGTTCTCTCCTTTCCTCTTCACTCTTATGAATAAACTTCCCATTATCATCACATTCCCTAAGGATTACCATTGCTACTAAAAGAAAAGGAAAATTAAAGCAAAGAATCAAATACCTGAATAAGAGTGATGAGCTGAAAGAGTTTAGGCGAGCTTAAGAAGTAAAAGCACAAGAAGAGAGGGAAAGAAGAAATATCTTTAAATACGGAGGTCCGACGTTCAAGAATAGATAAAGACTAGCCACTCATAAGGAATTAAAGTCATACTAATGTTATTAAGTCTAAAGGACGTTACCTTTCAGTAGCTATATTCTGACACATAGAAGTCTATATGAAGACCGAGTTATAAACCGACCACTCTGAAATATATATGGACTTATGGTACTACTGAGCACTGTACCCCCGAGGAAGGAATAAAACTCGAGGGGCTTATGAACATACACAAAAATATTTCAAGCCAAGCAACATAATTGGACATGACAATGCATGGACTAAATAGAAAACATAAAGCTAAAGGAGCACCTACCCGGGCCGGTCCCATAACTCATCCTACCTAGACTGATCAACACTCTATAACCCACCTCCTATGAGGTCGGATATCATATCTCCACAACCCAACATATGGGTACTTATTCATCATACATCCAAAGGTTGTAACAGTTCCGCCACATCAATGTCGTCGTTACCAAGTCTTCAAGGAAAGCAATAATGAAGGAGAGTTACATGTTGAAGTCTCTGTAACGGTAGAAGGTCAATTAACTTCCCTTAAATGACTTATCTTAATGAATATTGTGAAGAAGAATATAAAAGGGGCTCCCTCCAGAGGGATAAGAAAGACACACTCATCTTGAGACTTAATGCATCAGTACTGCTCTTGAATTCTCAAATGTATTTCTCAATACATACGGTGTAGCTCTCCTTTCCCAAAAAAATGTGAGCTAGCACATTTGATGGTCTAACCATTTTTGGCTAGAACATATAATTCTTCATCAATTGAATGGTTGTATGTTGTTGTGAGGTTTATTGAAAAATAATAAATATATACATTTTATAATAAACTTTAGGTACTTCAACAATGATTATTTATTTTATCCGTTATGAAATGTTATTTACCTAAATGTATATACCACAATGGTTGATACAAGTAACTGTTGTGGTAGATAGTGTGCGTCCTGGCTTACTATCATGGTCTCACGACCGTGGTGAAAGCACCAGACATACAATCACCCCTTAACTCACAACGGTTAGTTAGGCGTTTTTGTATCCTTTTTCCAAC
This sequence comes from Lathyrus aphaca, assembly GCA_963966055.1. Classification (NCBI taxonomy): domain Eukaryota; kingdom Viridiplantae; phylum Streptophyta; class Magnoliopsida; order Fabales; family Fabaceae; genus Lathyrus; species Lathyrus aphaca. Next base: position 494,884,569 of record OZ014522.1, read on the forward strand.
CGTTGTGGTATGGCTTTTCCGTAGTAGTGCATTATTATTACTCTTTCTTATTCTATATGTTTTCCCCTTAGAAGTTGATTGTTTTTAGTTTTCTGTTAGTTATTTGAAAGTACAAAAAACATTTAACAATGTTGCTTGTTGATTCTGGTTTCGTAAACATGGGACAAATTAAAGTTATATGTACAAAAAAACATTTAACAATGTTGCTTGTTGAAAGTACACACCTTTTACCTTTTTTGTTGCCTTATGTGACTTTTCATATCAACATCACACCATGTCAAGACCGCCTATTATGATTTATGATTTGAAGGTAGGCAACAATGTTTGGAAGATCGCCATTCACGTGGTTGATATGTAAATTATTAAGAAGCGGAATGGATAATAACACTTTGAAGGTGTTATCCAAGATAACCAGTTATGCATTGTTGTTGGTCCAATGTTTTATAAATTTTAATGCAGTTAATATTTATGTTAAGTATTTAATTCATTAACTAGTAAAAGATCAGTGCGTCCGCACTGGAAAGTTGATTCATATAAAATAGAAGACAATGTTTCATTTTAATATGTGATTAAGAGAATATAGATATAGAGACTTCATATGCAGACAATGTAATAGATATATCATTACCAAAATTACAACAATGAAGAATAAATGAGTCGATATAAACTTCATAATAGTACGATGACTCTGAATAATAGAATCTGAATATGTCCAACAAAGTATATTAAAATGTGAAGTTCTAATAACTATGAAGAATCAAATGTTACTTGAGGACTTGTTAGGACCAATTATAGAGATAACCTATAAATATGTTAAAATAATGGTTCATTATTGATATATTAGAGTTATAGAAACAAAACAAATATATTATTGTGACATACAAATATGGTGTCATATATGAATGGCCAATAATATATGATTAAGTAAAAAAAGATAGTGGGTGAAAGTTGGATAGATGGATGAAGATGTTAGTATTGATAGGAAAAAATATTATTTTTGGAAAAAATGTAATAAGAAGCAATAAAAAATGTTACATTCATAGTTGATTTCACGAAGGTTATTAATCTAGTAGATCGATCAGCCATTTTGTGAGAGGTGAGGGTGAGATTCACATTTATTTCCTTATGGGTTGAATTTCTCTATGGTTAGACAACAAGGTTATACTTTGGTGACGGGCATATTATGTCATTAATTATAGTGAAACAAGGTGACCCATTAGGTCCCTTCTTTTTGCCCTTGCGTTACACCCACTTATTAATCAAATCAGTGAAAATTGTAAGCTTATTCTCCATGCATGGTACCTTGATGATAGGACCATCATAGAGGATTCATATGATGTGGTTATATCCCTTGACATCATTCATAATCAATATCTCAATTTCTCTTTTTAGTTGATGAAAATGTTCAGTATGGTGGCCTCTCAAAAGATGATAAACACAATAATCATCCTCATATTTTCCCATTACAATGTTGGCCCTCTTGGGGTGACTGTGTTTCAGTAACTGTTTGAGATGCTACACTTCATATATGATATCTGCGCGCTTTAAATTGGGCGGGGTAAGGTTCTCGGCGAAGCTACCGTATGGCCTCCGGGAAGGCTTCATCGTCGATCTGTCCCTCGACCCATGCTTGTGGTGATCTTTCATGGGTCTGGATTCCTCATGCCTAAGTTATAACTTCTCCTTAGCATTTCAGGATCTCTTCTCATATTGTTTTCTTCACCCTTAATATAACAATCTGTTATATTCATTACTTCATCCATGCCAGTGGTTGGCTTTTGCGCCAAAGACTCATTAAAATGACCAGCCTTCATGTTGTTCTAGAAAGCTGCCACGAACATTTTCCCGATTCGCGTGAGAAACTTTTATTGTTTCTTCATTGAATCAGGCCATATATTCACGAAAAGATTCATAGAGCCCTTGGTGGATGTTGAACAGGCTAGTGGTGGACCATCTTCTTGGTTAGATGATGGTAACCGATGATTGAAAATCTAGGCAAGCTCATATACCAACGTAAGGCCACATCTTTGGACTTCCTTGCCATGAGCTTTCACTTTAAAAAGTTGGAAGCTCCAATTATCACCTTTTGATTATTAATTGAAATTATATGCTCATGTGGATCTCTTTGCCAACAAAGGATGCAAAAGGCGGTAGTTTGAAATTCTTTGGGACTTGATAGCCCCAAATTTCTTCTAAAAGATGTTGTGGTTCCAGAAGTTACTCTTACGCTTCCTCCTCCCTAATGCTTTGCATTTACTGAATTGTATGCATACTTTCTTGCAAGGACTGATCCTACTGGTGTAACACCCCATTTCTACCCGACGAATATTAAAAAATCAGAGTTACAAAATTATACATCTCAAATAGGATGCTACATTTACAACTTATAACAACGACATTTAATCGCATTTTAACATAGATATATAGCACTGAAAACTCGAATGAAATTATAACAACATAATTTAGTCTAAAAACAAAACAAATTTTATAATTAAGCAGCATAATCATAATCTTAACTTAAATGACATAACATCTTTGCCCAAACTAAAAACAACTTCAAAACAAAAAAGTAAGTTTAACTTAAAAATTCAGCAACGAAAATAAAATTAACAATAAAGCAACAAGCGTTCATCCCCCCCGAGTGTTACATATCAGAGCGACGACACTGACTCGAACTAATGAAGCTAGACAACCTTCACTCTGGATTACCTGCATGTTTCCCACATAGAGGTAACATTCAAACAGAAGGGATGAGATATCAAATAATATAATTGAATATATGATAAACAATATATTAGACCATATTATATAAAATCACCACTTCACAACTTGCAATCAACATCAATCAACATCAATTAACACAAGCTACAACACAACAACATAATTATGCAACCTGAAATAAGAATTATAAAATGCACATGTATGTGGTACCATTGGAGCAGAACTCCCAACTTAAAATCTACCAATTAATAGAGGCGACAACAAGGCATAAGCCTTAAACTTAATATTTCCAATCCAGACCAACTTACCGAACAACGACTCCAACTTGATATGCTATGTATGCGACACAACATGAATGTCAGAATAACAACAATAATAGTCATATAGCAACACAACAACAAATCAACATTGGCCATAGACCTACAACTTATATTTGCCAATAAGTTGAAGCAATCCAACTGGATACAATACTACCTGCAAAATTCATAATTTCTAACAAAGAACATAACACAAAGAATAAATCAATTATACCGCAACCAAACCGCGTATTATACAAACAATTTTCGACTAAAACCAATTAATTAATTATCGGTTAAAAATTCTATTATTTCTACTTCATACTAAGGTACTGATTATGCCTCTGTTAAATTCATGCTACACTGTCACTAATATAATTTCCAAACCTGCTACTAAAGTCTCTGCTAATTTATTACCACACTATTACTAACTTATACACGTCAAATATTATTGGTGTTGCTACTAATTTATCACTATTACTGTTATTCAAATAATTTCTATCACATAATTATTATTGTTATTACTACTGATAAATTTACTGTGATCCTCAAGGTCAATTATGTTTCTGGAAACCAAAAAGTATAGGTATTATCAAGCAAGCACGTCACAAGCAGAAAACATGAAACAAGCCAGAATGACGCTTGTCACTCCTTCATGGCCCTCATCACACTATGTGATGGTCGTAACATAAGGGTGACAGTCGTCACTCTCCAAGACGGGCGTCGCACACCTTTTGGGGCGGTCATCCCAATGCATTTTCCTGCACTTCTTCTCAATTTTATGTATTCCTCCTTCGGTTCAATTTCAGACGATCATCCAACCATCTCAGTACACAGTAATTAGGAATTGTATACTCAAATCAACCTAACTTAATTTTCTACGACCAATTCAATAACATCAATCAATTTTTCTACTTTTCTATATCAACTACATAATCCTACATACACATAAGCAATCCTACAAACCCAATCCCACATATTATTTTATCATCAACTAAATTATAGATTCAGAACCCATCCTTACCTTGGATTGAAGGTTACTCTAATTCTCCGATTGAAAGATAGCTTATTTTCCTCTTCTCTGCAACTTCACGCAACTTCTCCCAAAACTTATTTCTCTCCAAAGGATAACCTAACTTCTCTTATTTATTCCAATTAATCTTATAATTCTGTTAATTTTAATACTTCAATTGGGCCTAATTCTACACTCAACTCTTTCTACTTCTAACCATAATTAAGCCTACTAATAATAATAGTATCATTCTAATACTATTTCTACAATTTAATCAAATAAATTAGTTTAACTAACAACAACTCAACTTAAATCAATATTCTACAACTTCGACAATTAAATCAACAGAAAAATAATACGAAGATATTTAATTAAATAAATAATGTGTTACAACTCTCCCCCACTTAGAATATTTTCGTTCTCAAAAATTTACCTTGTTCAAACAACTAGGGATATGATTCATGTATCTTGCTTTCCAACTCCCATGTCATGCTTTCTCTGGAAGCTCCCAACCAGACTATTTTCACCAATTTAATATCTTTGCCTCTTAGAGTATTCATTTCACGATCCGCGATACGTAAAGGCATCGTATTTATAGTAAGATTATCCCGTACTTTCACATCATCCATATGAATCACATGAGATGATCTGATATATACTTCTGAAGTTGCGACACGTGAAATACATCATAAAAATTCGAAATATTAGGCGGTAAAGCCACTCTATAAGAAATATTTCCAACTTTATCTGAAATATGATACAGACCAATAACACGAGGAGTGAGCTTCTTAGACTACAATGCACGCCCAACACCGGTCACAGGTGTAACTCTAAAAAATACATGGTCGTAAGCTTGAAACTCCAAATCCTTTCTTCATTTGTCATGATAACTCTTTTGTCTACTCTTGGAAGATTTCATCTTTTCTCGAATTAAATTCACCTTCTCAGTAGTCTCTCGAACAATATCATATTCAAGCACTACGCTTTCTCCCGATTCATGCCAACATAAAGGAGTCCTATATCTCCGACCATATAACGCTTCAAAAGGTGACATTCTAATACTAGAATGGTAACTGTTATTATAAGTGAATTGTATTAACGAAATATAAGCATCCCCTGAACCTCCCTGCTCAAGAACACATGCTCTCAACAAATCCTTTAATTATTGAATAGTCCTTTCTGTCTGACCATATGTCTGAGGATGATACGCTGAACTCAACCTCAACTTAGAACCCAACGCCTCTTTCAAACTCTTCCAAAAATCAAAAGTAAACCTCAGATCCATATCAGACACAATACACAAAGGAACACCATGTAACTTTACAATTACGCTAGTAAAAATCTCCGCCAAATTAGATACTGGAAAACTGATGTTAATAGGAATAAAATGAGCCAACTTCGTAAGCCTATCAACAATCACCCAAATCGAATCACGCCCTCTTAAAGTATTAGGTAGTCCCGTCAAAAAGTCATTTGAAAGAAGAGACTTCAAAAGAGCCTTCCTAAGGTGTCACAAGAAGTCTAAGAATCTTATGTCTAGTTAAGTTTTCCGAGCTGATGCAGATATTACCTCCCTAATACACGTTGAAGAAGTGACTTATGGGAAGTTTAAGTATTGGTCCAACAACTTTGTTGGACTCAAGTTCTTGAACAATCATCTTAATGCGGCCGAGGATGTTAACAAGGGGAAGATGATCAGCCAGGAGAAGATTACTCAAAACTTGAGCTCTTATCTGATGCAGTGTGTCGTACTTACCCAGGGCATGTATGAATCAGACATTAACTCTGATAAGGAGGAGTCAAGGTTGAAGAAGGAAGCCACTCAGTTGTAGGAAAAACTCTCACACTTAGAGAAGGACTTGGCTGACAAAAAGAAAGTCCATGCAACTTTGAAGACAAAGCATGAACATGCTTTTCCAAATTTGAATGATGAACTGAAGCTCGTCAAGTCCTCCAATCAAGAGCTTACCGAGTTCTTGAGAAAGTCTCAGATAGAAGTCATCTCTACTGGTGACGAAGCATTTGAGAAAGCCAAAGAACATGTCCTCTGTCTCTATCTTGAATCAAATTTATCAGAGTTTAACTTCTTCAAGGTGGTGCAAGATGTACGCCTTATCGACCTTAAGGACACGAAGAAGGACTGAGAGAAAGAAAATCAAGCTAACTCTATTGTCGCTATGAGTGATGAGAATGTGAATCTGGAGGACAACGCTACTGATATTGTTATTTCAGGTTGAATGCTTTTTGTACATGGTTCTGTTAGTCATCCATTATGATGCAAATTATGTAATTTCTTTGTTGTAAGGGCGTGTGGTGATATCCCTTTTGTTTTATGATTTTACCCGCCTTAGGACATGCACAATATTTGGCCCCTGTGTTTTTTTTTATAATTTAGCCCTTCTCGCTTTTAAAAGTTGTTCACCTTTTATTTCGCAAGATAGATAATTTTATATGTATGTATTAATCCCTCAGGCACTTAAGTTGTTTGCACCTTAAGGTGATTGATCATGATCGTCTCGGCCTTAAAATGTTGCTTATTATTTTTAGATTTCTTGTAATATTTGTGACCGCTCTTGAGGAGTTCATTGGCGAGCTTTAAGGCTTCACCTATCGAGTAAGTATCCATATATGTTAGATACCTATATGTGTCCCTTTAGCGTCTTGACAGTAATCGTCTGAAAGCCCCAAGTCCTTCTTAGTGAAGTGAATTCTTGTAATTTGTTGTTGAGACCTTGATAAGTGACTTAAATAATATAGACGAGCATTAACCCATTGATGGGTAGTTTATGCGTATCATGTGAGCTCCTGCATGATGTCATTCTCTTTGTGGGTCAATATATGTTTGGGCGGTTACTCATCCAATAGTGGATAAGGGCTCGCAAGTACAAACAACTATATAAGTCAGAGTTTTATTTGCCCAAAGGCGAGGTTAAATTTTAGTTTTAGGACCTGTTTGCGCATGAGGAATCCTGTGAGCAGGTCCTTTGGGGACTTTGATAGTTTCAGGCTTCCATAGTGGTCGGCTTGCATCAAAGATTGATCTTTATAAGCCTTGGGTCTCTCTTGACGAGAGGAAAGTATAAATGCTTCGTTCTTATCCCAAATAGGTTATTGAGCCCCATGCGAATAATGTAGTTGATGTCCTCATGAACGGATATGAACCCATTTTGGACGTCATATTTACACAACGTGCATCTTAGCCAACCATATTGTGGCGACCTATGTACATAGATGTAATCAACGTGTTTCTAGGAGTTTTTACTAACATGCACAGAGCAATTTGACACGCTTGTGGGTGACCTATGTACACGAATGTAATCAACGTGTTTATAGGAGTTTTTCCTACCTTGCGCGGAGCAAGTCGACACGCTTGTAGGAGACCTATGTACACGAATGTAATCAACGTGTTTATAGGAGTTTTTCCTACCCTGCGCGAAGTAAGTCGACACGCTTGTGGTAGACTTATGTACACAGATGTAATCAATGTGTTTATAGGAGTTTTCCTACCCTGCGTGAAGAAAGTCGACGCGCTTGCGGGCGACCTATGTACACAGATGTAATCAACGTGTTTATAGGAGTTAAGCCAACCTTATGCGGATCAACTCAACATGCTTACGGGAAACATATGTACGCGGAGCAAGTCAAGACATTTATAGGGGTTTAAAATGAGTCACAACTATTTAAGCTGAGTACTTGTAACCAAAGCTCAAATGTTCTTCTAAGGTCTGGCACCTCATTAAAAACCATTCTCCTTGTAAGGGAAAAAAAGTATGACCCGACTGTCTTTTATTTATTAATAAATTACATGATAATTTCAGTTGAATTACAATCTGAGACTGGATATATTCAAATTCCTACATATTTCTATCCCTTCTAAAGTTTCTAACTTGTACGCTCCGTTGTTTAGTTTTTGCATAACTCTAAATGGGCCTTCCTAATTGGGGGAAAATTTTCCTTTGTTCTTAGGGTATGTGATCCTCTTCAAGACCAAGTCAACCTCGTGAAGCTCTCTTTTCTTGACGTTCAGATTGTACCTCCTCGCAAGCCTTTGTTTTGCAGCCACCTCTCTGATCTATGCCATTTCTCGGATTTCATCTATCTGGTCTACTGAGATATTTAAGTTGTCCCTATTGGCGGCCTCTGAAAAATGTTCTTGTCTCTATATAGGGGTGTTGATCTCTACTGGAATAATTGCATCAACCCCATATACCATTCTGAAAGAGCTTGCCCCACATTCCTTTTGCCTCCTCCAATTTCTTTTTTATTCCTCCTAAGATTACTTTATTAGCGGCCTCAGCTTGCCCGTTCGTTCGCAGGTGTTCCACTAAAGTGAATCAGTTCTCTGTTTCGCAATCTTTACAAAAGTCAACCACATATGCACCGGCAAATTGAGCCCCATTATCTGGGACTATAACTCCTGGAAAACCAAATTGACAAATGATGTTTTTCCAGTAAAACTTCCTCACTTTCTCAGCTGAGATCCGTGAAATAGCCTCAACCTCAACCCACTTTGTAAAATAATCAACTGTGACGATAAGGAACTTGAGTTGTCTTGTAGCTAATGGAAATGGCCCAAGATATCTATTCCCCACTGATAAAACGACCAAGGAGAAGAAATGGAGTGGAGGGCTTCAGCTGGAAAATGCATCCCTAGAGCGAACATTTGACACTTCTCACACCTGCTAATGAAAGATATGCAGTCTTGGATCATCCTTGGCAAGTAGTACCCGATTCTTAAGATTTTCCTAGCTAATTCCCTTGCTCCAATATGGCTACCCCAAGCGCCTTCACGGACTTCCTTGATTACTAACTTGACTTTTGTTTCTGATACGCATTTGAGCATGGGTGTTGAGTGACCCATTTTATATAACGTATCAACAATAATTATGTATCGGGTAAATATTCTTTTAACTTTTCGAGCTTCATTAATATATTTGGGTAAGATATCCTGGGTTAAGTAGGTGATGATAGGTTTTATCCATCCCTGGACATTCTCCATCGTGAATATTTCTTCAGCTTGTATACTAGGCGCCTCGATTATTTCCTGAATCATTGTTTTATTTATTCCTGAGCTTTTAGAACTGGCTAGACGAGCTAGTAATTCATCTCGGGTATTGTCTTCCCTTGGAATGTGTACAATCTCAAATTCGGAGAATGATTTAGACATAAACGACGCCTTCTGAAAATACTTTATCAAAGTCAGCTCCTTCGTTTGGAACTCACCGCTCATCTTCCCGACCACCAATTTAAAATTTGTTTTTACAAGGAGACGGGTTGCTCCAACTTCTTTTTCTAGACGCATCCGACAATCAAAGCCTCATATTCTGCTTGATTGTTGTTGGCTTGAAAATTTAAACACAAAGAATATTCCAATGTTAGTTCACCATGTCCCTGCAATACTATTCCAGCTCCACTTCCTTTGACATTAGAAGATCTATCCACATGTAAGACCCATCCGTTTGCGACCTCAACCTCTGTTGGTGCGCTTAATTCCACTAAAAAATCAGCTAAAGTTTGAGATTTGATGTTGGTTCTAGGAGAAAAATCATTGTTGTATTCGGAGAGCTCTATAGCCCATTTGATCATGTGTCTTGCCAAGTTCGGTTTCTTTAAGATCTGTTTTATAGGATAACCGATCTTGACTGTGATGGGGTGCCCCTGGAAGTAATGTTTTAGCTTCTGGGTAGTCACAACAACCGCTAAAGCTAGCCTCACTATTTTTTGATACTTAAGCTATACTCCCTTTAGGACTTTGCTGACGAAATACATTGGTCGTTCTCTGCCGCTATCGTCTTGTACTAGGACTAAGTTAAGTGCTCTGTCTGTGACTGATAAATACAAAAATAAGGGTGCATTCTCCTTAGGTCTTATAAATATGGGAGGTGTAGATAGGAAATGCTTTACTGCTTGGAAAGATTCCTTGAAGGTTGTGTTCCATTCGAAGTCTTTGGATTTTCTTACAGTGGTAAAGAAATGTATCGACTTGTCCCTTACACACGACAAAAAGAAAGACAATGCTGCTAAACTACCAGTCAATTGTTGAACCTCCTTCTTATTAGTCAGGCTCCTCATATCTATCACAACTTGGCATTTGTCCGGGTTTCCTTCTATTCCCCGATTTGTGAGCATGAATCCGAGAAACTTCCCAGATTGAACTCCAAAAGTGAATTTATCCAGATTTAGTCTCATATTATGGCTTCTAATTGATGCAAGAGTTTCATTTAAATCCTTTACATGTGACTAAACACCGATTCGATCACCATATCATCCACGTATTCCTCCAGGTTTTGTCCAATTTGGGTGGAAAATACCTTATCCACCAGCCTCTGATAAGTAGCCCCTGCATTTTTTAGGCCAAATGATATGACCTTGTAATAGTAATTGCTCTGGTGAGTCATGAATGCGGTCTTTGGTGCATCTACAGTATTCATACGAATCTAGTTATACCCTGAATATGCATCCATGGAATTGAGTAATCTAAATATGGAAGTTGCGTCAATAAGTTGATCAATGTTGGGTAGTGGATATGTATCTTTGGGACACACCTTATTAAACTCTATGAAATCCACACGCATCTGCCACTTTTCAGTCTTTACCATCTCAACGTTTGACAACCAAGTCGGATATTGATTTATTTGATGAACTCGACCTGTAATAACTTGTCCACATATTCAATGATCACCTTCCTCTTATCGTCATCCCCTTTCTTTTTCTTTTAGAAATGGGCTTTACGCTAAGATCAATTGCCAGGTGATGACACATAAAGCTGGGATATATTCCAGGCATGTCAGAAGGTTTCCATGTGAATAGGTCCACATTGTCCTTCAACGTCTAAACTATTTCTTCTTCTTCCTTAGGGTGCATGTTAACATCAATATGTGTGGCTTGAGATGGCAATTACCCAATTTGGACTTGTTTTGTTTCTTCATTAGGAATTATGATCTCTTCCACTGAATTATCGCGTGGATCGATATCAACCATATGGATATTGAGATATGCTTTGAGACATGATTTACCAGATGTCTCTTTCTTTCTTGGCTTCAAGTTGTCCTTGTAACACTTCCTTGCCTACCCTTGGTCTCCTTTGATAGCACCAACCCGGCCCTCTCCGAGTGGAAATTTCATGGTGAGATATCAGGTTGATAAGGAATCTTCCAAGGTATTGAATGACGGTCTTCCTATGATGATGTTATAGGGTGATATAACATTAATGATGAAGTATCGTACCGAAACCGTCCTTTCATTTCCCAGATTACCAAATGTAGTTGGAAATGTAAGGTATCTAAGTACTTGCACTTCTTCGCATGAGAATCCTACTAGGCTACCTTTGAAAGGTAGCAACTTGGCAGGATCAAGCCCCATTCCGAGGAAAGCGTCCTAGTACAACACATCCGAAGAGCTACCATGGTCTATTAGTACCCGTTTTACGATTTAATCTGCCATTAGTACTTTTATGACCATATGTTCATTTTCGTGTGCTGGTACGTGGTCGGTTCCCATTCTTTTGAGTTTTTCGGTCATTCGGACGATATTTTGTAGCAATTCCAGTAAGCTAGTTGTTGTTTTATTTCTATTTCCGTGGTATTTCCATTGTTTTCGTATTTGCTTTGGTTTTATTGGAGTCTTTGAATTTTCGAAGTTATTTGTCGCATTTTACGTGTTTTGGTAGTTTTTCATGATTCCAGGTTACAAGTTAAAATACTCGAAAGACCTACGGACGAACGGAGCTGGAAAGTCATAAAAAGTCAAGTTTTTGGTGGAATTCAGAAGCCTGACACGGCCCCCGTCTTGCCCAACACGGCCAGTGTCAGGAAAGGAGTAACATGGGCGTGTCAAGGAAGGATCCAAAGGGCTGACGCGGCCCCCGTGTCAGCACCCCTGTAGCATGGCTTATTTGGTTTAATTGAACAGGGCCTGACACGGCCCGTGTCAGGGATGCTGGAGACTGATTTCTGATTTTTCTCACTTTTCGTCTGGTTCATTTATACGGAGGGCATTTTAGGAATTTCCCTTGTAATTTTAGAATCTGTTGGTATTTGAGTTAGGAAAAATAAAACAAATGATGGATCTTTGATCATATTATCGTATTTTGGGAGTGAAGAATTTATCGTGTGGAGATTTTCGGAGAACAAGGATCGATCAAAAGCGGAAGCGATTGACGATCCAAGAAATCGAAACTTCATTGTAATGTCTTTATCTCTTTTATTTATAGTCTTTAAAATTGTGATGAATATGAGTAGCTAAACCCCCCAATGCTAGGGGGTGTCCTTGATTATTCTTATAATAACATTGAGTTTTATTATATGAAATTTCGCTGCATTTTAATTTTCATTGTGTTGATTGAATTTAACCGTAAAACTTTTGATATTCCAAAGTTTGGAATTCTTTATATATAACCAAGGAATTGGGGTATAGAAGGAATACCAAAGAGGTTTTCTCAGAGAAATCTGTAAAAACTAATCTTAATAGGAAGTAATGATTTAATTTGCGGTGTTGTTTAATAAATAAAATTATTTGTCATTATAAGAACTTTTCATACATCTTCCCTAGTGTAATTCTCATATTTGTCATACGTGTTATTTTCCTGAATTTTATGTTCGTAAGTTATTTTATAATACTTAGATTTTCTAAAACCAACCCCCAAGAACTTTTGTTCAATTGAAACAGTTAGAAAACTTAATCCACCACGCAGTCCTCGAGATCAATATTCGGGGAATTTCCCTTTTATTACTACAGTGGGTAAAAATAGTACACTTGTTATTTTCCCATCAAAGTTTTTGGCTCCGTTGCCGGGGATTGCCAAAGATTAAGTTTATTTTCCTATTTCAATTGAAATTTTGTTTCTCTGCGACTAAAATTTTATTTTTATGTTATTTTAGTGTTATTGAAATTTTGTTATCAGTTCTAACTGTTGTCTAACTGTTTATGCGAGGTCAGACATCAACTAAATTTTCCTTTGACACAGAACCAGAGAGAGCTTTGCACGAGAGACGCCGCAAGGCAAGAATTTAAAATCTGGCAGCTGCTGGGGCAGGTTCTAGTGTCCTGAATCGAGAAACGGAAGACGGAGTGTCTGTGCATTCCGAGCACAGTGACTCTGACAGAGAGATAAATCAGGAATTTGGTAATATGGCTGGGAATCAACCTCATGTGGAGAGATTGTTAGGAGACTATGGAGGGGAAAATGCTCAACCCAACAGTATGACTATTGTTAATCAACCGGTAAATGTGGCACACTTCCAGCTACATCCATCCACCATTCGCCAGTTGGAGAGCAAGCCTTTCTCCGGAAGAATCAACGAGGATGCAAACAAGCATCTTCAAAAATTCCTTACTACTACTACATCTTTGAAGAAAGAAGGTCATTCAGAGGAGGCAAATAGACTTATTATGTTTCCGTTTACACTCACTGATGATGCAGAAGAGTGGTTCTAATCACTTCTAGTTGCGAGTATTACAACATGGCAAGAGATGGAAACAACATTCCTAAACGAGTACTTCCCTGCTTCAGTGTCCATCTGAAAAAGATACGACATTGTCAATTTCAAACAAAAAGAGGGAGAATCACTTGGGGATGCTTACAAGAGGTTCAAAAGATATCTAGATGCTTGTCCTACTCATAATATGGATGCTACCGAGCACATGCAAAACTTTTTTAATGGTTTACGACTCAAGATAAAACAGCTTATATACACTCATGCTGGTGGCTCAACAAATTTCTCAACAGCTACTGATATCAAAAGAATCATAGAAGCAATTGCGGCTAACGAGCATCTTGAGTTGTATGATCGCAGTGTGAGCCAACCAGATGGTAAGATTGATTTAAAGCTGACTGAACAGGTTGTTAATATGGATGATCAAATTGTTGCGGAAGTTGAAAGAAGGTTGAAAAAGATGAATATTGGAACTCAGACAGTGGCACAGGTGGAACCAGTTCAAGCGGTAATTTGTGAAATCTGTTGTGGACCGCACTTTGTTATGCATTGTTTGGCCACTCAAGAACAGGTTGAGCAAATTAATATGTTGAGGCAGAACAATCCGTATGCCAACACATATAATCTGGGGTAGAAAAATCACCCGAATTTCTCATGGAAAGATCAGCAAGGGAACGTTCAGAAACCGGTTCAAGGCCAACAACCATACCAGCCCCAGCAACAACAATATCATCCGTAACAACAACTATACTAACCACATGTTCCAAGAAAGGCGGATCGGGAATTTTCCATTGAAAAGATGGCCGCTCAAAGTTCCCAATTCCAAGAAGAGACAAGAAGCAACTTAAGAAATACAGGAGCCTCAATCAAAAATCTTGAAGTGTAAATGAGTTAAATTGCCCAACATCTTGCAATTCCTCAAACTCCAGGAGCTCTCCCAAGTGCAACTGTAACAAATCCCAAGGATAATCATAAAATCAACACGGTCACGATGCGAAGAGGGAAATTAAATGAAGAGGTGAAGGATAATTCTAAGAATGAAGATCAAATGATTGAAGTGGAGGTAGAAATAAAAGAGAATGAAGTTGTTGAAGAATAAGTGGTTACACCTCCACCGGTACCTAAAGAGAAAGCGGTAGAACCAAAACCGGTGATCAAGCTTCCTTATCCATTGAGGAATAAAAAGAAAGGGCCACAGGAGAAGAATTTTGAGAAGTTCCTTGAGTTATTCAAGAAGTTAGAGCTGAATATTCTGTTACTTGAAGCACTTGAGCAAATGCCTACCTATGCAAATTCATGAAGGATATCATCGCTAAGAAGAGAACCATTGAAGCTGAACCTATTATTCTAACTGAAACTTGTAGTGCTATTTTGCAGGGACTAAAGATTTCGGTGAAGAAGAAGGACAGAGGAGTTGTCACCATTCCGTGCAATATTGGTGACCGATCTTTCAAGAGAGCTCTAATTGATCTGGGAGAAATTATTAGTCTTATGCCTCTATCCATCTACAAAAAGTTTGGTATTGGTGTTGTTCAAGACACCAGGATGACTCTTCAGTTTGCAGATCATTCAGTTAGGCGGCCCTACGGAGTAGTCAATGATGTCCTTGTAAAAGTGGACAAGTTTTTGTTTCCGGTTGATTTTGTGATTCTTGAAATGCCGGAAGATGAAGAAATTCCTTTAATTTTGGGCCGACCATTCTTGGAAACCGGGAGAGTCATGATAGATATGGAAGGGGGAACACTTACTTTGAAAGTGTACGATGAGGAGTTGAAAATTGATGTGAGGAACACTTTGAAGTATAAAGATCATGTTGGAACTAGCAGTAACATACAAGTTTTATAACAAAAGGATGCTAGTTAACATTTAGAGAGTGTGTCCCAATTGTCGTTAGAGAGGGTTTTGAGCATGTCTATTTTTGAGGATGATAAGGAAGTTGAAGGTAGTGATATGGAAGTGGTAGAAATGTTTGAAACTCAACCCATCCTAAAAGGATCCCGAACTCATCGGTGGGAAGAGCTAAGGCAACCTATAGTGGTTTATGGTAATGAAGACATCCAAAGAGCTCAGAGTTGAAACAACTACCAGAAAATATCAAATATGTTTTCCTCGACACTAAAGAAAAATGCCCCGCTATTATTAGCTCTAATTTGAACAATGTGCAAGAGGACAAGTTGATTAGAGTTTTTAAAAAGTTTAAGGGAGCTATTGGTTGGAAAATTGAAGACCTCAAGGGTATAAGTCCTACTATGTGCATGCATAAAATACTTATGGAAGAAGATCACAAACCAATTGTGCAGCCCTAAGGGAGATTGAACCCTGTTATGAAGGAGGTGGTGAGAAAGGAAGTAGTGTAAACACCCCAAATTTGCCCTCACCCTTTCACACCATGGCTTGTGATCATTTCATATGCATAAACACAATCATAACATCTCATATCCCATTTTTGTTCCACTGCATAGATTCAAAGTCATCTGCACCTAGGGTTTGTGATCTGAGCAATCCAAGAGCTTCTTGAGCCACTCCAAAGGCCACCAATCACTTCAAAGGGGTCCATGTGTGTTCTTATATCATATTATATCCTCTCAAAGTCAATAATGTCAAAGAATCACAAGAACTGAGAATGGCATGGAAGCAGAGTCAGGCTTAACTACACAGATGACCTAAAATTAGGGTTTTGGTTTCAGAGGCCATAACTTCAAAAATTTTGGTCATTCTTGTTTCTATTGGTCTCTATATGGTATAGGGAGTATGCATATCAATTTTCATGAAGAAATTCCATGGGGAAGTCATCTGATCAAGAGTTGACTTTCTGGACAAGTCAGTGCAAAATCAGGGCATCTGAGGCCCCCAATGACCCAACCAAGGGGTGATCTTCATCATTTTGAGTGTATTTGATCTTTATTTGATTATGGAAGAAGTTTGAAGTTCACAAAATTCAAGAATTTGAAGTTTTTGCAAAGTTGACTTTTTGGGGTAAGTTTGACTTTTAAAGAATGTGACATTTTAGGCAACTTTTCAACCCTTACTTTTTGATCCAAAAATGCTTCAAATGGAAAAACTTTGGTCATGAAAGTTGTAGAATAGATCTTTCCCTTTTCAAAAAGTACAAGAACATGACCTAATTCATTTTGGATCAAAAGTTATGGTTCATCAAAGTTGGCAAAAATCACTAATTTTCAAGTTATGCACCAATTGGAAAATTTGCAAATTCATGTGCCAAGCATTCAAGTGACTTCCAAATGGCTTCAAAACTTCATCACATGATCATACATGACCTAAAAAACAGAATTGGCCCAAGGGATTTTGCATTGTTTGCTTTGGTTTTCAAAGATCCTTAAGTCATTTTTCATTACAAGTGCAAAAGGGGGATTCTTGGCAAAATCATTTTTCAAAGAGTTATGTGATCACTAGCTGATTTCTATGCATTGCCATGACTAAATGAGGTTCTATGCACCAAAATTCAGCAAGAATCATTTCACATACATGGCACAAAATCATGAGAAAACACCAAGTGGGCAAGTTGCAAAAGCTAGCATAGCTCATGATCCACATGTTGCAGTCATTCATAAGCAATCCAATGGTCATCCTTGACTCAAGCTGAAGCAAGACATGCCCTAAAACAGTTGCTGCCATAGCCCATGCTGCAAGTACCAATCACATTGACTTTTTGGCCAAAACTCCCATACTCATGGAATAGTAATCAGCCACCCCTACTGACCTGCTCCCCTGCCTATTCACACATTGTGGGAATGATATAGCACAGCATTGGCCCTTGAAGCAAGCCAGAACTCAGTCCCCACAAAAACTGTCAAGAAGCTTCCCTCCTTCGAAACTCATTTTTCAGCCATCACACATCCCATTTCTCTTCACCAACAAAACAAACACCCTAAAAGGAACCAGAATCAGCCATTGCTAGAGCTTAAAACATCATACACACAGACCTCATTTTCTGATATATCAGTTTTGAACCTCTCAAAATAGCTTGTTTAAGCTCCATCCAAGCCTGCCATTAGCACCAGGGGACCCATTGGAGTGAGTCTGCACCAAAGAGTAGCCCAGAAAGCCCAGAAACAGAAGCTTCCATCTCAGGTATGGCCATGAACATTTTCTCTCAGAGCTTGCATTTTAAGTTATTATTTGGTTGTGTATGTCTTGCTGATCATGGGGATGTGCTTAGAATCGAAAATGAGTGAAAAATGAGTTTGTACTGATGCTCTGAAATTTCACCCGTGAAATTTGATTCCTTCGATTGGCCTGATTCTTGGAGTTTAAATGATGTTTGAGGGTAGATTTGTATCCTAGGATGTTAGAGGATCAGTTTGCTGTGTTTAATTTGAAGTGTGGTGGCCTGAATCATGTTCTAGGGTTTTCAACCCGCCGAAGAAGATGACCGGAGCTCCCCTCCGGTCACCTGAAGTTGCTTAGCCCTAATCCCAGTCATTAAATGGCATTTAAATCTCGTGCGTTGGATTAGTTGACCCCTTTGACTTGGCGCGTGAACGTCTGGCCCAGATTCACTCATTTTGCCCTAATCCCCTTTCATTAGTTTAATTAATCATAATTAAATTAATTTAATCAGGACAAGCCTCAGCCCTTGGATGACGCGCCAGTCAACCAATTCCACTCCAGTTTAAATATCAACCATCAGATCTGCTTACTTCTTCTTTTATTTATTTTTTATTTTCATTTTTTTCATTTAACTTCCACAATTTATTTAAAATAGCAAAAATACATTAAATAATCTGAAATTTTTTGTACAAGTTATTATTTAATTTCAGAACACAAAAATATTTTTATTTTTATTTTTAGCATTAGAAAAGTATTTTTTAAATATTTAAAAGGTTCTTTTTAATTAATTAATGAGAATTAATTAATTAAAAATACTTTTAGGTATTTAAAAATCACCAAAAAATTCATGAAGCATTTAAAAACATTTAGAAACATTGTCCAACCCTCAAACCAAATTTATTTTTTGATCTTGATGCATTTTGAGAATTTTCCATGGAATTAAAATCATTTTTATGCATTATTTTGATCCAAACTTCCAAAAATCATTTCTGCCTAACCCTAAAGAGTTGGATCTTGATTCTTTTTGCATTGCATTGTGTTTAGCATGTAGTTTGTGAGATTAAATGGCCATGATTTGATCTTTCATTTTCAATTTGTTTGATAATTTTCTTGTTAAGGAACCCTAAAACCCTAGAAAACTTAGGAAAATCATAATTTGAATTAGGGTAAGAGTTGAGACCACTCCTTTGGGCAGTGAGTTAGTGTAGGTTTAGGAGTCCTTTGAGTGCATTTTCCATTTTTTGTAATGTTGTTTGCTTCTGATTTTGGTTTTTGTTTGTTGCATTGTTCATAAACCCTAATTTGGGCTTTCATATGCATCCATCTTGCATTTGCTTGCATAACATGACTTGCCATGACATTTCATGCCTCCATTTGATTCATTTGACATCATAAGACATATTAGAAGCATGTTTGATCATTACATCTTGTATTTGCCATGTTGTATGCCATATGCATCTCATAACTTTTCATGTATGTTCTTGGTTCTTAACCAATTTCATTTGCATCCATAAGTTTGTATGATCATTCCTATGCTTTGTTTCATGTTTGCATCATCCCATAGCATCATTAACATCATGTATGTGCTTCTGGTTTTGATTTACATCATGTCATTTCATCTCATCTTGCATTACATTGCATTTCTTTCACTAACTTTTCAGGTGGTAAGTCACTTTGAGAAGTGAATTTGCCTTCACTTCTCACAACTTCCTTTCATATCTCTTATGCATCATTACTGCATTTTATCTTGTGTTTGAGATTGAGCTTGCTCATTCTTCTTCTTCCTACTTTCTTTCCTCAAGTGACTTGACTTCTTGAATGAAGCAAGTTACTTTGTTTCTCTTTGCTCCTTTCATCTGCTTCCTGGTGGTTCCTTTGAAGATTCCTCTTGCAAACCTCACAAACCCTAGGAACAACCAAGCATGACAATGATTAGGTTTTTGATTAGTCCCTCTCTTAGTTTTACCTTTGTGTCTCTCTTGAGTCCTCTCTTCTCATCTCATAATCAGGGACTAAACCCTAAAGGTTTTAAGGCTTTGTGATTAAGCTTATGCTTGCATCCTTCTATTAGGATGGAGTGTATAACTTTAATCCTAAGTGTTAAACCCTTAATGTGTTTAAATCTCTTAATCAATTCACTTAATAATCATCAAGACATCACACTTGTAACTTGGGCCTTGCATTAGGGTTCTAATTCTTCCTTAATTGGTTAAGAAGGACTAACCCTAGTGTTAATGGACAAGTCCCCCTCAAGTTGTCTTACAAACCCTAAAACTCACTTCATCATCATATCATTAACTAAAATCCACTTAATAAAGGCTTTGTTTTGTCATGAGTTTAATCCCTAAACATGGATTAAGTTGAGGAGCTTTTCTCAGCTTAAACATTCTCATCTATTATCCTTCTATTAGGATGGTGTAATGAGTCTGTTTAATCCTTGATTATGGCTTAACCTCATTACTCAACACTAAACAAAAACACCAAAAACATTTAACTAATCACAAGTAGGTTAATGATCTTAATCCTGCATCAAAGGTGATTAAGTGTGAGAATCTGACTTCACACTTAAGGTATTCTCATTACCCCTAATCAGAGGGAAGATGTGATGAGTTTACTAACCCATTGGTTTAGGCTTAAGCTCATTAACTTATGACAAATTCTCAAAAGCAATAAAAGACTGAAAACTCAAAAACAAACAATAATCGTCTCCTCCGGGATTCTTTTCTCATCTCATTCACTCACAAACGAGAACTCGCTTCTTCCGTCTAATGCAAGACAGTTTGCACCTGAGCCAGACAGGTCATACACTTGAGCATAGACAAGTAAGCAGTTCACAGGTCAATTCATATTTCAGTCTCTTTGGGTCGAACTACGGTGTTCTGACTTCCTCATTGCACGAGAGGATACGTAGGCATAACTTAACAGTTATCGAACAAAAGTCTCTGTACATCCCCTCTCCTTCTAGCCTTATTCTTTAGCCTCATAGCCATGAGCATTTCATTCTTATCCTTACACTGACACTTCATTTATACACTCCACATTCTTTTACACTGACACCTGTACATCCTTTTCCAGCTCATTTATGCACAAATTGCACTGACATTACCCCTTTAAAACACAAATCTTTTAAGCGTGGATCCCGTCGAGTACGACGGACAATCTGGGTGCTAATACCTTCCCAGGTTGTAACCAACCCCCTTTCTCAGTCTCTCTGGTTCGCAACCGTCTTATCCATCTCTTTTCCTAGGTTTATGCAGCATTACCTTTCCTCCGGGATAAAAATGCCTAGCTGGCGACTCTATTCATTTCCAGTGAGTCCACTCCTGTGTGTTCTCATTGTCCCCTTCGCCGACCGTTCGCGCTTGTACCGGGATGCAAATCTTTGGGAGCGACAGCTTGGCGACTCTGCTGGGGACCCTTATACTGTAACCAGGGCTTCTGGTTCTTTTTGTGGGTTCCTCCTAGCGCTTGTTTGATTTGTGTTTACTAGGGTGTTATGTGCAGTCTGTGTTTGTATATTTGTTTTATTTACTGCTTTATGTACAGTTTTGTTTACTGCTTTTCTTTGTGCATATATATCATACTGTCATGCTGTCTGTGCTGGATCTGTTTTGTTGCTTTGGTGGGTGGGTATTCTACTGAGAGTTAAGGTCCTATACCTGGGACCTGAGTGACACCTAGGCTAGAGTGGTTCATATTCTTTCCCATTCCATCTCGGTCTGGTGCGGGAATATGAAACACGGTTCAGATATGGGTTTCTTCTTGAGAACTCTGTGTTGCAGATTTCCTGCAATACTAGGGCTATCTGGGAAGCCTGCTAAGTCTGGATGACCTTTAGTATTGACCTTCAGAAACTGAGGTGAATTAGAGGAGGAACTGTTATGGTTATTGTAAACACTGTACCTCCGGGTTAGAAGTGTTTACACTTCTCATAACTGATCCAAGTCTGAGGATCCTTGTTTTAGAACATCACCTGTGAGGGGGTTGGGCTGTTTACAGGTTTGTAGGTACCCTTGACCTCAGCATACCCTGTTACTTTGTTTTGATTAAGAGTACTCCATTTTGGAAACAGTTCTTGTGATTTTTAACCCTGGATATGTGACTCTTTATTTGAGTCCCCCACCTTGGTTACTGGACTTATAGACCTCCATCTGGATTTCTTGAACACATGTGGACCTATATCAGAGCACTTGATCAGATCCAGCTCAGTCACAAAACCTTGCATATCATTTGCATACATCATTGCATCATTCTAACATGTGTTTATTTGTTTTTCAGGGTATCCATCCTATCATTTTGGCTTGGTTTTGACCCCTTCTTCAGCATTAGACCCACCTTCATCAGCACTTGCTTCAGCTATCAGCCACTTGCTTCAGTCACTTGCATCCTCAGTCTCAGCCTATCAGTGGCCCATCTTCAGTGTTGTCCTCAGTCATCATCATCAGCACCCATTCTTCAGCAACATGGCACCTAAGAAAAGTAACATCTCCTACCACTTCTTTGAGCCTGAGCTAGCCAGCATCAGGAGGATTCAGACCCTGATTACTCCAGACCACATACCATATTTCAGAGAACATTATGGAGGAATCCTTGATATGGTATTGGATTTGGACCCTTCACAGAGGAGCCTGATACATACTTGCCTGCAGTTCTATGATCCCCCTCTGAGGTGCTTCACATTTCAGAATTTTCAGTTGGGACCTTTGCTGGAGGAGTATTCTTCATTGTTGGTATACCCATCAGGGGTGGAATCCCTTTCAACCCTGAGATGGCTTTCCCAAGTAATGAGGAAATAGCCAAAGCATTACAGCTGGAACCAGTTTTGATTGGGCAGAACCTGACATCTAAAGCTGGGATCTCTGGTTTTCATCTGGATTTCTTGACTTCTCAGGCTAGTCTGAAGGCCTCCCTAGGGGAGTGGAAGGCAGTCTGTGCTCTGTTGGCCCTCACCATATATGGGATCATACTTTTTGCAGATGAGCCTAGGTTTGTTAGCAAGAATGCAGTCCATCTTTTCATCCTGAGAAACCCAGTGCCTACCTTACTGGGAGATCTTTACTACTCAGTTCATCAAAGGAATGAAAAGCAAAGGGGGAGATTAGTGAGATGATGTGCACCTTTGTTCCATACTTGGTTGCTCAAGCATTTGCCAAAGACTGATGCATTCTTAAACCCTCACCAGCAGAAGAACTGGGCTAGGAGGCTTATTGCTCTAACCTCAGATGACATCAGATGGTGTACCCAGAGTACTAAGGGCAGAGACATCATTACAAGTTGTGGGCAATTTCCCAATGTGCCTCTAATTGGAGTAAAGGGTTGCATCAATTACAACCCTCTGCTATTCAAAAGACAACTGGGCTATGCATTGGTCCATCCTCCTAGAGCACAAGACCTGACTGAGACCCTTTATGTTGAAATCAAGCCTAATCTGGCTAGTGTCAGGCAGGCATCCTGGGCCTGGGATAATGTGCAGACTAAGGGGGTAACTATTCTGGGAAGATGCAATAATGTAGCCTCTGCCCAGTACTATGAGTGGTCTCATGCCAGGGCTCAAATTTCTGGAATGCCCTTCACTATTGAAGATATGCCTGGACCTTCCACAACCCCACCTCCGGCAACTGTCAGCTTAGAGGAGTTTGAGAAATTGAAAGAGAGAAATGAGAAGCTGACTCAGGCTCTACAGAAGACCCTCTGGGAGAGGAGTGATGGTAGGTTGGATATTGAGAGGCTGGAAAAGTTGAAAGTGGAGCATTTGGCTAGAATTGAGAGGTCAGAGGATTACATTAAGAAGTCTAGGGCTGGAGAGCAGATCTTGAAGAATGCCTGCAAGGAAGCTCAGTTCCAGAAGGCCAGGACTGATTTGTATCTGAAGGAGAGTCAGGCTAGGTGGGTCAGGATCACCGAAGCTCGCACTCAGGAGGACAAAAGGACTCAGGATAAGATAGAGCAGATGGAAGCTAGTGCAAAAGAGCAACAGGAAGCCCTGGCAGCAGCCCAGAGGGAGATCTCAGAGTTGAAGATCAGAGCTGGTGTAAAGAGGTCAAAGGACCAGAGTCAACACAAGAAGCTAACTGCAGCTGTTACTACCAGGAATCTCCTTATCAGGAATCTTACAGAGCGTCCAGCTGATCCTGTGACTGAAGCACTTCTCAAGGAAGTTCAGGAAGATGAATTTGGCCTTGGTGTTTGACTTTTTGCTTGTTGTTGCTTTCATTTTATGTATTTTTCTCTATGTTGTATTTTTGACCCCTCCGAGGGCTTGTATTGTAAAGAAAACAAACTATGTATCATTTACCCTTTTGTAATATATGTGTTGGTTTGTTTCATCTGAGTTTTCTTCAAGCAACATCACAAGCATCTTCTTCAAGGGGTCTGGGAAGGTCAAAACCAAGTGCCAAGCCGGATACCTTGGAAACAAATAGACACACTGCATTGCATACTAACCTTTTTACCTTGTTTTGTAGGTTTTTGTTTATTTGTTACTAACTCTGTTGTGACTTCAGGAATTATTGCTCGACGTCGAAGGTTTCCACTCAACCATCCACACAGGTACCCCACCCGCAGCAATCTTCCGGGCATACAGATGGATCAAATGCAGCAGGACCTTACAGAGGTCAGGAATCAAATGACCAACGAGAGGTTGGAAATGAGGACTCAAATGACACAGTTTATGGAGGTAATGAACAATATGGCTCAAAGTCAGGAGAGGTTAAGAGCACTGGTAGAAGGGAGAAACCAGGAAGACCATCAGTCAGGGACTGCTGGGACAAGCAACAACGAAAGAGTCCAACCTCATGTCAATCCCCTAGTCTTTGGACCCCACCAGCATCCAGAGATCAACATCCCTGTCAATATACAAGGGACTGCCACAGCAGGGAGGGTACTGCAAGAAGACCCCCAGGAAGATCAGTTCACAGTGATGGGAGCTGGGGAGGAGGCCTATGATAGAAGGCTGGATGAGATAGCTGAGAAATTAAGATCCTTAGAGTCTCAAAACTCTTTGGGTTTCGATGTTATGGATATGGGCTTGGTAGACGGGGTCAGAATCCCCCACAAATTTAAGCCACCATGCTTTGAGAAGTATAATGGGACTTCCTGTCCCCGGACCCATTTACAATCTTTTCTGGGGAGGTTGAAGGCATATACCATGGACGAAAAGTTATGGATGTTTTATTTCGAGGATAGCTTAACTGGAGCATCAAGGGAATGGTACTCCCATCTGACAAGAGCAACTATTAGATGCTGGAAGGACCTGGCAGAGGCCTTTATCAGACAGTATCAGTACAACCTGGATATGGCCCCTAACAGGACTCTCCTGATGGGGATGTCTCAGTTATCCAGAGAAAGCTTCCGTGAATACGCTCAAAGGTGGAGACAGCTTGCTGCTGCTGTCCAGCCACCTATGTCAGAGAGGGAGATGGCTGATATGTTCATGAACACCCTCCAGGGGACTTACATTGATAGGCTAGCTGCCTTCTCATCTACCAGCTTTGCAGATGTAGTCATAGCCGGGGAGAGAATTGAAAGCCTATTGAAGATGGGTAAGATCTCAGACAACGGTGCAAGCTCATCCAGTAATGCAAGAAAGCCTTTTGCAGGCCCAAGAAGAACTGGTGAGACCAATGATATCCACACCAACAGGGGCAGGCCCCAATATGTTCATAGGTTTGTGGCAGCAGTCACCATTCCCGCTCCAGCTCATCCACAACCAGCTTATCAACCACCGCAACAAAATTATCAGCAACAACCTCAGTACCAGCAACAAACTCAGTATCCTCCGAGAAATTACAACAACAGCAACACCAACAACAACAATCAGCAGAGACCATTCCAACAGAGGCCCTCTCAGGCCAATAGGGTGATCGATCCGATCCCTATGCCCTATGCCACATTGCTGCCACAACTCCTGAAACTCAACCTAGTTGAGCTAAGGACATTGGCCCCTCCAGATCCTAACAGTCTGCCCAGAAACTACGATGCCAGCGCCAGATGTGCCTTTCACTCAAATGCACCTGGTCATAGTACGGAAAAGTGCAGAGCTTTGCACATGAAAGTGCAGGATCTAGTGGATTCCAAGGCTCTGAACTTTGCACCACCACCGAATGTCAACAAGAACCCTATGCCACACCATGGTGGTCCCCGAATCAATGCTATTGAAGAAGACAAGCCGTCTTACTTGATAACCAGTGTGGGTCAGATTCGGACACCGTTGGTAGAAATCAAAGCTCAGCTCCTCGAATGTCAAATGTTCCCAGGATGTGAGCTAGGGTGTGCTTACTGCAACATTTCAGTGAATGGTTGCGATAGCTTGAGGGATGGCATAGATGGTCTCATTCAGAGTGGCCTGCTTCAGATTACAACGTCAATTCCTACCAATCCAGCAATCTCCTTAACAACAGCTCCAGAACCTCCTACAACTGCAACAACCATTGTTCCAGATAACTCTTCAGCTTCATCAACAAATTTTCCATCTGTCATTTCAACTGACCAGATATCAACGAACATTCCTTCTACAACTTCAGCACCACTTCATTTCGAATCTCCTACAACAACAACACCCATCCTTCCGACAATATCTCCTACAACATCAGCAACAAACCATGAAGATGTCTCCACAGTTACGATTTATTATGATCCTGAAAATGACTCTGCCTACAACTCACAAAATGCCACTCCCATCAGAGCACTGGTCACAATATATTATGATCCACAGACTATCACAGTCCCTTCTGCAGCTGCCATCAGTCCAGTCACTGTCACAGTGCCTGGACCAGTACCTTATGAAAGCAGTAATGCCATCCCTTGGCATTACGGCTCTGATTTATACTGCGAAGGACAGAAAATCACTTTTGAATCATCAACTTCCGCACCACAAATAGGCAATGTGGGGGGAGGCGGAGGCTTCACTCGAAGCGGACGTCTCTTTGCCCCGCAAATTCAAAGACCCACTGCCGAAGCAGAAGCTGCTGCCAAGGCAAAAGGGAAGAGTATGGTGCAAGAAGAGCAGGTTGTTAGAGAAGCTTTAAAAACACCTTTTGATCAGGAAGTTAATGAGTTTATGAGAATCATCAAGAAAAGTGATTACAAGATAGTGGACCAGCTTCACCAGACGCCTTCCAAGATCTCCATTCTATCATTGCTTATGTGCTCCGAAGCTCATCGGAACGCACTACTCAAAGTCTTGCACGCAGCTTATGTGCCAGAAGAGATCACGGTCAATCAATTGGAAGCTGTGGTTGGAAATGTTAATGCTAGTAATGGACTAGGATTCACCAAGGCTGATTTGACTTCGGAAGGCTGCAATCATAACAAGGCCTTGCACATTACCATGGAATGTAAAGGCGCAGTTCTTTCCCATGTGCTGGTAGACACAGGATCATCCCTCAACGTCTTACCCAAAAAGGCTCTTGTGAAGCTGGAATATGAAGGATTGGCATTACGACCCAGTAACTTGGTAGTGAGAGCTTTTGACGGCTCTAAGAGATCGGTTCTGGGAGAAATCGAGTTGCCTGTAACGATTGGCCCACAAACTTTCAAAACGACCTTCTACGTGATGGACATTCAGCCTGCCTACAGCTGTTTGTTGGGTAGACCATGGATTCATGCCGCTGGCGCAGTAACGTCCACCCTTCACCAGAAGTTAAAATTTGAGTGGGAAGGCCAAGTCGTTACTATCTGTGGAGAGGAGGACATATTTGTTAGCCATCTGGCTACTTATAAATACATTGAGATGGATGGGGAGATCCACGAGACCATGAGCCAAGGGTTTGAGGCCCTGAATATTAATGAAACCTCTGCTGTACTAGGGACCTCTATGACATCCTACCAACAAGCCCGGAAGGTGGTGGAAGAAGGAAACGCTCAAGGCTGGGGCAAGCTGTTGCCTGTGGAGAAGAAAGAAAATAGATTTGGGTTGGGTTACAAACCAACCCAAGAAGATCAAACAGAGGCTGCTAAGAAGCCCAACTTTGTTAGTGGGGGGTTGCTCACCCCTGATGCTGTCAACAACTTGGAAGACGAGTTGGAAGAAGAACGCAACCTGGAAAGCTGGATTCGTCCAAAGATCCCGGGGAGCAGTATCTCAAACTGGTCTTCCCAGGAAATTATAAGAGTTACTCATGCAGAGTAATTATTATTTCCTGTATTTTTATAGCATGCATCAAGTCTTGCATCTTGCCCAAGATGACAAGACTCATTTTGTAATCGGGCCATATGTACTTTTTGTGCAACAAGATTAATCAATGAAATATCAGACATCTTTTGCAAACAAGTCTTTCTCTTTTCCGCTCACTGTTTTTCCATTTTTCTTTTTGTACAAAAAATAAATGGCGATGTTTTCAAAATGACAACTTTATTTCACTTTTCTAAACAAGATTAAAATCAATCACTAAAATGAATAAACTGAACCCTTGCAGAGAGTGCCTTCCAGACAGCACCGACAACAGCACGGCTATGACTTCGTATGACTTTGACAATCCAATCAATCAAGCTGATGAAGGGGTTGAAGAAGATTACGAGCTTCCTGAAGAGCTAGCCAGATTGTTGAGACAAGAGGAGAAGTTTATCACTCCTCATCAGGAGGAAGTGGAAACGATTAATCTTGGTACAGTTGAAGATGTGAAAGAGGTTAAAATCGGGGCCGGCTTACAAGACTCAGTGAAGAAACAACTGATTGACCTGCTTCAAGAATATGTGGATGTGTTTGCTTGGTCTTACCAAGATATGCCAGGGTTGGATACCAATATCGTCATGCACAAGCTACCTTTGAGAGAAGAATGCCCACCGGTCAAACAGAAGCTGCGCCGTACTCGCCCGGACATGGCAATGAAGATCAAAGAAGAGGTACAAAAGCAGTGGGACGCCGGGTTCCTTGCTGTAACTAGCTACCCACCGTGGGTTGCTAATATAGTACCTGTGCCTAAGAAGGACGGCAAAGTAAGGATGTGTGTTGATTACCGGGATCTGAACAGAGCCAGCCCAAAAGATGACTTCCCATTACCTCACATTGATGTATTAGTTGATAATACGGCTCAGTTCTCGGTATTCTCCTTCATGGACGGATTTTCAGGATACAATCAGATCAAAATGTCACCTGAAGACATGGAGAAGACAACTTTCATCACACCCTGGGGCACATTCTGTTATAAGGTGATGCCATTCGGTTTGAAGAATGCAGGTGCAACATATCAACGGGCTATGGTAACATTATTCCACGATATGATCCATAAGGAAATCGAGTGTTATGTGGATGACATGATTGCCAAGTCCCTTACAGAGGAAGACCACCTGGTAAATCTACTGAAGTTATTCAAGCGCCTGAGGAAGTACCAATTGAAGCTGAACCCCAACAAATGCACATTCGGGGTGCGATCCGGTAAGCTGCTGGGCTTTATTGTAAGCGAGAAAGGGATTGAAGTTGACCCTGATAAAGTCAAAGCCATTCAAGAGATGCCTGCACCGAAAACTGAGAAAGAAGTTCGAGGTTTCTTAGGTCGATTGAACTACATCTCAAGGTTCATATCTCACCTTACAGCAACCTGTGAACCTTTGTTCAAGCTGTTAAGAAAGGAACAGACGGTCAGGTGGAATGAAGACTGCCAGAGGGCTTTCGACAAGATTAAAGAATATCTGCAAGAACCTCCCATCCTTATGCCTCCAGTTGAAGGAAGACCTCTGATAATGTACTTGACAGTATTAGAAGAGTCGATGGGGTGTGTGCTGGGCCAGCATGACGAGTCTGGTCGAAAAGAGTATGCAATATACTACCTGAGCAAAAAGTTTACCGACTGTGAACAACGTTATTCACTGCTCGAGAAAACTTGATGTGCTTTAGCGTGGGCTGCTCGCCGACTGAGACAGTATATGTTGACCCACACTACTTTGTTGATATCAAAAATGGACCCAGTTAAGTACATTTTCGAGAAGCCAGCTCTTACCGGACGGGTTGCAAGATGGCAGATGATTCTCACAGAATATGACATCCAGTACACATCTCAGAAAGCCATCAAAGGCAGTGTATTGTCTGAATATCTTGCTGAGCAACCTATTGATGATTACCAGCCTATGAGATTTGACTTCCCTGATGAAGACATCATGTTCATTAAAGCAAAAGATCATGAAGAGCCTATTCACACTGAAGGGCCTGACCCGGAAAAAGAATGGACTATGATGTTTGATGGGGCTGTTAATATGAATGGTCGTGGTGTTGGTGCAGTACTCATTACACCTAAAGGAGTTCACATGCCTTTCTCGGCAAAACTCACTTTCAACTGCACTAACAACGAAGCTGAATACGAAGCTTGCATTATGGGTCTTGAGGAAGCCATTGACCTCAGGATCAAGACATTGACCGTATTCGGAGATTCAGCTCTGGTAGTTAATCAAACCAACGGAAAATGGTACACCCACCAGGATCATCTGATACCTTACAGGGATTATACAAGGAGGTTATTGACTTTCTTCACAACGGTCAAGCTTGAGTATATCCCTCGGGACGAGAATCAGTTTGCAGATGCTCTGGCTACCATTTCATCAATGATCAAAGTTCAAGCTGCCAACTTTGTACCGCAGATTTCAGTGTCCAGACTCGACAGACCAGCTTATGTATTCGCAGCAGATGCTATCAAAGATGATAAGCCTTGGTTCCATGACATTAAATGCTTCTTGGAGGATCAAACATACCCACCTGGGGCATCTTCCAATGATAAGAAGACATTAAGAAGGCTTGCTGGTAGTTTCTTCCTGAACACTGATGGTTCTTTGTACAAGAGAAACTTTGATATGGTACTCCTCAGATGCGTCGACAGAACAGAAGCAGACTTGCTGATGCATGAAGTGCATGAAGGATCCTTTGGTACCCATGCAGGAGGACATGCCATGGCTAAGAAATTGCTAAGATCAGGCTATTACTGGATTACAATGGATGCAGACTGTTGTGCCTATGCCAGAAAATGCCATAAATGCCAGATTTATGCAGACAAGGTGCATGTGCCTCCCAATCCTTTGAACATAATGTCTTCACCATGGCCCTTTGCCATGTGGGGCATTGATATGATTGACAAGATTGAGCCAACTGCTTCAAACGGCCACAGATTCATCCTGGTCGCCATTGACTATTTTACCAAGTGGGTTGAAGCAGCCTCATATGCAAATGTTACAAGGCAAGTGGTAGCCAGATTTCTGAAGAGAGATATCATCTGTCGATATGGAGTTCCCGAGCGAATCATTACTGATAATGGTTCCAACTTGAACAACAAAATGATGGCAGAACTATGCCGGGACTTCAAGATCCAACACCACAATTCTTCTCCTTACAGGCCAAAGATGAACGGCGCTGTTGAGGCAGCTAATAAGAATATCAAGAAGATTGTGCAGAAGATGGTAGTCACCTACAAAGACTGGCATGAAATGCTACCGTTTGCCTTGCATGGGTACCGCACGTCAATCAGAACATCCACTGGGGCAACACCGTATCAGCTTGTGTATGGTATGGAGGCAGTCCTACCAGTTGAAGTTGAACTACCCTCCCTACGGGTACTGATGGATGTTAAGCTGAACGAAGCAGAATGGGTCCGGTCCCGATTCGAGCAACTGAGTCTGATTGAAGAGAAAAGATTGGCTGCAATTTGTCATGGGCAGTTGTATCAGAAAAGAATGAAGAGAGCCTTCGATCAGAAAGTCAGGCACCGAGAGTACCAAGTGGGAGATCTTGTGTTGAAAAGAATCCTTCCTCCGCATACAGACCACAGGGGCAAATGGACTCCAAATTATGAAGGACCATTCGTGGTAAAGAAAGTTTTCTCTGGTGGAGCACTGATGCTCAGCACCATGGATGGTGAGGATTTCCCGTCCCCTGTGAATTCAGATGCAGTTAAAAAATACTTCGCATAAAAATGACCCGCTGGACACAAAAACAGAATGTAAGTCCAGGCAAAAATAGGGCATCCCGGCGAGTCAAAAACAGAATAAAAGACTCGGGCAAAAGTAAGGGAAAATAAATAAAAATGTACACCCGCTGAGTTGAAAAGCCGCATTGGACAACTCAGGCAAAAATGGGTATCCCGATGGATTGAAAACCCGAAAGGGCGATCCATGCAAAATAAGGGAATAAGTGAACAACTGCATTCTGAATTCGTCTGTATCACTTACAAACCGGTTAAGCTTCGAAAGGATCAAGCTTCGGTCAGAATCAGCCTTCTTCAGAAAGCAAGACAAGAAGAGCGTCAATAGTCATACGAGTCATAGCAAGAGGAAGCTCCTTCAAAGCATCGTCAACATTGCCAGCATTTTGTTTCTCAATTTGTAACAATCTCCTCATTTCAGGAGATATGTTTCCTTGACTGTATCTTGCCAATTCAGGGCACATGAATTAATAAAATCAGATTTTTCAGTCAGGTTTTGTCTTGTACATTTTATTTGCAAAAATGTCTGATGTCCTAAAAATTGGTTGCACGAATACAGATGCTTATCTTCAAAAATAATAAAACACATGCTTGCAGGAAATATACTTACTCTTGAGAGTGTCTCACTCCTATGACGGAATCCAGTAAGGGATGCCTCGAGATTACTTGTACGTTTCTCTGTCTTTGCAGGATTGCAGGTATCCGAAGCGCAACATGGGGCATGAAAGCTTCACCCCAGCAAGCTGGCAAAATCAACACTCACTCAGTCTTAGCACTCAAGGTGTTGTCTCCCCAGCTGAGTTGCCACTTGTTATTTTCTCCCCAGCTGAGTTGTCACCGATAACTTCCCCCAGCTAAGTTGCCACTCGTCACAACCGAGGTGTCAAGCATTACTCCTCAGCAGAATGCAAAATTCAGGGAATCATCTCCCCACAGAGCTTCAACCTCTATTCAGAAGAGCAACGCATGAAGATATCACAACAGAGTAAAGAAAGCTTCTACAAACCCCAGCTGGGTCCCTCATTACAAGGATATGTCCATCAGTGACCTATATCCCCAAGCAGAATCATCTCATCAGATTTATCAATGATCTCATCCCCAGCTGGGATGTTCACTTCAAACAGATCGACCAGAGATCTTCATAGCAACGGGATCCGAATCCCGGATCGGTATCTTTACATAATCATAGCATTCGCATCATATTCACCAAACGAAGCGTAGCATTTCGTCTCAAGAACGGAGCATTACGGCAAAAATCAAACATATAGCATAATCATAAGCCATGTTTTGAATCAAACACTTGTGAATATTATCAACCCCTCCACAATATACAAGATACTCCCCAGAGTCCCCAGCAAAAGCAGTTGCCTCACATTCACAAAACACCATTATATACTCCCCTTGACACCCGTCCGTGTCACGTCCCCAGCAGAAAGCCAAAAACACTCTCTTTGCACTCACGAATACTTATGTATATACATTTCCTTGACATCCGTCCATGTCACTTTCCCAGCACAATAATATAAACACTTTGTATACCAGATATTTGTTTATGCTATACTTTTCTCCTTTTGACACTCGTCCGTGTCACTCTACCCAGCAGATTGAACACTCATCTATACAACACTCATACTACACATTACTTATACAGATACTCGTCCGTATCTAGCATATACCATTTATATCCCCACAGATTCGACACTCGTCCGTGTTCTTTGTTAACCAGTTGGTACTCGTCCGTACCATCATCTCAGAACATGCGTCAAGCGTTTGTTTCTACCTGATACTCGTCCGTATCATAGTCTTAAGGATGCTCGTCCGCATCTTTAATCCATACACTGTGTCAAACACTTACGTCTCCTTGAATATAGATACTCGTCTGTGTCTACTATTCCCCAGAAGGGTCCCCTCAGATTCAATGCTCGTCCGTGTTCTTTGTTAACCCGTTGATACTCGTCCGTATCATCATCTCTGAACATGTGTCAGTACTTGTTTCTACCTGATACTCGTCCGTATCATAGTCTTAAGGATGCTCGTCCGCATCTTTAATCTATACACATCTAAACACTTATACCTTTTGTTTCTTGGATATAAACACTCGTCCGTGTTTACTATTCCCCAGTAGATCACCAACAAAGCAAATTTTCCTTTATCTGACACTCGTCCTGTGTCATGATAAACTTTGAGAGCAGCCGTACCCTGCTAGGTGGTCGTCCTCCACCTCTTGATGGTCGTCCTCCATCATGCTCATCCGATGGCCGTCCCCATCGTTGATATTTAGCAGCCGTCCCCTGCTAGGTGGTCGTCCTCCACCTCCTGATGATCGTCCTTCATCATTTTATCCAATGGCCGTCCCCATTGTTGATTTTGGTTATCTGACATTCGTCCTATGTCATGAGAAACCTCGAGAGCAGCCGTCCCCTGCTAGGTGGTCGTCCTCCACCTCTTGATGGTCGTCCTCCATCATGCTCGTCCGATGGCCGTCCCCATCGTTGACCCTTTTATCCGGCATTCGTCCTATGTCGCGATATTTTCGGCAGCCGTACCCTGCCAGGTGATCGTCCTTCACCTTAGATGACCGTCCCTCATCTTAATCCCAACAGAGCAGCCGTCCCCTGCTAGGTGATCGTCCTTCACCTTTGATGACCGTACCTCATCATCTGTTTATTTCATTTATTCTTTAACCCGATGGCCGTCCCCGTCGTGGTCCCTTTTCTTTTTAGCCCGATGGCCGTCCCCATCGTTGGTTACTTTACTTTGTGAACTTGATGGCCGTCCCCGTCATGTTTCATCCGATCCCCAGAGAATCTTGCAGCTTTACTTGATGGCCGTCCCCATCATAATATCTTATTTTTCCCAGCTAGTCGGCCGTCCCCGTCTTTGCTTTACCTTTTATCCCCAGCATGTCGGCCGTCCCCGTCATTGCTTTATTTCCCGCACTTTCCCCAGCATGTCGGCCGTCCCCGTCATTGCTCTTTACCCAGCAGTCGTCCTCTGCTCGACGGTCGTCCTCCGTCGCCCACACTTTACAATATACTTTATTTTCTTTTACAATCTATATCCCTTTTCTTCTTCATTCTGTGAGTGCAAATTTTGGACTGTCTTTGATATTCAACCACAAGTTATCTTGTTTGCCTGTTAAGCCGTTGTTTACATCCTGCACAGCTAACTCATGTTTGAATAGGGGCAGCTGTAAACACCCCAAATTTGCCCTCACCCTTTCACACCATGGCTTGTGATCATTTCATATGCATAAACACAATCATAACATCTCATATCCCATTTTTGTTCCACTGCATAGATTCAAAGTCATCTGCACCTAGGGTTTGTGATCTGAGCAATCCAAGAGCTTCTTGAGCCACTCCAAAGGCCACCAATCACTTCAAAGGGGTCCATGTGTGTTCTTATATCATATTATATCCTCTCAAAGTCAATAATGTCAAAGAATCACAAGAACTGAGAATGGCATGGAAGCAGAGCCAGGCTTAACTGCACAGATGACCTAAAATTAGGGTTTTGGTTTCAGAGGCCATAACTTCAAAAATTTTGGTCATTCTTGTTTCTATTGGTCTCTATATGGTATAGGGAGTATGCATATCAATTTTCATGAAGAAATTCCATGGGGAAGTCATCTGATCAAGAGTTGACTTTCTGGACAAGTCAGTGCAAAATCAGGGCATCTGAGGCCCCCAATGACCCAACCAAGGGGTGATCTTCATCATTTTGAGTGTATTTGATCTTTATTTGATTATGGAAGAAGTTTGAAGTTCACAAAATTCAAGAATTTGAAGTTTTTGCAAAGTTGACTTTTGGGGGTAAGTTTGACTTTTAAAGAATGTGACATTTTAGGCAACTTTTCAACCCTTACTTTTTGATCCAAAAATGCTTCAAATGGAAAAACTTTGGTCATGAAAGTTGTAGAATAGATCTTTCCCTTTTCAAAAAGTACAAGAACATGACCTAATTCATTTTGGATCAAAAGTTATGGTTCATCAAAGTTGGCAAAAATCACTAATTTTCAAGTTATGCACCAATTGGAAAATTTGCAAATTCATGTGCCAAGCATTCAAGTGACTTCCAAATGGCTTCAAAACTTCATCACATGATCATACATGACCTAAAAAACAGAATTGGCCCAAGGGATTTTGCATTGTTTGCTTTGGTTTTCAAAGATCCTTAAGTCATTTTTCATTACAAGTGCAAAAGGGGGATTCTTGGCAAAATCATTTTTCAAAGAGTTATGTGATCACTAGCTGATTTCTATGCATTGCCATGACTAAATGAGGTTCTATGCACCAAAATTCAGCAAGAATCATTTCACATACATGGCACAAAATCATGAGAAAACACCAAGTGGGCAAGTTGCAAAAGCTAGCATAGCTCATGATCCACATGTTGCAGTCATTCATAAGCAATCCAATGGTCATCCTTGACTCAAGCTGAAGCAAGACATGCCCTAAAACAGCTGCTGCCATAGCCCATGCTGCAAGTACCAATCACATTGACTTTTTGGCCAAAACTCCCATACTCATGGAATAGTAATCAGCCACCCCTACTGACCTGCTCCCCTGCCTATTCACACATTGTGGGAATGATATAGCACAGCATTGGCCCTTGAAGCAAGCCAGAACTCAGTCCCCACAAAAACTGTCAAGAAGCTTCCCTCCTTCGAAACTCATTTTTCAGCCATCACACATCCCATTTCTCTTCACCAACAAAACAAACACCCTAAAAGGAACCAGAATCAGCCATTGCTAGAGCTTAAAACATCATACACACAGACCTCATTTTCTGATATATCAGTTTTGAACCTCTCAAAATAGCTTGTTTAAGCTCCATCCAAGCCTGCCATTAGCACCAGGGGACCCATTGGAGTGAGTCTGCACCAAAGAGTAGCCCAGAAAGCCCAGAAATAGAAGCTTCCATCTCAGGTATGGCCATGAACATTTTCTCTCAGAGCTTGCATTTTAAGTTATTATTTGGTTGTGTATGTCTTGCTGATCATGGGGATGTGCTTAGAATCGAAAATGAGTGAAAAATGAGTTTGTACTGATGCTCTGAAATTTCACCCGTGAAATTTGATTCCTTCGATTGGCCTGATTCTTGGAGTTTAAATGATGTTTGAGGGTAGATTTGTATCCTAGGATGTTAGAGGATCAGTTTGCTGTGTTTAATTTGAAGTGTGGTGGCCTGAATCATGTTCTAGGGTTTTCAACCCGCCGGAGAAGATGACCGGAGCTCCCCTCCGGTCACCTGAAGTTGCTTAGCCCTAATCCCAGTCATTAAATGGCATTTGAATCTCGTGCGTTGGATTAGTTGACCCCTTTGACTTGGCGCGTGAACGTCTGGCCCAGATTCACTCATTTTGCCCTAATCCCCTTTCATTAGTTTAATTAATCATAATTAAATTAATTTAATCAGGACAAGCCTCAGCCCTTGGATGACGCGCCAGTCAACCAATTCCACTCCAGTTTAAATATCAACCATCAGATCTGCTTACTTCTTCTTTTATTTATTTATTTTTTTCATTTTTTTCATTTAACTTCCACAATTTATTTAAAATAGCAAAAATACATTAAAAAATCTGAAATTTTTTGTACAAGTTATTATTTAATTTCAGAACACAAAAATATTTTTATTTTTATTTTTAGCATTAGAAAAGTATTTTTAAATATTTAAAAGGTTCTTTTTAATTAATTAATGAGAATTAATTAATTAAAAATACTTTTAGGTATTTAAAAATCACCAAAAAATTCATGAAGCATTTAAAAACATTTAGAAACATTGTCCAACCCTCAAACCAAATTTATTTTTTGATCTTGATGCATTTTGAGAATTTTCCATGGAATTAAAATCATTTTTATGCATTATTTTGATCCAAACTTCCAAAAATCATTTCTGCCTAACCCTAAAGAGTTGGATCTTGATTCTTTTTGAATTGCATTGTGTTTAGCATGTAGTTTGTGAGATTAAATGGCCATGATTTGATCTTTCATTTTCAATTTGTTTGATAATTTTCTTGTTAAGGAACCCTAAAACCCTAGAAAACTTAGGAAAATCATAATTTGAATTAGGGTAAGAGTTGAGACCACTCCTTTGGGCAGTGAGTTAGTGTAGGTTTAGGAGTCCTTTGAGTGCATTTTCAATTTTTTGTAATGTTGTTTGCTTCTGATTTTGGTTTTTGTTTGTTGCATTGTTCATAAACCCTAATTTGGGCTTTCATATGCATCCATCTTGCATTTGCTTGCATAACATGACTTGCCATGACATTTCATGCCTCCATTTGATTCATTTGACATCATAAGACATATTAGAAGCATGTTTTATCATTACATCTTGTATTTGCCATGTTGTATGCCATATGCATCTCATAACTTTTCATGTATGTTCTTGGTTCTTAACCAATTTCATTTGCATCCATAAGTTTGTATGATCATCCCTATGCTTTGTTTCATGTTTGCATCATCCCATAGCATCATTAACATCATGTATGTGCTTCTGGTTTAGATTTACATCATGTCATTTCATCTCATCTTGCATTACATTGCATTTCTTTCACTAACTTTTCAGGTGGTAAGTCACTTTGAGAAGTGAATTTGCCTTCACTTCTCACAACTTCCTTTCATATCTCTTATGCATCATTACTGCATTTTATCTTGTGTTTGAGATTGAGCTTGCTCATTCTTCTTCTTCCTACTTTCTTTCCTCAAGTGACTTGACTTCTTGAATGAAGCAAGTTACTTTGTTTCTCTTTGCTCCTTTCATCTGCTTCCTGGTGGTTCCTTTGAAGATTCCTCTTGCAAACCTCACAAACCCTAGGAACAACCAAGCATGACAATGATTAGGGTTTTGATTAGTCCCTCTCTTAGTTTTACCTTTGTGTCTCTCTTGAGTCCTCTCTTCTCATCTCATAATCAGGGACTAAACCCTAAAGGTTTTAAGGCTTTGTGATTAAGCTTATGCCTGCATCCTTCTATTAGGATGGAGTGTATAACTTTAATCCTAAGTGTTAAACCCTTAATGTGTTTAAATCTCTTCATCAATTCACTTAATAATCATCAAGACATCACACTTGTAACTTGGGCCTTGCATTAGGGTTCTAATTCTTCCTTAATTGGTTAAGAAGGACTAACCCTAGTGTTAATGGACAAGTCCCCCTCAAGTTGTCTTACAAACCCTAAAACTCACTTCATCATCATATCATTAACTAAAATCCACTTAATAAAGGCTTTGTTTTGTCATGAGTTTAATCCCTAAACATGGATTAAGTTGAGGAGCTTTTCTCAGCTTAAACATTCTCATCTATTATCCTTCTATTAGGATGGTGTAATGAGTCTGTTTAATCCTTGATTATGGCTTAACCTCATTACTCAACACTAAACAAAAACACCAAAAACATTTAACTAATCACAAGTAGGTTAATGATCTTAATCCTGCATCAAAGGTGATTAAGTGTGAGAATCTGACTTCACACTTAAGGTATTCTCATTACCCCTAATCAGAGGGAAGATGTGATGAGTTTACTAACCCATTGGTTTAGGCTTAAGCTCATTAACTTATGACAAATTCTCAAAAGAAATAAAAGACTGAAAACTCAAAAACAAACAATAATCGTCTCCTCCGGGATTCTTTTCTCATCTCATTCACTCACAAACGAGAACTCGCTTCTTCCGTCTAATGCAAGACAGTTTGCACCTGAGCCAGACAGGTCATACACTTGAGCATAGACAAGTAAGCAGTTCACAGGTCAATTCATCTTTCAGTCTCTTTGGGTCGAACTACGGTGTTCTGACTTCCTCATTGCACGAGAGGATACGTAGGCATAACTTAACAGTTATCGAACAAAAGTCTCTGTACATCCCCTCTCCTTCTAGCCTTATTCTTTAGCCTCATAGCCATGAGCATTTCATTCTTATCCTTACACTGACACTTCATTTATACACTCCACATTCTTTTACACTGACACCTGTACATCCTTTTCCAGCTCATTTATGCACAAATTGCACTGACACTACCCCTTTAAAACACAAATCTTTTAAGCGTGGATCCCGTCGAGTACGACGGACAATCTGGGTGCTAATACCTTCCCAGGTTGTAACCAACCCCCTTTCTCAGTCTCTCTGGTTCGCAACCGTCTTATCCATCTCTTTTCCTAGGTTTATGCAGCATTACCTTTCCTCCGGGATAAAAATGCCTAGCTGGCAACTCTATTCATTTCCAGTGAGTCCACTCCTGTGTGTTCTCATTGTCCCCTTCGCCGACCGTTCGCGCTTGTACCGGGATGCAAATCTTTGGGAGCGACAAGTAGTTAAGTTGTTAGACGCGAGATTGATATATCCTATATCAGATAATGTGTGGGTGAGCTCGGTCCATGTGGTGCCCAAAAGGGAGGAACAATTGTAATAACTAATGAAAAGAATTAGTTGATTCCTACTAGAACAGTTACTGGTTAGAGAGTGTGCATTGACTATAGAAGGTTGAACTTGGCCACAAGAAAAGATCACTTTCCGTTCTCGTTCATTGACCAAATGTTGGAAAGATTAGCCGGGCATGACTACTACTACTTTCTGGATGGATACTCCGGGTACAACCAAATTGCGGTTGCACCGGAAGATCAAGAGAAGACTGCATTTACCTGCCCATATGGTGTTTTTTCCTATAGGAGGATGCCATTCGGGTTATGTAATTCACCTGCGACATTCCAAAGATGCATGACCTCCATTTTTGCGGATATGCTTGAGAAGCATATGGAAGTCTTCATGGATGACTTCTCGGTGTTAAGCTCTTCATTTGATAACTGTTTAGCTAACCTTTCACTTGTTTTGCAGCAATGTTAGGAAAGTAATCTGATCCTTAACTGGGAAAAGTTCCATTTTATGGTACGATAAGGCATTGTTCTTGGTCACAAAATCTCACACAAAGAGATCGAAGTCGATCAAGCCAAAGTGGAAGTGATCTCAAAGTTGCCACCGCATGTTAATGAGAAAGGTATAAGAAGCTTCTTACGACATGCAGGTTTTTACCGCAGGTTCATAAGAGACTTCTCCTAGATAGCTACACCTTTAAATACTCTATTGGTTAAAGATAAAGCTTTTGTGTTTGATAAAGAGTGTGTCGATGCTTTTGAGACACTGAAAAATAAATTAGTGTCGGCACCCATTGTGATTGCCCCCGACTGGTCTCTACCTTTTGAGATCATGTGCGATGCGAGCGATATCGCTTTTGGGGCTGTTTTTGGGCAGCGGAAGAATAAGCTTTTGCATGTTATTTACTATGCTAGTCACGTTTTGAACCCTGCACAGATGAATTATGCAACTACCGAGAAGGAGTTGTTATTTGTGGTGTATGCCTTTGATAAATTCAGGCAATATTTGTTGGGTTCAAAAGTGATTGTTTATACTGACCATGCTGCTTTGAAGTACCTTTTTGCTAAGCAGGATTCGAAGCCAAGGCTCCTGAGGTGGATTTTACTTCTCCAGGAATTTGATGTGGAGATTCGCGATAAGAAAGGTTGTGAGAACACTGTAGCGGACCACCTTTAGCGGATGTCACCGATTGAAGAAAATGAGGACAATCGTCCTATAAAGGATGAGTTCGCTGATGAACAAATCCTATCTATCACTGGTGTTCAATGGTTTATGGATTATGCAAACTATCTGGTTGGTGGTATTATACCTGACGATTTTGACTCTAACAGGAGAAAAAAGTTTGTTCATGATTGCAGGTTTTATTTATGGGATTACCTATTTCTCTACAAAAGAGGAATGAATGGTTTGGTCAGAATATGTGTACCAGAAGAAGAACAGAAAGATGTACTTAAGGCGTGCCATGATTCTGATTATGGAGGGAACTTCAGTGGTGATAGGACAGCAGCAACAGTCCTTCAATCAGGGTTATACTGGCCCACATTATTCAGATATGCTCAAGGGTTTGTTAAGGAGTGTGACCGATGTCAGAGAACTGGGAATATATCAAAAAGGAATCAGATGCCCTAGAATTCTATGCTTGAAGTTGTGTTATTTGATGTTTTGGGAGTAGACTTCATGGGACCATTTCCACCGTCATTCAGAAAGAACTATATTTTGGTTGCGGTGGATTACGTCTCAAAATGGGTGGAAGTCGTAGCACTACCTACCAACGATGCGAAAGTGGTGACAAGATTCTTGAAAGAGAATATATTTGCAAGGTTTCGTGTGCCCAAAGCATTGATAAGTGATGAGGGAAACCACTTCCTAAATCACCTCATGGAAAGGCTTTTGCAGAAATATAATGTGAAACATCGGGTAGCGACTCCTTACCATCCGCAAACAAGTGGCCAAGTAGAAGTGTCAAACCGACAACTAAATTTTGTTTTGGAGAAGACGGTGAGTTCATTCTGAAAGGATTGGTCTATTATGTTGGACGATGCTCAATGGGCATATCGAACGACTTTCAAAACACCCATCAGAATGTCACCATACCAGTTTGTTTATGGAAAGGCGTGTCATTTACCGTTGGAACTTGAACACAAGGCTTTCTGGGCATCTAAATATATGAATATGGATTTGTCCAAGGCTGGAAGTTCTAGGATTCTTCAACTTCACGAGTTAGAAGAGTTCAGGAACCGGGCATATGAGAATGCTAAGGTCTACAAAGACCAAACAAAAAAATGGCATGACCGAAGAATTCAGAGGAAAAAGTTCTAGGAAGGACAACTGGTCCTCTTATATAATTCAAGGCTGAAATTATTTCTCGGGAAATTGAAATCTAAGTGGTCGGGACCCTTTGTGGTGCATCGAGTCTTCCCGCATGGAGCGATCGAAATTCAAAATTGATCTAATAGAGATGTGTTCAAAGTGAATGGGCAGAGGTTGAAGCCCTATTTCCAAGGACACCCAAATGGATTGGTTGATGTTGCTCGGCTTACTTTGTAGGACGATCAACCGTCGAGCCATGCGACATTAAACGCAGCGCTGCATGGGAGGCAACCCACGATGTTTACGCTAATTCCGTGTGTTTTTGTTTTGAGTTTTGTTTTGTAGGTGATTACAGTGCATATACTTGATGGAGGAAGTTAAATTATGAAGCGGAGTGCCGAAAACATGAAAAAAATGGTTTAAAAAAATAAAGAATCAGAGGCCTGACATGGCCCCCGTGTTTCCCAACACGGCCCGTGTCAGGAAGCATCAAGCATAGGGAGACAAAGAGCTTTGAAGGGAGAAAAGTTGGAGAAGTAGAGGCCTGACACGGCCCCCGTGTCCACTGACACGGCCCGTGTCAGGATGTCTGTAGCTTTTATGTTTTTTAAATTGTTGGAAAAGGGGAAGCATAGGCCTGACACGGCCCCCATGTCAGGGGAACACGCCCCCCGTGTCAGGGGAACACGCTCGTGTCAGGCCGCGCGAAAAAAAAAACAATTTTTTTTTAAATTGTTTTTTTCATGTTATTTTTATTTTATTCTGTCATAATGTTTGTTTGTGGGGGCCCATCTGACTTATTAGTGTGTTTTTTTTCTTTCTTTTCCCACATTATCTCACTTAACCTCATAATTTGTGTTTCTTCTTCCTCTAACCCTTGTTTCTCTAAAAAACTCCATAGTCTCTTCTTCCAAATCCTCCACTTACCGACTAATCCGTTCACCAGAACGTTGTGCCGCCTTCACAAAAGTTGCTCTACTCATCGTCCTCGACAAGTCGACGATAATTTTTTTTTCCTATTTTGCTCGTCGAAAATTTTGTTAATTTTTGCAGGACGAAAATGCCCCCAGATACGGAGACATGGAAAAGAGGCCAGCGGCTGAAGCATCGCGTGCCCGGAAAAGGCCCACCAGGAGGCCAAATGCTCATGACATTGTATTTGACAGTGAGGACCAAGAAAAGCGGTATGCGATACATTTGAAGCGTAAACTCATCCCGAAGAGGTATATGTGTTTTGACTCTCTTACTCGTTTGGGCCTGAAAACTGAAGTGGAACGCATGTTCCACATTATAGGTATGTTGGAATTTATGCATTATGAGGCTCCGACTTATGAGCGTATCACGCTCGAATTTTTGAGTATGCTTCAATTCCAACTTAAAAAGAAATGGACTGGTGCTGCTTATTATTTTTTGGAACCATGTCTTTCAGGTTATTTAATACAAACCACGAGTTGACAGTTGAATAATTGGGGGATGTGTTGAACCTACCGATTGACAGTTCTGGCTTAGTCCCAGAATCTTTTGATGCACATGCATTTTAGACAGCTATCACTGGATAAGCTGATTATGTGGATAAGGGGGCAAAAGCATCGGGTATCCAAAATCCAAGCTTCAGGTTGGCCCAGAAAGCCTTGGCATATACTTTGTTTGGAAGAGGAGATAGCACGGGTGTAGCGACCCAACGAGAGCTGTTTTTGCTGCACTCGATTGCAAACAGGAATCCGGTGAGTGTCGCGGCTTTCGCCGTTGATTATCTAGGAAGAGTTGCACGGGCAACTTCAGGTGCTATCTCCATTGGGGGATGGGGTCACAAATAGCAAACAGCTTGGGTATGAGCATGCCTTGCAAAACGAGACACCGGTCTCAGGAAAATCAAAATTGGATCTTCAGGCGTTGATCCAACAAGGTATGATTGCTGATGCAGGTAATTATTTTTCATTGCTTTGTTCTGAATATTTTATCATGTATTTGCCTAACCCCGATAAAATCGGGATCGAAGATGTATCAAACTGGTGTTATAATGATGTCGTCCTCAATATTGGGGACGAGCAAGATGAGGATATGTTTACAGGCGAACAGGCACAACATGAATTCAGGCAAGAGTCGGAGCCGCATCAGACTGTCCCTCATCACTCTGGTGCTTCTGGCAGCGCAACTGCGGGCCAATTTTCCATGGAGCCGAACCAGTGGATGTGGATCCATAATTAAATTGGGGAAATCCGGGGTGAGCAAACCCGACAAAGAGAGAT
The DNA here is from genome assembly GCA_963966055.1 of Lathyrus aphaca. NCBI lineage: Eukaryota > Viridiplantae > Streptophyta > Magnoliopsida > Fabales > Fabaceae > Lathyrus > Lathyrus aphaca. The sequence continues at coordinate 494,928,929 of OZ014522.1, forward strand.
GATGACTGTTATGCAGGAGATGATGCAGCGGCTAATGTTGCATTTTCCAGACCCTCCTCCTTAGTGAGGCACTGTGAGTTCCCCCTCCGTTTGTGCTTTAATAGTGAGACACTGTTAAGTTCAAGTGTGTGTGGGGGGGGGGGGGGGTTTCTAGTTTATTTATTTTCAGTACTTATTTTTCAGTTTCTTTATTTTCAGTACTTATTTTTCAGTGTTTTTGGTTTTTAATCATTTTCTTTGTCCGTTTTTGTCAAGTTTTCTTGTTTTTTGCTACAGAATTGTTACAATATGTCCGACGAAGGTGAAGACTCGGAGTGAGTGGTGGAGAAGATGCGACCTGAGCAAAATCTCAAGGGAACCCCGAGAAGTGGAAATTGTTAAAAGAATGGTTGGACATAAATTCTCCAACACGGGACTGATGCAAAATTCTGAATATCCGAGACTAAAGCGAAGCCACAACATACTGAAGAAACCTATGAAGCTGCGAGTAGACCCACCATGTGAGCATGATAACCAAATACTTCTGCATAGAGAGAGTATCAGGTATGTTTTTGTCACTCTGAGCTCGCATATCTGTCGGTTGGATTATCTATTCGCGCAATGACACACTAAGGCATTTTTTTGTATTAACCCAGAGCCTTTCTAGCCTACCCGTACATGCATATCCATTGTTATCCCATTTTGAGCCTTTTCCCTTTTGATTGTGTTATTGAACCACCATATGTAACCATAAGCCTAAACACTTCCTACCCTGCTTGACTTGGTGTTATTGACTTCGGAAATATGCAAATTTCGAAGTTTGGGGTTGTCACATACTGATGAAAAGTCGAGTGAGTACAAAAAAAAGAAAAAAAAGAAAAAAATTCAAAATAAAAGTGTCGGAAAAAAAAAAGAAAAAAAAAAGAGAATGTACTCACCGAACAGTGATCCAATAGAAAAATAAGGAACGAAACCTCGAGTTCCGTGAGGAAAGAAAACTGGAAAGTCTGTAACATTGTGTGAACTCCCCGGTTCATGGATGAACAAAATTGCATAGAGATGAAAGCGATAGCACCAAAGCCGGGCCAAAAACCCTTCTGTTGCCCCTTCCGTTTTGTTTACCCCACCTGGTCACTTAGCCCCATTACAACCCGAAAGTCCTCATAAAGTGTGTGGTGCGCGTGTTAGAAATGAACATAGACAGTGTTCGAATTTGTGATTTGGCATTTTTCATACCATGATTTTGAGCATAAACATTTAACGTGGAGAGATGCAGTGAGAATGAGAGAATACTTGCAGTGGACTTAGGATGACAGATGTGGAAGTGTGGTGGACAGTCAGATTCGGGTAAAAAGGATATCGTTGAAAGGAAGGTGAGAAGAGATTTGTGAAAGGCCTTAGCAGTGTCGTGAATCGAGGGGTAACTGACTTGTTTCTTCAACATCACTGGAGGACAAGTAATGAGATAAGTTTGGGGTTGTGATCGGTTCCCATTCTTTTGAGTTTTTCGGTCATTCAGACGATATTTTGTAGCAATTCTGGTAAGCTAGTTGTTGTTTTATTTCTATTTCCGTGGTATTTCCATTGTTTTTGTATTTGCTTTGGTTTTATTGGAGTCTTTGAATTTTCGAAGTTATTTGTCGCATTTTACACGTTTTGGTAGTTTTTCATGATTCCATGTTACAAGTTAAAAGACTCGAAAGACCTACGGACGAACGGAGCTAGAAAGTCATAATAAGTCAAGTTTTTGGTGGAATTCAGAAGCTTGACACGGTCCCCGTGTTGCCCAACACGACCCGTGTCAGGAAAGGAGCAACATGGGTGTGTCAAGGAAGGATCCAGAGGGCTGACACGGCCCCCGTGTCAGCTGACATGGCCCGTGTCAGCACCCCTGTAGCATGGCTTATTTGGTTCAATTGAAGAGGGCCTGACACGGCCCGTGTCAGGGATGCTGGAGACTGATTTCTGATTTTTCTCACTTTTCGTCTAGTTCATTTATCCGGAGGGTATTTTAGGAATTTCCCTTGTAATTTTAGAATCTGTTGGTATTTGAGTTAGGAAAAATAAAACAAAGGAAGGATCTTTGATCATATTATCATATTTTGGGAGTGAAGAATTTATCGTGTGGAGATTTTTCGGAGAACAATGATCGATCAAAAGCGGAAGCGATTGACGATCCAAGAAATCCAAACTTCATTGTAATGTTTTTATCTCTTTTCTTTATAGTCTTTAAAATTGTGATGAATATGAGTAGCTAAACCCCCCAATGCTAGGGGTGTCCCTGATTATTCTTGTAATGACATTGAGTTTTATTATATGAAATTTCACTGCATTTTAGTTTTCATTGTGTTGATTAAATTGTTCTTATTGCAAAAACCTAAATTGGAAAATAAGGTTTTTAATCTTAGGTTAATCGTAGGTAGGAATACCATTGCTAATGTTTTTCAATAAAAACTATTTTATCGGATATCACCAAGGAATTTGGATACCATATTTTAACCGTAAAACTTTTGATATTCCAAAGCTTGGGATTCTTTCTATACAACCAAGGAATTTGGGGTATAGAAGGAATACCAAAGGGTTTTTCTCAGAGGAATCTTTCAAAACTAATCTTGAAAGGAGGTAATGATTTAATTTGCGATGTTGTTTAACAAATAAAATTATTTTTCATTATAAGAACTTTTCATACACCTTCCCTAGTGTAATTCTCATATTTGTCATACGTGTTATTTTTCTGAATTTTATGTTCGTAAGTTATTTTATAATACTTAGATTTTCTAAAACCAACCCCTAAGAACTTTTGTTCAATTGAAACAGTTAGAAAACTTAATCCACCACGCAGTCCTCGAGATCGATATTCGGGGAATTTCCCTTTTATTACTACAGTGGGAAAAAATAGTACACTTTCTATTTTCCCATAAGTACGCCTAGGGTGTCTTGTTTAGAAAATGTTACCGCGCAAGAATCATCATTGGTCTTCTCTGGAAAAGATTGATCAATGTGCACGATTGTCCTTGTGTACCTCTTCCTAGCTGAGCTGGTTTCACCTTTGCCTACAAAGCCTCCAGCTATGGTATTTAACGAATGTTGGGCAGTTCCCGTTGACTCCTGGGAATCCGTCTTTCCATCGCTGGATATTAGTAGGGACGTTTTGAAGTTATCTGGAACGTATTTTTCCCCAATCTTTCGAAACAAAGGCTGAGATTTAAATACATCCTTCTTTACCTCGTTAGCTGGTGGTTGTTGTTGTATAGTTTTTCTTTGTTGACATTTATTCTCCGACATAAATAAGGATGGATCTACGCTCGTAAAGCAGTCACTGTCGTTTGACATACTGGTTTTAGTAAAGGGTGGTATGGGAAAAGTTTTACCAGGCCCCACGGTAGGCGCCAAATATTCTAGACAAATTTGGTCATAACACCAAAGGTGCTAGCTCCCCTCCTTCTGAGCAAGGAGAGCTACGTCGTCTTACTTATCTCTCTGGCGGGAGCCCCTTTTATAATTGTTCTTCATTATGAAAGGCCCTTAAGAGAAGTCCATTGGTCTTCACATCGTTACAAGATCTTCAATGTGTATCATTACTTGCTTTGAAAGCTTAGTAACAGCTGACATTGATGTGATAGAATTGTTTCGTCCTTTAAACTGATCAGCGTGCAAGTACCCGGGTGTCGGGTTAGAGAGAGTAGATATCCTGCCTCATAAGAGGCGGGTTTGATGTGATGGTCTGTCCGGGCCTGATGCATTATTGTTGTCTCGTTCTTCTTTTCTAGTAGCTTAGTTCATGCCACATGAATCCGACTACACAACCCGACTCATAATATATTGGGGTATGAACAACACCGATGGTACATACCGCCCAAAAAAGTGTTTTCAAGAACCATATGACCTGGGATCCTATTGGTCTTATATGTAACAACTCGACAATCGTTACTTTTTACAAGTATCCGACATACTAAGTTTTTCATGTCACCCCTAATGACTTATAACTCGACTTTAAGAATTTCAGAATGTACAAATAGATATCGATTAAACTCATATATTTATACACAGATAAATTAAGAACGATAAATAGTCTGCCACAAATAATTATTATAAATACTCCCACTATTTCAAACTAAATATATTTTTAATCTAAAAAATCTGTGTTAAAACAATTGTTGTTTTGCTATTCCAATACAACATTAATTTATTTATATCAATTTCACTTCTAATTAAGTATTATTTATACTATCCTCAAAGTATTAAATTTCTTTCTACATTTATGACAGTACATATGTGACCAATAATAATTAAGAAATTTTTTATAAAATTATTATATTTATTCTTTCATTCATTTCTTTTTAATTTGTAACAACTAACCACCTTAATTTTTTTAATTTAAAATTTTAAAACAGGGAGACTGCATCATAGTCATTTTCAATGATTCTTACCAGCTTCTACAACAATTGGTGCCATCTCATTTGATTTTAGCAAACACCAACTAAGAACTGAGCTGATTAACCTTTGTTTATTTTTAACCTGAGCTAAAGTAATAAAATAGGTAAAAAAAAAATAGTACTATCACTTCATCATGAAAAAGTTTAACCATCAAAGGCATGGTTATCGACCCGTCCACCTGTTACTGCTATTGGCCGTGGCACACATCGTCGCCATCATCATCCCCCACCTCCTATCCAACCATCCAACGGTCAAACCTTCACAATCACATTTCCCGAAACAAACAACCTACGTGTCCCTCATTACCCACTACCACTGTGCACTTCTCTTTTCTCCATTGGCTCTCACTTCTCACAAATTCATACTCTTTCTCTTTCTAGCTACTTTCTCCCATCCTATCGCCACGTTTACTTCTTCAACCAATCCCATTCTTCCCACTCTTCCCTATCTTTACTGTTCAAACACGTGTTTTTTCTTACACGTGTCCCTTTCCCACCATCCTATAAATCCTACCCTCGTGTCCATCACTTCTTCGTATGCATTACTATTAGCCATTTTGATTCCTTCTTTTACTTCACTTTGCATTACCATACCTAAAAAGTGATACAAACAAAAACAAAAACTGTGAGTTCATTAAGAGAGAGAAAGACCATGGACGGAAGAGGAGGTTGTTGCATAGTCAGAAATGCAACTGGTGCATACGATATGTCAACCATGGAGAGAATAATGCTTAGGTTTCGGCCAATCGCTCCTAAACCTCCAGTAGCCAAAACCACTGCTTCTGAAGGCTCTTCATCGGAGAGCGGCGATGCTTTTTACAAAACCGGCAGAGCCAGGAGAAAGTACGTTAAGCAAAACAGTACAAATGAGAAACGAAGGATCCGCCGGAAGAAAACCGTTTCTTCACCGGAAAATAACCATCCGGTGCCGGTGACACTTCCTTTACTCCCGGAAACTCCCGATCCGAAGCAATCTCCGGGGACAGATCTAACCCTAGCGGCAGAAAATAAAAACATGCCACGGTGTCAGTGGCTGAGTTTTGAGAAACATAGCAATATAGTTGAAGAGGAACCATGTATTCGGTACGGTGCGGTGGATCCGGTTACGATGCGGTTAGGGTACTATTCGAGCGTGACGGTTGAGTGCGTGATGGACGCGTGGGTGGAGGGAGAGGGGTTAGGGAGTACGGACGAAGAAAGGAGAATGAATATGAGTGTGGACACGTGTCCAGGGTTTATATCGGACGGTTACGGGAGAGTGACATGGACAAACGGTGCGTACAGGGAGATGATGGGTGAGGGAGGTGTAGCGTTGTTGATGAAAGTTAGTGGCGTGGTTATGTATCCGTCGTTCACGTGTAGGGTTAGAGTGGTGCAGTTTGAATGTGGGAGCGGAAGGGAGAGAAACTCTATGACGCTACCTTGTGATGTGTGGAGAATGGATTTTTGTGGGTTTGCATGGAGATTAGATGTTAAAGCTGCTCTTAGCTTGAAATTGGGCTGCTAAAGCCTAAAGCTAAAGGAAATAACTGCTTTTGAAGTTTAATTTCTGGTTTCATTTTTTTTTTCTGCCAACAAGTCAAGGCAACTGTTCAATCTAGTTCGGTGTATTTAGTAATGGTAGTTGTATTTGAGGTGAACCATAAATGTACAAAATTAGCTTGTTTGAATGTCTAAATTAGAGTTGTCTGAGTTTGTTTTCTTGTATTCCTTTGAGCTTGGAACACTGGTTAGCCAATGAATGTGTACACACACTACTATTATCGTTTTATAATTGTTTTTTAATGCCTTAGTTCAACTAGTTGATGTAATTGGACCGTAGCTAGTCTCTTGATCTTTTTCTCTTAACAATTGGAATTTTAATTATAGTTTTATTTCTATCTTTATTGTAGTGCGGCTTGGGGGTGTTCGCAGTGCGGTTTGGGCGGTTTTCACGTAAAAAAATCATCTGACCCGCAAGAGAAAAAATCATACGGTTTGGTTTGGTTCGGTTGACTTTAAGAAATTAAACCAAACCAATGTGGTTTGGATTGGTTCAGTTGGTTCGGTTTTTTATAATATTTTTATTGAATCATACATACACCTATAGAGAACAATATAATTTTGTATTTAGTAATTCATACATTATCAAATAGCAACAAAATTCATCATATTTAGACAATAAATTCTCATTCAATATACAACAATAAGATTAGACCAAAGTGGAATAAAAAACATAAAATAGATATAAAACAATATCAAAAATATTACAATAAAAAGAAAAAACAGAGGAGAGGAAAGATTAGAGAAGATGAAAAAGAAAGATCATAAGATATGAAATATTAGAGAAGAAAGATGCGATAAAAATGTAATTGGAAGAGAAAACAATAATATAAAAAAGGAGAAGATGAATATGAAAAAGAAAGAACATAAGATAAGAGAGATTATAGTAGAAGAGATGAGATGTACATAGCATATATGATGAGAAGAATGTGCGATACTACTCGAAGATATTTGAGAAGGTTGAAACTAAAACTCTAAGTGTGACTAAGAGAATATTTGTATGGTTAAGGCATAATAAGTTTGAGTTTTAGGTTGGATGTGAGATAAGTGAAGTTTGGGTTGTAACATAATGCGGTTTGGTTTGGTTTAGTTCGGTTTGTAAAATACAAACCGCAAACCGAACCGAACTGCGCGGTTTTGTTAAAAAATGGCTCAAATACATCCGAACCAAGTGCGGTTTTTTTGCGGTTTCGTTTTGATTTGGTTTGCGATTTTCTATTGAGTTGGTTTGGTTTTGAACACCCCTAATGCGGTCCTTTGGTTTAGTAGTTAAGCTGTTGAAAATGAAATTAAAACTGAAAATTAATCGTTTATTAATACAACCAAAAACTTATTATTATTCTATTATGGAAAAAAAGTTTCATTTTCAAAATCTGAAAATAAATCGTTTATTAATACAACCAAAAAAATACAACAAAATAAATTATTATTATTCTATTACGGAAAAAAGTACGGTGAAATGATATAGTGACATTACACCGTATTTTAATACTATACAGCCTACTTTAAAAAAAAATTAAAATCTATGCTGCATTGAATCTTTTAAAAAAAAATTAAAATCTATGTTGCATTGAAAATGAAAATGGTGAACTACGATGTCAAGATTCGGTGTAAATATTTTAGTATACGCATAGCACTCCTCTAAAATAAATGCTTGATTCACTTGAGCAGTTTTTTAGCATCACATCGGAGGAAATTTTACCTTGTATTCCTACAATTACCCATTATCCCTACATATTTTTCATTATTCCAATTATATCCTTTCAATTTTTATTTAATTATTTTTAACTTTTACCGCGAAGTCAGAGCCAGATAACCCCAAAGGTAAGTAATCCGGTTTATAAAATTTACAAATCGGAAGTAGCCAGAGGAAGAATTCCGGTTAACTAAAATCCCACACCGGAAATAACACGTATGTGTTATCCAGTTTAGGAAAATTCATAATCGGAAGCAGAGCATCTACGTTTTCAAGTTTGAATTTTATCCTACATCGGAAGTAGACAGGTTGAGTTATCTAATCGGTGTTTTTCTCTACACCGGAAGTAACCTAGTGGGGTTATCTGGTTCATTTTTTTTTATTTAATTTTTTTTATTTTAATTTTGACAATTTTCTTAAGAGACATGAATGTTCTTTTGTTGATATGCGGCAAAGATGACACAAATGTAAATACAACAAAGATATTCTCAACTACACAAAAATTTCCTACAAGAGAAGAGGTGACTAGGTGGATCAGGGAGGCTGGACTCAGAAATAGGGTTACTATTATAATAACTCGTTCGGACACAAAGACCGACAAGAGAGGAAGAAGTGACAAAGTTATATTTGACTGCGATAGAGGTGAAAAGTACAAAGAAGGAGAAAGCGAAACACAAAGTGCTTCCAAAAGATGTGAGTGTCCTTTCAAAGTTAGATCAACACCTTCAAAGGATGGTTCTGGTTGGAAAATCGATGTAAAATATGGAGTTCACAACCATGGTTTACCTGATAGATTTGAAGGTCATGCATTTGTGAGTCAGTTCATTGAAGATGACCAACAACATATTTTAGATTTGTCAAAACGTCGTGTTCCTCCAAGACATATATTGTTGTCTTTGCAAGAGCGAGATCTAAACAATGTGACTCAAATCATCCAAATATATAAATACCAGAGTAAAATTCAGGAAAAAATCAGGGGAAGTAGAACAAAAATACAACATTTGCTTAAGTTGATTGAGGAATCGAATTATGTTTATTATAGTAGGAAAAAAGATGTATCAGAAGTTGTGAAAGATATCTTCTGGGCCCATCCAGACTTAGTGAAATTGTTGAATATGTTCCCAATTATGTTGATTATGGATAGTACCTATAAAACCAATAAGTATAGGCAACCTTTGTTTGAAATAGTTGGTGTCACATCAACTGAATTAACATTTGTTGTTGCATTTTCCTATATGGAATCTGAGTAAACAGAGACTTTGTGCTGGGTACTAGATAAACTGAAACAGTTATTCACTAAACAAGGGTTATGGCCCCAAGTAATTTTAACCAATGGAGATCTTGCTTTGATGAAAGCAATTGAAACTGTATTTCCAACGACAGTTAATATGCTTTGTCAATTTCACATAACCAAGAAAATGATATTTTGGTACGAACTTATTTTGGCTAGTGATGAGGTTGAGTATCATCAAAGGTTGAAATTACTTGAGAATGCTTGTTTGGATTACAGACCTTTTATTGATTATGTGAAAGACATGTGGTTGACACCTCATAGCCATAGATTTGTTGAAGTTTGGATCAATAAAGTATTGCATTTCGACAACATCACGACTAACTGGTAATATGTTTATTTTTTAGGGGTTTAGACATAGTTTGTTTATTGTAATAGTAATGATATTGAACTTTTTTCTTTTTAGAGTTGAATCTGCGCATTGGAAGCTGAAGAAGATGTTGGAGAACAGCTTAGGTGATATGGTCAAATGCTGGGAGGCTATGAATGGCAACATCAAGATTCAAGTGGATAGTATTAGAACTTCGTTTCAGAAGATTTTTTATGAGGTTAAGCGTGTCCATAAAGGTCCATATTATGGGAATTTTGTTGGATCAGTATCTAGAGCTGCTTTGCGTCACATTGCTGAAGAGTGGCACAAGGTTGACATGGTGGGTACAAACAACCAGATGTGCATGTGCGTTCGTAGAATAATTTACGGGTTACCTTATGCCTGTGAGTTAGGGAAATACACATTGAGAGGTGAATCAATATCAATAGATGTTATTCATATCCATTGGAGGAAACTAAGTATGGAAGGTGAACAAGAGGTAGACACAGAGGATGAAGCAGAGATGGACATGACAAATGCAATTGAGGCATTATGGAAACAGTTTCATTCATTGGATGTTGCAGGAAAGAGAGCATTAAAAAGTAGGGTGTGTGAAATAACTTATCCCATTACAACAAATATGGTACCACCACCTGAGAAGATAAAGATGGTACCACATTAAAAATTATGTACAGTGCACCAATGTCAGGTGGATGTGATGGTATGTATTGCCGGTATCCAAACTGGCGTAAGCATATGTCAGGTAAATAAAGGACATATGTATCATACCATCGCAAACCACCCCTGTACAAACTGATATCATCAAAGGGTTTGTGCTGCCTATGATCCTCAAAAGGGCGCCAGATGACATCACCGGGTGTCAATCCATCTAACAAAGCTCTGATCCCGTCAAACTTCATTGTAGATTGCTTGTAGCACCACTTCATCGCCCTCAGAAGTGGACTACCAACACCAGTAATCTTCGAAAATCCCCTTTTCCCAATAGTTAGGAAATACTCGTGAATCCAACAATGTCATCAAAATATGAAAATTATCAATTAAAAGTATTATAAATTACATAATAGAATTATAAAGTAATTTAAAATAAAACATTTGTACCTGTAGAAGAGAGACATATCCACCAAGTTGTTTGCATGAATAAAATGAAGCATCTCCGAGGTATCTATAAAGTGTGACAAGTGCAGCAGCACCCCAACAAGCCACATTTGTCCAAGTCCTCAAACAGCGGTAAATATTTTGCCTCTACAAGAGTAAAGGTCTTATCTATAAGAATAGTGCAGCCAAGTATCAACAACATATACACCCTAGCAGCACAATCAAATCTCCCCCAGCTCGCAGACGGACAAACTGCGTCTTCAACCACTCAAGTCTATAATATGGGCCTCTAAATAAACAGATCTCCTCGGCTGCATCCTCTAGCAAAACACCCGTCAGACGAATAGAAAAACTGATAACATATGAGTCAGTAATCCCTTCTATAGGGCTACATAACTACCCTCTAATAGATATATGAAGGAGGCAAGATACATCGTCCAACGTGATGGTCATCTCGTCAAACGACATATGAAACGACGATGCCTTAGGATGCCATCTCTCAGCAAATGCAGATAAGAGGTTTGTATATATCCTTGATAAGCTGGTCCTCTGAAGAGAGGATATACCAGACTTAGATATCCATTGCTCCATCTGAGGTGGGAGCATATGTGGAACTCATCCAATAAGTTTGCTGCTATGTGCAGCAACCTTCAGCTCCTTCTTGTTGCATCTCTCCTGAAAATGATACATATTATATGTCATTATACACTAAAAATTAAATTACATTTATTCACCATTGAAATGTTATAGATTGACTTACCGCGCCTTCCCACAGATGTCGAACGACGTGATTCTGGTACCTCACCAAAAGTGAGGTATCAGACGGTCCTCCAGGAAATGATGAATGTGGTGGAACATGAGGCGCAACAGGATTAGTAGCCGGAAGTGCCTCAAGTTCTTGCTGATAAAGATGTGTCAGAACTGTCCTTCCATCAGACAATCGTCGATGAATATATCTATCGCGTCCTCTAATACGAGACACTAAAAAAAACCAAAAAAAATTAAACAATTAAAATAAAAATTATTAAAATAAAAAATTAAAATAAAATTAAAATTAAAATACGAAACACAACCGGAAGTAGCATAGAGGCTACATTTAGTGTGTATTTCAAAATATCCCTTAACCGTAAGTAGCTAAATAGCTACATCCGATGTGAAAAATAAAAAATTCAATAAATCAGGAGTATTAATATAGCTACTTCCGGTGTATATGTTCAAAAAATTTAGTGAACCGAAAGTAGCCCTATACCTACTTTCGGTGTGTAAACGAAAAAAAAAACAACCGAATGTACCTTACTTGTGATATCCGGAGTGCAAAATTCTGAACCGAAAATCCTCTTGCTTGGTTATCCGGGAGCGAAATCAAATGAACAAAATTCTTGGACAAATTTTGTATCTTGCAAATAAGAGCAAATAAGAGCAGAAATAATGAGTTTCAGTGGGAGCACTCATGTATTGGCTAAGTTGTTGTGTGGCAAAGGCAATGTCGGGTCGAGTTGTAGTAAGATAGATCAATCTTCCCACAAGTTTTCTATATGTAGTGACATCGGAGAATGCTGAGCCATTATCTTGATGGAGTCTGATAGAGGCATCCAAAGGTGTAGAGGCTAGTTTACAACCAGTTAGACCAGCATCATGAAGAAGTTCAAGACAATACTTACTTTGACATAGAGTTATGCCTTTGGATGATCGAGCAACTTCAAGACCAAGGAAAAATTTCAATATCCCAAGATCCTTTATGCGAAATGATTTGTGCATAGCTTTCTTTAGATCATTAAAAAAATTTAGAGATGTGCCAGCTAGTATTATGTCATCTACATAAACTAGAAGAGATGTGAAAGAAGTAGAAGTTACCTTGATAAAGAGAGTATGATCAGCATGAGAAGGTTGAAAACCTTGAGCTGTAAGAAATGTTGTCAATTTCTCAAACCACTGCATGCTGGCTTGCTTTAAACCATAAAGGGATTTAGTAAGCTTGCAGACTTGGCCAAATTGAGGAGCTACAACACCTTGTGTAACTTTCATGTAAACTACCTAAACTAGAAGAGATGTGAAAGAAGTAGAAGTTGCCTTGATAAAGAGAGTATGATCAGCATGAGAAGGTTGAAAACCTTGAGCTGTAAGAAATGTTGTCAATTTCTCAAACCACTGCATGCTGGCTTGCTTTAAACCATAAAGGGATTTAGTAAGCTTGCAGACTTGGCCAAATTGAGGAGCTACAACACCTTGTGTAACTTTCATGTAAACTACCTCATGTATATCTCCATGAAGAAAAGCATTGTTTACATCTAGTTGATGTAAATGCCAACCATGAATAGCAGCTAAAGCAAGTAACACTCTAACTGTGGATAACTTAGAAACTGGTGAGAATGTTTCAAAATAGTCAAGGCCCTATGTTTGATTGAAGCCTTGAGCCACAAGTCTGGCTTTGAACCTTTCAATGGATCCATCAACATGCCTTTTCACTTTATACACCCATTTTCTTCCTATGGGGGAGACATCAGATGGAAGGATGACAAAATCCCAAGTATGATTATTGTTAAGAGCTTCAATTTCACTCTGCATAGCCTGTACCCATCTAGGATCTTTAGATGCAGTAGTGTAATTACTTGGTTCTATTTCAGAAGAGAGTGCCATGACATAAGCTTGATGACTAGGTGATAAATTTGAATATGATAGACATTGTTCTATGGGATATTGACAAGAAGAAGAAGCAATTGTAGAGTTACATATGCAATCTTTAAGATGAGTATGGGCTTATGTGACTCTTGTAGACTTTCTAATAGGTTCAGGTGGAGAAACTAAAGGAACATCAAAAGGAAGAGACTCCTGAACATGAGAAGTAGAACTATCATCATCTCTCAATGTAATGTCAGTAGAGTTTAAACAATCATTATGCAGACTGTCATTAGTAGACAAGACAAGAGAGGATTCTTGAGGATTTTCAACATGAGAAAGGGGCTGAGACAAAATTTGAGATTGAGAAGGAATTTGTGACTCAATAGAATCAATGTGTGTATGATAAGGAATTTGTGACTGTTGATCAATGTATATATTTGTGGGAATAGAATTATCAGAATGTTCAAAGAAAGGAAATTCCATATCAAAAAATTTCACATTCCTAGATACAACAATGGCATGAGTGACTATGTCTAATAGGATAAAACCTTTCATACCTGACTTGTACCCCAAGAAAGCACATTTTCTTGCTCTAGCATCCAACTTATGTCTATTAGTTGTAAGAGTGGAAGCATAACTCAAGCATCCAAACACCTTTAGAAAGCTTAGATCAGGAACACTTCCATACATGACTTCATAAGAAGATTTGTTGTTCAAGACTTTAGTAGGGATCCTGTTCATGAGATACACAACATGAAGAACAGCATATGACCATAATTCCTTTGGTAATTTGGATTAAAACATGAGTGCTCTACTAATGTTAAGAATATGTTGATGTCTCCTTTCAACTCTACCATTCTGCTGAGGAGTGTAGACACAGCTTCTATGATGTAAAATTCCTTTTGAGGCATAGTATGTAGGCATAAGTAACTCATTTCCATTGTAATTTCTGATCATTTTAACTTTTCTACTGAATTGAGTTTCTACCATGGCTACAAATTCTACTATCTTATGACCTACTTCAGCTTTGGATTTTAACATAACAACCCAAACATGTCTGCTATGGTCATCAAGTATAGTCAGAAAGTACTTAAAACCATGAATAGAGAATGTGTTAAATAGACCCCATACATCAACATGAATCAGATCAAACAATTCATTGGCATTATTATTGCTGATAGAAAAAGGAAAACACTTTTGTCTAGCTTGCTGACAGACATCACAGGCTTTATGAACACTGCTAGGGATGCAGCTATACATGTTGCTCATACATTTCATTCTATCATGAGATAAATGCCCTAATCTCAAATTCCATAAAATGGCTAGAGCTACATTATCTGATTTCTATTTTGGTAATAACACTAGAAACAAAGGCTATATTACTATCTTCATGATAAGCATCCAAGTAATATAAGCCATCATTTTCTTTAGCTGAACCAATCTTCATCAAGCCCTTCGTTGCATGTACAACACATTTGCCAGTTTCAAAAACTACACTGCAGTCTTGCTCTTTACATAGTTTTGATATTGAAATCAAATTGACTTCAAATTCTGGTAGAAACAATACATCCTTTAAAACAAAATTATTATCCAATTTCACATCTCCATTGGTTGATGTAGTAAGAGAATTACCATTGGGAAGATTCACCTTTATAGAATTGATCTTATCATGTTTTAAAAACCATTCTATATTATGACATATGTTATGTGTAGCTCATGTATCTAATATCCACCTTACACTACTTTTTGTATTAAAATTAGCAATGTAAGCATTACCTCCTTTTGCAAGATTGATGGTTCATGTGTTCTTCTCAAATAATACCAACAAATTCTGGTATTGCTCCTTTGTCAAAGTCATGTTGTCATTATCACTGGTTGAAGGCACTGTATGTTTATTGTCTGATTCATCAGCTTCTACCTGATTTGCATAAGATGAACTTCCTCTACCAAGATTAGGTGGATAACCATGTTTCTTGTAGCAGGTATCCACTATGTGACCATTTTTACCATAGTGTGTGCAGACCTTCACATCACCTTTTCCTCTACCAGCATAGCTATGACCTCTTCCTCTACCAGCATAACCATTTCCTCTGGTATCAACAATATTGATCATACTAGCTTCTTCATTAACATTGCTATTAGAAAACACAGTACCACATATCTTCCTTTCTTGTTGCATAACCATAGAAAAGACCTTATTGATTTGAGGTAAATGATCCATGAGCAACACTTGTGACACAACTCCATGAAATTCTTCATTCAGGCCAATCAAGAACTGAATAATTCTATCTTCAGCTCTAAAATTTATGTTGTTCCTCATAGCTGCACAAGCACATGTTATGCGACAGGTACAACTTAGCATTGGTCGATACTGATCCAGTTCTTCCCATAAGCTTCTCAATTCAGTAAAGTAGTCTAAAATCTTCTTGTTTCCTTGCTTCAAATTTGATATTTCTTGATACAATTGTGCAACATGGATGTGATCTCCTATCATGAATTGATCCTTAAGATCATTCCACATTTCAACTTCACTATCAATGAACACTACACTTTGAGCAATTGAAGGTACTATTGAATTTATGATCCATGTATGAACAAGATTGTTGCATCTTTGCCACGCAAAATAGTTGAGATCACTCTTTTTTGGTTCTTCGATCGTTCCATCCACAAATTGAAACTTGTTCTTCATTGCTAATGTTCTTCTCATCTTCATTGACCATGCGTGATAATTTTCACCTGATAATGCAGGTGTAACACAGATTGTAGATGAATTTTTAGAAGGATGAACATAGTAAGGATCCAATTGATCCTGAACTTGAGTATTGTTGTTGTTGTTTCTTGTCATCATAACAGAAAGATAACAGAAAATCAAAAAAATTGAAAACTGAATCTTCAATCTGAAGTAAACAAAATCACCATTGATGCTTTAAGCAAGGTGAATGCACAGCAAAAACAGAGCAGGATCAACCTGCTCTGATACCATCTAAGCAAATGAATAACTCCATTAATGGAGTAAGAAAGTAAATGCAGTAGGGAGAAGATGAATGAGGAAGAAAAAGTTGTTATTGAATGAGTTGATTACAAAAGGTAGTTACAAGTGATCTATATACAGGCTTCTAACTAGATAACTAACTATAATTGCATTGTAACAGAAAATGAGAAATTATCTAGTGAGATACACCGTGTTATGCACTCTCATGTATTCACTTTGGTTTGAGATGGCTCTGCATCATTTTCTACTACTATTATCCTCTTATTGATACACCCGTTATTTGGTACCGATAACTAATATAAAATTATTTTTAAATTTCAATTTATTTTAAAATAAAATAAAAATAAGAAAATGACATGAGATTGAATCATAGTAAGAATATCGATATCACAAGAATCACAAAATTCGCAATGACAATACTTATAACAACAACCGCATCAGCAACCGCAACCATAAATTAAAACCATGATAAAAGATAACTATAAACTTATACCATTTCTTAAACATAATTTAAAACCATGATAAAAGATAACTATAAACTTGTACCATTTCTTAGACACGGAGAGGAGAAGATCTACCATAAAGCGATTGTCATTACTACCTTTAAGAGAAATATTCAAAATCAAACTAATAACGATCAAATATTTGTGGATTCATTAAAATCATATTAGTAAATTATATCACAAAAGATCAAATTTCTTTTCACCAAAAAAAAGCTCAAATTTCTTTTCACCAAAAAACCACGTTAAAATAGCAATGAGACGTGATATTTTACGTTCAGAAGCACAACCAACACTCACTTAGAAGACAAAGTAAAAAAATATATATGTGATCCTCCATTTCCATTTTATGGAACTCTTTAACATTAACGTCAAGATAATTCATCATTTTGCTTTCTTTGGGTAGTTCTTTATCTGCAGTTTCTGAAAGTTTTGAAGCATTGTGATACTCCAAACTCCATTGTTCAAAACATTGTAACATTTTCTGTATTTTTGTTTTTATTGTCATACAAAATACTTCATTTTGTGGCAGTGTGAGGAGGTATCTGAGAGTATCTTTCATCACCGTACAACGTCCTGGATGCAGCAATAGAGAGAAATCTTTTGAGAAAAAATCTTGCAGAAATTGAATTGCTTTCTTGGTTTTTTCGTTAGGGCTAAAAGATAATACATGTGATGGAAAAGTTGTCTCTGATGATTCAAGAGATGCATAAAATTCTTTCATGTTAAAAGTTTCATTATGCGCTTCCTGATTTTTCAACTTCATTTGGTCCCAGAGTTACTGAAAGGATGTACCCTATAATATTTTGAAAAGTCCTATGCAAAAATTACTGGCTAGGTTTTATAACGCACGCTAATAAGAAGAATGCATTAAATGCCCGGAAACAGATCTAAGTGGCCTTACTTGGGAACCAACAGGTTAACATTAAAGAAAAAAATGGAGAGTTCCAATGTAACACAATTCTCCCTTTTTACAAAAGATTATGATATTTTTTAAGCACAAAATATTTACTCATTTTGTATTAATTTATAAGGGAAAAAAAACTAATATTTCATATTTATAAAGAAAATTTAAATTTTTTTTATGTATCTTTTAAAGAGGGGTGCTAGTAACATTCTCTTTTCAACACTCTCTCAAACACTCACTCTCTCATTGGTTGAAACATGTGTAAGACATTTACTTTGGAAATAGGTCTCACATAAAGTGGTAGGACCCACACATATTTCAACCAATGAGAGGGTGAATGTATGAGATAGTGTTATTAACATTTCTCATCTTTTAAAATATGTTTTATGGGAAGATGTAAAAGTAAATTTGATTGATGTTGTTTATGGAAAAAATAAAGAGAAATCAAATAAATGTAATTTGTATTTAATTTTACCTTTAAAAAATTAATTTTTTAGAATAAAATGGTTAAATGAAATAAAGTTTGTTTTTACTTATAATTTTTTTATCACCGTCGATTTAGTCCGGTTTGAGGGCCAGTTCTGGCATCAAGTGATTTCAGCCCCTTCTAATCGCAATGGTGGAGATCAAATTGTGGTTCTCCAGTCTAGCGTCAATCACCATTGAACCAACTAATGATTGATTGTATTTACTTATTATTTGTTACAAGAAAAATAATTGTTTTTTTCTTATAAATAAGGTTGACTCAATCAAACTAGAGGTCCAATTCTAATTTAAAAATAGTCAAAATTTAAAAATAAATATATAATTATAATAATTAATAAAGACACATAAAAAATATTATTATATAATAATAAAAATTTTAATTATAATTATTTTGACTTTGATTAATTTTTTTTAAATGTATTAGATTTTTATCATAACATTTTCTTTTTATTTATTTAATGTTCTCTAATATTTTTCATATTAATTAATATTAAAATAAATAAATAAAATTGGACTTTTTAAAATTTTGCGGTCCTCCAAAATTTGGGACTGTGTAGGTAGAATCTGCTACTCCTGCACAGAGTCGAGCCTACTTATAAAATCGATACAAAGTGAGTAGTGTAATACTTCTTCCATCCCAAAATAAGTGTCATATTTGCCATTTTTGCACAAATTAAAAAGAATGTGATAAATTAATGAGCGAAAATGACAATTTTATCAAATTATCTTTTATCATCCGGTGTTTCTGAAACCATTGAATGTATAATAATAAAATAAAGGGGGTAAGATTTAGTGTCAAAGTTATTATTTTGACATCAGTGTCAAATGATCCTATATATATATATATATATATATATATATATATATATATATATATATATATATATATATATATATATATATATATATATATATATATATATATATATATATATATATATATATATATATATATATATATATATATATATATATATATATATATAAGGGGATTATTTGACACTGTGTCAAAATATTAATTTTGAGACCATTGAATGAATAATAATAAAGGGGTGAAATTTGGTGTCAAAGTTAATATTTTGACACAAGTGTTAAATGATTTCCTCCATATATATAGTGAGGTATTCTTATTTCAGGAGTAAGTTTAAAAGACTTACTCCAAATCATAACCATTGATTTTCATTAATCTAACGGTTTTAATAAATCATTAATTTATATAAAAAAATAGAAATATTTTTCTCAATTAAAACCCTTAGATTAATGAAAATCAAATGATTATGATTTGGAGTAAATATCTTAAACTTACTACTAGAGTAAGAATATCTCCACTTATATATATATATAAAACTAAATCCTTCGATTCTTCATACTAACATGTTTTTTGCCTTAAACGAAAAGAAAAAAATATTTAAGTTGTGATTTCATTGATAGGTCTAAAGCTACTAACTTTGATATATTTGAGAACTAAACTCCTAAAATTCTACCAATTGTTAGTTGGTCCAATGGTGATTGGTGTTGGACTCTGTAGGAAGAACTACGGTTCAATCCCCCACAATTGCGATCGGGAGGGGACTGAATTCACTTGATGCCAGAACTGACCCCCGCACCAGATTAAATCGGTGATGATAAACAAGTATAAAATAATGAGGTTCTTCTTCCCAAAATTTCTTTGATATAGTTGTGTGGAAGCCTATAGATAAAGTTGGAGTTTTTTTCATCTTCAAACATGTAAAGGCTAAAGATATTGGTAGGATCGAGTAAAGATCATTGCATTACAAAGATTTGGAGCAACATTCTTTGAGCATGAATTGTGCATAAGTCAAGAGGATTTGGATAGAAGGTTTTTATTTTCGGCATTATTTGAATTGATTTACACAATTCGTTTAAAACTATTGTAATTCAATAAACTGGATTCAATTAACTATTGTAATTACTATGAAGAAAATCTAGAATCTCATTATGCCTATAGATTGACATATGTGCCTGAAATATGGATAAAACAGTAACATGACCGGTTTCCCATATAAGAAAGCCAAACATCAGTCATTCAACAAAAAGGTTGTTGATGAAGAAATCAGATGGTCATGAAGTGAATCACTAGAAACAAAGCTCCAGAGAAAGAACCGGAGAAACTTCATTAATTAAACCTTAGCCCTCAACACCAATTCAACAAGAAGCCTACACTCAAATTCCATAGATGCAGCAACATTCCTAACTTGGCATTTAAAGCATAATAATAAGAAAGAATCCTCAGTGAATGTAAAGTTGTAAACTCAATCATAATAAATTAACTTGAAATAAGAAAACAACAACGCTAATAAAAACAGCAGATAAGGGGAAAAAAGAAGATATCTAGAAGCAAGGTAGCCATCTTCAACACATGCATAAGGTTTAATCCAAAGATTGGCAAGCATCTTAACACCTCTTGATCTGTCTATCATATCTTCAAAATTAAACTGCAATCCAAAATAAAACAGTTAGTTATTTATTCATCCAATCGGATCAAAGCTTTTCTTGTACTTCCCCATCTGACAACCACCAAGTTTCTTTCCGTTAATGGCAATTTCGCCAATCATTTCTGTCCTCAAATCAACCCAGACTAATTCTCTAGCATATCTTTTAAAGAAGATTACATCACTACTCTTCCCAACTCCAATAGGAAACTCAGCAAAAGGTAAGCATCCAACAATAATGAGATTAATCCATGATTCTTCGACACCAAGTTTACCCAAAATTGATATGCAAAATCTACCTGCATCGGGATGATTTTTAACTGCATAAGTCGTAATCAAAGTAATTGATCCATTTAACCACGCCAAATTTCTCACCAAGTTTCTAGACTTTAAACGCACATCAATGTCCGAGGGCATGGGCGTGTTAAGCAATGTCTCACTGCTAAAGTCAAATGACAGCAAACATGGTCTGACATTTTTTGAATCAGAGTCAGCCCACCAATGAAACATTCCATCGGTGTACATTCCGATGCTTCTTAATTCCCAATAAAGATAACAATTGCGCATATCGAAATCGAGTTTCTTCCAAGAGTTACTTCTGAGACTATATATCTCCCACAAGGGATCATAAGATCTATCTTCATAGCCATCATCATCCGCATCCTCATCCGGATCAAAATCTGTCATTTGAATAACTTTATAGTCATCATTAACACGATCATAACAAAATCCGTGAAGAAACGACCAGGGAGACCGATCAGGTGGTATATTCTCATTGGGACTGGGAGGAATGAGCTTAGCTTCACTGGTAGTTGGATTCCACAATACAACTCGGCAGGAATCCGTAAATTCTTGTCTCAAACAAAGAATGCCATTGATACTAACCGAACCCACGACATAAATATTAATATCATCATTTTGAAATTGAGATGGCCAATCTAATTTAACCCAATTCTCAAACTTGTCATTTGAGACCCAGTAAAACTCCATATGCCATCTATCTCCATATGTTATCGGCGGCACCAACTTCTTCTTTAGGATCAGAAATGTATCATCATCATGACAAGAATTGTTATCACGTACAGCATTGTCGATAAACATGTTCATGAAATGAGGGTTTTTGAACAAAAGGGACCATGATTTGCATACGCATTGAAATCGTTTCAATGACTTTAAAGGAAGTTTTGACAGAATGAATAGCACAAGTTCGTAAGGTAAAAAGTTCCAAACGTTTTCGTTAGTGACTGCAACTGACACTGATTTTTCCATCTGAGATGTGATGCAACAAGATTGAGAAAAAGTATATGTAGTAACAAGAAACCTATTTGTCGACAATATCAATTTGAAACTTTCAGGGACAATGAGTTTTTTAAGGGAGAACGAGTTTTGTGAAAGGGGAAATCTGTTTGAAAAGTCAGTGGTAAATGCATTTTTTTATGTATCTGTTCTTCCGATATTTTAGCAGTATTAATTTGAGGTCAGTTAAGATGTTTATTAGTGTAATATGGGAAAAATCATACATAATTTCAAGTATAATAATATTAAGGAGTAATGCTATTTTCACATTCAATGTTACATCTATATCGTATTTACGGTTAACAACTATAGTAAATAGTAATTTTTTATTGACGTTTTATATTTTCTTTTTCGTTTTCTCTAAAACAACTATAGTTAATAAAAAATAAAAATTTGGTTAATACACTTCATAGTTTGAAAATTTCGTTTTCTCTAAAACAACTATATCTACTTTAAATCAAATATTATCTCGTTTGAAAATTTCAACAAAAAAAAATTCTAAATTTAGTAATATTAAGGAGGAATGTTATTGTGACATTCAATTTTACATCTACACAGAATTCACATTAACAAATATAGTAAATAGTAAAAAAATATATATTTTGACTATTTGATTTTTTTTTTCTTTTTCTCTTAAACAACTTTAGTTAATAATAAAAAAAGAACTTGATTAATACACTTCATAGTTTGATTAATATATATCTTGACATCAAAAAGTACTATTTAGTATTAAAATAAAATAGTATATAATTGAGTAGTAAAATAAAATTGAACAGTGAAAGAGTCTAAGGAAGTCTTAAGTGATATTAGTCGGCCTCCACGATATAGTCCGGTGTGAGTTAAAACTGAAACGTTTGGCATCAGGAGAAAAAGCAATGGGGAACAAGCGAATTAAATAAATTTTCATCATTGGAACGTTTCAACATTTTTCCTGACACATATATTGATATGACAAGTTAGGTCATGTTACAACTTGCGCACTCGAGTGCACACAAGTTAGTGTGTATTTCCAAGGTGAAATATGTAAGAACAGGATTTGGTACTGCATCTAACCTTATGTTTTGATGATAACAATGCATTGATTTAATGAAAACAATTTTGTACCCTAATGGTTTTGTTAGTGTGTAGATACTAGATATAAATTTTGACTCTTAAGAAGTGACGTGTGTCGTCATCAGTTTCGGAACCTAGTGCATTCAGACTCTCAGATGTGTGTTTTATAAGACAATCAAACTTTGGATCTTCTTCTCAATGCTTATGAATATTACTCATCCAAAGTTTTGTGACTCTGATAAGAGAAGTCTCTGACGTTGTCAAACTCTGAAGTCTTACGCTTAACAATCTCTGATGAATTGTGTCACCATAATCTAAAGACCAAGTTCTGGTGAACTGGATCAAGACTCTGAAGACCAAGTTTTTGAATACTCTCTCATACAGACTCTGACGTCTTGTATGCATGCTTCATCATCTTTCTATCAGTAGTCCATGAATATTTGAAGATAAGATAAAAAAAGGTTTTATGTGGGAAATAGTACATAGTACGTGATCAAATATTATTTCCAATAACACTTATTTTATAGGAAATGGATTGTACTATTGTACCATTGTGTCTCTCATTTTCACGAACCGTTATGCAAGGATACATCTACAATTGTGATTTCCTATTTTACCCTTCAACACATTTTTTCGTGCCTATATAAAGTAGACTTGGAAGAATATAAAGGTGTCAAATTTTGAGAATATCATTTACGGAAACTTTGCATACAGTGAATATTTTTTTAGAGAAGCTCGCATACATAGAACTTTTGTTCAATTTCTTACAATTGATGATTAGGGTAAGAGTATGTAGATGAATCATGCGTCATATGTCATATGAAATGAGAATAGGTAGGATAAATTTTGGGGTAAGACACACCTCACTTCCCATTTATTTCTCTTTGTTTTTATATTTCATTTATTTTATTATTTTGTTTAATTAAAAAAATTACATTTTAATAAAATAAAATTAATCTTATTTTCAAATAAAAATCTAGATCAACATCAAGTGTTTTAAAAAATAATCAAACTCATACTTCTTTAAACAAATTCAAATGTTTTTCAAACTCAAACCTAAAACTCTTGTTCTCATTGAGTTCATTCCCAAGTTGATCGCGTCAAAAAAAATCTCAAATAAACTAAATGAAAAATGACGAATTGGGTGTAGGCCTCTTTTTTCCTCGAGTGTTTGGACACTGGTTGTAGAGCTTGATATGTGAATACTTGTCTCCCGTATCAAAATACAATAATTAATCGAATTTAGTTCGTTCTTTCATTGAAGGAAAAATATTAATTGAGTGCAGGCCTTTTTTTTACTCGAGTATTTGGACACTGGTTGCATAGCTCGTTGTATGAATACTTATCTTCCGTTAAGGAACCATTACTCAATTGGCCCCACATAATTTACAATAAAATTGGAAGGAAAAAAATTAACTTGGCGCATACCTTTTTCTTCTTCGAGTATTTGGACACTGGTTGTAGAGTTCACTATATAAATACACATCGTCCGCCTTAAAACGATTTCAACAAATCAAACTTCATTGTCTTCCTTAGTGCGATGTAAAACCTTGTAAAAATGAAATATGCTTCGTCCATGTCGAGACGATGCAAACAGAGCTATGTTCCTACCAGGTGCGAGAAGTAATAACGTTCTCCGCTCAAATGCGATGAAAACATAATTGTGTGAGATTCCAAGTTATGTTGTTCATTCTAATGTAGTTTACAATGTTCCTTACTTTCATGATTGTGTAGCAAACAATGTTTTTCGCTTGAGTGTGAATTAAGCATCCTAGGATACGTAGGAGTGAGATTAAATGTATCATCAAGCACTATAATAATAAAACCTATAACATATTTTTCTTTCCTTTAACTACATAGCTTTGAATTCCTCATCGGTGGTGACTCTTTTGTATTTTGAGTGTGTGAATGCTTGTAGTATTTTTCGCGCCAAGGCAGTTGGTGACTCTGCTAGGGAATGCCTTCTGCAAGAGAGAGTTAAGCATAGTTTATTTAATTTTGTGATGAATATTTTCTTTGTTTACTTATTTTATTCTACTTTATCTTCTTTATCTCTTGTGTGTTAATAATATTGCTTATCTAAACTTTTAGTTCTCATGTACTGTGGTGGATGCTCTGATTGCTTTAAACATGTTGTGTGGAAGGCTTTATACCCGAGTCCAAGAAAACACCTAAGCATAAGATGGTGATTGTGTAATATTTGACCTTCAAGACGTAGGACTCATTTGACTAACATGTAAACCCCTCATAGAGTATATCCTATTGATAATATGGTTATTTAACGAGTATTCGTTATGGCGATAATATTTTCAATTGGGGTCCGTGACTATAGAAACATTTTGTCTAGAACATTGGGGTCGATTGCTGTGTAGTGCTGACCTACAAGGCGTAGGACTCATTGGTTTGATACAAATACTTCACTTGGAATAAATTCTCTTGGGGGTATTAACGTCTAACGTGTACTCATTTTGGCGATAATATTTCCGAGAAGGATCCACAACTCTGGGAACCACCTTTAAACCCTATAGTCACCTTGATCAATGTGTGGAAAGTGATCCTAAGAAAATATACGCAATTTGTTTGAAACCATATCATACATTTCTGCATCTATACACAACATGAAACTGCATTTCATAAAAATGCATTAGCATAAATAACCATTTTCTAAATCAAAAGGCTTATCTCATTCTTCCATCCTCAAAAATATAACAAGGCATTTTGTTTCCCTAACATCCTTACAAAACTCATGCTAATTCGAAAAGAAGGATAGAGAACTTGGAAAAGGCGAATAACTCATGAGAGAGGATATTGATTTGCTCAAAGGCACAATGGGTAAAATCCTAGAGACTCTATAGGAATTAATGAACAAACAAGACCAACCACAACATAATGTGCATACTAATGATGGTACCCCATCAGGTTTCTCTAAAATTCCTCAACAAGCTCAAGAAGCAAACATCCAGTTCCTAATTTATGGTTGACCTCAGGGTTATACCCCTTCATTTGAAAATGCCACCAATAAAGGATCATTTATTCATCAGCCCATACCAATCCCAATAGTCACAAAAGTGCATCATGCTAGATTTTAAACACACCAAGGTCACTTTGATGACCCTCAGATTGTATCCCACATTGTTGGTTCTCAAGGTACCATCCTAAAATGATAGTCCAGAATAATGAAGTTGAATGGAAATGTTAGATCTTAGAAAAGAGATTATATCCCACACTGTTGGTTCTCAAGGTACCATCCTGAAATGATAGTCCAAATTAATGAAGTTGAAGGGAAATGTCAGATCTTAGAAAAGAGATTGGAAGCATTTTAAGTGCATAACATATTCGGGTTGGATGCTATTGATATGTGGTTGGTCCTTGACGTGGCCCTTCCTCCAAATACTTTGAAAAGTATAAAGGACTCAGATGTCCAAAGGGTCACCTGATAATGTATTGTAGGAAGATGGTATCACACTCTCATAATGATAATATAATGATCCATTATTCTCTAGTTTGAGTGAGGCATCTCTCGAGTGGTATATGAATCTAGAGAAGGGTCATATCCAATCATGTAGGGACCTTCCTAAGTACTTTTGGGCCGACAATGTAAACATTTCTTGTTATGTAATGAATCATGTCTTGATAACACCAATCATAAAGTTGACGCACTGTGTTTTGTATAAAGGAAGAAAGCAAAATATTTTTTTCATTTACATGTCTTCGGATGAAAATGATTTGTCCTTAACAACGTAAAGGATAATCCTGGTAAATTTGATGCAAAAGCTGATGAAGACATATTCCTATATATTTCACTTCTACCAAAACATTTATAATTTTTAATAAAAGAACCCTGATGATAGAAAAAGCAATTCAAGTTAATTTGATTAGTTTAACCCTTTTTTGTAGAGGTATAACTTGTTGGAAAAGTTACTCCATACATAAGAGGGGATAAGGGTGGTGAATTGTATGGCTTTGAAAAATATTCCAATTAAAGAATCTTTGGGAAAAACAATTTTGTGAAGAATAAGCAGCGGAATAAATAAATATAATAAATTCTAAATGAATAAGAGATGAAAGCACATCAGAAGTAAGCAAATAACATATATAAAAAGAGATAAGGGATAATAAAATTACAAAAGAGATGTATAGAGCTCCGTCCTAACCACTTGGCCTACCCCTCTCCCCACAAATTTCTTTTTGAGAGTTTCCACTATAGATGTGAGATTTTCAAATGTTATGCCTACAAATCTTCTTACAAACATACAAAAGTTTTACACTGGCTATCTTCCAAACCAAACATGAAATTTTATACTAGGCTAATCTCAAAACCAAATGAGAGCGTTTACACCAAGCATAGCTCATGAGCCAAACAAATATTTTAACGAGAAATCTCACAGACCAAATGAGACCAGGAAAAGCTCACGAACCAAATTGACATTTCACATAAAATTTCATGAACTAAACAACAATTTTTCACCAAAGATATTCCACAGGAGATAAAATTCTCTTTCAAAAATTACAATATTACCTCAGTACCAAAATACACGAGAAAAAACCTCATTGATATTTTTCATTCTTAAAGCACTAATGCAATTTAGTGATATGAAATAAATGAGAAGGAAAGGAGTAGAGTTAGAAAGTATGTCGAAAATATGTTTTCTTATGTAGTTTAAACGTTAGGAGAGCCCTCTATTTATAGGTAAAAAATCTGGCTCAAAAAAGAAAATTATATGTGGGCTTTTTAATGCTCGTAATCTATTATGCTTTAGGCTTAATCGATTATGTGCTTCATAAAAACGGAAACTCTAAGTCTCAAAAAGGAAAACCTACAATGATTAGTGTTCTAATCTATCAGAAATGTTCTTAATTGATAAGGAATATTTATGCCTTGATCTAATTGATTGGCTAAGGGCCTTAATCGATTAGGCATTGTATATATATAAGCCTCCTAAATTTCTAGGACCACCCTTAATCGATCTCACATACACATTCATGGTTCCTTTAAGGGTTCTAATGATTTTTATCAAATAGATATGTTTAAATCACTTTTAGATGAGTGTATGTATTGCCTTAGTGATTTAATAATTACTCTAATATCTTCTACAAGACTATGATCACTCATACACAAAGTAAGAGAGCCTTAAAACTTCATTTCTTTCAAAAACTCAGAAACTTCAAGATCCCTTGATTGATTCATCAATGATTCAACACTTTATTTGAGACTTAACTTCTTCTATCTAATGAGACTTGATAAGGATTCTTTATAGACACCATCATAAGAAAAGATTGCTTGACTGGAGATCAATATGGATTTCATTGAACACCACTTGACTTAAGGTGTTTTCCTTTGGGTTTAACATCTTAACCTCCCAATTATAGCAACTTGATTATAATTCGTATGAAGACTTCACCTAATAGTGTTGTCATCATCAATACCATTTAGGTCATTTGACTACTACAGACATTATACCTACAAGCTTAAAAGCTTTAAGATCCATTGCTTGATTCATCAATGATTCAACACTTAATTTGGGACATGATTTATTTTATCTGACGAGACTTGATAACGATTTTTATAGACACCATCATCAGAGAAAGATTGTTTGACTAGAGACCATCAGGGATTCCATCGAACGTCACTTGACATAAAGTGTTTCCATTTGGCTTTGATATCTTGATCATAACTTCATATAAAGACTTCACCTAATAGCGTTGTCATCATCAATACTATTCAAATCATCTCTAAGTGTCATAGACATTATACATACAAGCACATAAATTCACATTTTCCCCTTTTTTTATCTAATAAAACATATCTCAAGAAGGTGGACAAACAAAGAAATAATGGTAAATGATTAGAGTAGTTAAACTTTCATTGAGAAATATAAAGAGTATATTTTATTTTTCCCTGATCAGAGTATTCTTCTTCCTATTTGATATAATAAAAAATTGGAAAAATGATAAACAAAAATATGGAATACATCTAAGCACATAAATCAAGAGATTTGAAGGGAAATATCATGCTTATTATTGATTTAATTTAAAGGAAATCAAAAAGTACAATAAATCAAGTGAATTAAAGTAAACACACTGAAAATGATAAAACACATGATGCAAGAAAGCGAATTGATTATCATCATTCGTTATGTCCTTCTCCAACACATGCTTCTTGATGAGCCAGGCTTATTTGATCAACTTGTGAACAACTTAAGTAGTGTCCTAGTAGATTTCTAACAGGGTTGCAAATTTTATTTCATACAAAAGATCTACATTGTCATTGACATGTGCTTCCATTGAAACACAAACTTTGATTATACTTGGGGCTTTATCGCAAATATGTCCAAGAGTTGTGCTTGACGTTTCAAAATCCAAAGAGATTCCAGCTTTAACTCAGCCTCATTGAAGTAAATAAGGGGTATTACAAGTAAATCATGTGGTCCTTAGCTTGTAGTATAACCTGCCTCAACGCCCCAATTGGAGTTAAAACCATCAACACTACTCCAAACACAATGCAAAACTGACACAATAACAAAAATCAGATTCACACCATAAAACGTAGCAAGCAATAAGCAATAAGACAGCAATATTTGAGAGGAGTTATAGTCTTACATACCCAATTTCCAAACCAAGACAAGCTAAATATCTTTGGTTTGTAGATAAAAATCCACATTATGCAAGGGAGCTACAAAACCATCACAAAAAATAATTATTATCATCATAAGCTTTTCTGTTATTAGAGACTTTATTTTTCCTTACAAAATATGTGGTTGGAGCAAAGACAAATCCCCCAAAGAAGCTTAGAAGACCACCAAAGAAAGGAAATGCAATTGCTAGGAACATGGTAATGGCTGCATATAAGTAATTGTTACATTAAATATTTCTATGTATGTGAAATTTAGTGCATGAAATTGAAACTTTAGCTTTTAAAGTATGAGAAGGGAAACAAACTAACAAACATATGAGTTTCTTGTCATGAATCGAAGAAACCGAGTTGGTTTGAAATTCATCTTTTTTACTAGAAATGATTCCATCATATCAAACACCGGAACTGCGTAGACCTAATAAAAAATTAATCAAATGTAAAAGATTAAGTTCAAATAATCTTTTAACATACGCACGCACACAGGCATACACATATTAAGTGTGATGAATCGGAGTTTGTACCTGATAACTTCCAACAACATGGACAAGAACAAAGATATTTGCTGCAACAATAAGCCAATGTGGTTTATCAAGTGACAAAAGGATGTTATCATCAACGGAATTTCCAAAAGCGCGGTAGCCAAAGATAGTAACAGGAAAATAACACAAAGCCACTACTAAATAAGCAATTATCATTCCCCTCCACATAGATACTTTGGAGGGCTTTTCAGGTGTGGAAGGGATTGTTGCTTGGATCTCAAGAATCACATTGTGGCCAGCATATCCGAAAGCTATATCCCCCATAGCACTAAATATTCCAAACACATTTCCTGCTTTTGATGAATACCTGCTACCATATTGTACACCTGGTTGAGCACCCTTGTGAATTGAAGCTATCCAAGCAATGGTGGAGTAACTATTGAAGGAGGAAAAATATTGTTATATTGTTATAAGGTTTATAACACGACACTTCTGATCGAATACGTGTAGTGTCAGGTGTTTGACACTAATACGACACTGATATATGTGTTTACGAAGAATTATAGTGAAATAAATAGAATTTATGTGGCCTATATACCTTAGAGACATGACAGCAGCGGCGAGGGAGACACCGGCGAAAGAGTTGAAACTAGGGAGATGAGAGAGAAAATATTGAACAAAAGCAAACATGATAATAAAATAAGTTGTCTTAATATGTTTACAATCATCACAAAGAATCTCATGAAGTTTCTTTAGAGATTTTGCACCAGTTACCATGTAAACTATATCAATACCAACCTCCACCATTAATTGTTGAGGCACAACAATCCATAAACCAAGTTTTTCACCAAATGCATGTTGACCTAATTCATGATACTTGTCAAATCTCTTTCCTGGTACGGATTCATGCATTTCAATCATTTGCCATGCAGTGTACAATGTGCAAATCCATGAAAGGACTAAAATTGTTATACCTAAACCCCTACATAAACAAATATTGACATGTATCAGACACAACATGTATCAGACACCAGACACCGAACACGTCTTTCGAATGTTGATCAAGTATATGGGAAGAATAAAAATGAAGTTAGCAAATTAACCATCCAAGCTGAGACATGGCATAAGGGAAGCCAAGAACTGCAGCTCCAACCATGGCAGTTACATTGTGAAAAGCAGAATAGCACAATTTTGCGTTCCTTGGTTTAATGTTGGCATTTGTTTCAGCCATTTTTTTTCTCTTTTTCTTACTGATGTTGTTTCAGACGGTTGTGTTTAAATTTTTTGGTTTCTTCCCACTTTCTCCTACTTTTGTGCCACTATAGCATACAGCAGTTTCCAATTAGGAGCTGTAGTTGTTTTTTCCACAATAGTTTTTTATTATTTTGTGAAAATTTAAGAGAAATCAATTTTATAAATCTTAATATAAGAAATCAATTTAAAAAGAAAGAGATGATTAGATTGTAACCAAGTAAAAAGAAAGAGATGCTTAGATAATGATTAAAAAGTTTAATTCTCAGGTATTGTTAGTGTAAAACTTTTTTTATGAGTTAAAATGCAAAATATTATTAATGATCTTTCGGTTATGATAATATAAAACTATTTGTATTGGCCATGTACATGTAAATTAGATTAAATTTAAAATTAATGTGGTAACTTTAGTTGTAAGTAATAGTTTTCCATTCCTCTATTCCTCTATTGATCTCATGTGTATCTCTTGTCTAGCTTTGAAAAAAAGACCTTTTTCATCTCTTAATTTCTGTCCTTTTGTTTCAAGAGTTTGGGAATTCATAGATGAGTGGCTTGAGATGGATCATATAGTTAAATTCTCAAATTCTAATCATGCTGAAAAATTTAAGACTAACATGACCGGTAAAGCTATAAGATGTTAATTTGGCTTCTTTTTTTTTTTAAGCAAGTAGTATATTGATGAGAATATCAAATCACTCGACCCGATTACAAAAGATACGAGGCTTAGCTCAAACAAAAAAAGGAGGAAATTCCCTACCAAATACAACAAGGGATGTTGGTTGAATTCGTATAAGTTACATTTGATATAAGAAATTTCTCCTAAGAGCAACCACCTCCATAAAAACAATTTAATCCTCCAAACAATGTTCACAATATACCACTTTGTATTCCTAAAAATAATATCGTTTCTTGTTGACCAAATCGCCCAACACACCGCTAACCACGCAAAATCTTGACGACCTTCCTTTACACCTTTAGCTTTGCAAAAATGATGTCAAACCAAGAAAACTTCTTTGCTATTAGATTCACCATGAAAAGAACATTCTAACCAATTCTCGATTTCGAGCCAAACCAATTTAGATACCGAACAATTCCATAACAAATGGTTCAAAGACTCCTCATTGGAATTGCAATAGATACACTTGATATCATACGACATATTGTTTAAAATTCCTCTATGAAGAAGGCAATC
Source organism: Lathyrus aphaca (assembly GCA_963966055.1). Lineage (NCBI taxonomy): Eukaryota > Viridiplantae > Streptophyta > Magnoliopsida > Fabales > Fabaceae > Lathyrus > Lathyrus aphaca. The sequence continues at coordinate 494,961,161 of OZ014522.1, forward strand.
TTTTGTCGGAAGAATGTTCACAAATCATCTCCAACCGAACATTTTAATATTCATTGGCGCCTTTGATTTCCATAGCAATTGAAGTGTCGTATCATGCTTCTCCGGAGGACCAAGCGGAATCGGTTAGCTATTACCTTCTGGTAAAACGAACTGACAGAAAAGTTTGAACCACCCCTTAATTTCCAAGTGACGGAGTCTTCTTTTTCTTCGTCCGACGAGAAGTTTGTTAACAAATTCCACGTACTGACAAACTGATGCAAAACTACCTGCATCTCAACTGGTATAGTAGACCTCTGGTACCTCCTTAAAGCATCGGTGTGCGTCTGATCCTACCCTGCGAGACTATCGACGAGGGTGTGCGAAGAAGCCATACTGTTATAAGACAAAACTAGCCTAGCAGATGGAGCAGAGCCCGTGAAAAACACAGAGTGATACCGCTCTTGATTTCTGCTTTGCGAAACTGCCGGTGAATCTATTTGCTGCAAGTCTAAACCAATGGTCTGAATGTACGGAGTGGAGTCAGTATGCGGCATAACATACACAGTTGTTCCTAAAGTCCTAATCGAAAGAGAACCAACTGCTGTGAGACCAAAATTCAGGCCCACATGATCATTAGGAAAACCTGCAAAAAAAGAGCAAACATTAGATAAACCGAAGTCCTTCCATTTCCATCTACCCTCAATCCGACCTTTCATCGCAGCCACCGAAACGCCTTTTAACTTCGACAAATGAAATAGCTTTGGAAACACCCCCTTCAAACTCGATTCTCCCTTCCAAATGTTGCACCAAAAGGGTGTGTGAAATCCATTGCCCACTTGGAAAGTACAATTCTCCATAAGGATATCATCGGTCAACTTTTTCGCAATAGAGAGAATATATTTCCACCAATTGGAATAAATGTTCCAATGAGACTTCGGTGAGATACTTCCCTCTTCAAGCAAGCTAACGTGACCATATCTTGGTCTCAACAATTGGTACCACAAATCCTCTGAACCGTTTAGAATCCTCTGTCTCCACTTATGGATAAGGCTAATATTGAAAACCTCAATGTTCTTAAAATTTAATCCTCCTTTTTCATATGTCCAACAAAGATGCTCCCAACCCGACCAATGAATTTTCCGCTTCTCCATCGTACCACCCTCAAAGGAATCTACTTTGAAGTTTAGTAATCTCCTTCATAACCTTCACCGGTATCTTATAAAAAGATAGATAAAATATTGGAAGACTCCCTAATACCAATCTTAAAAAAGTAACTTGTCCACCCATGCTAAGAAACCGACCTTGCCAACAAGATAACTTCTTCTTCAATTTTGAGATAAGAGGAGACCATGTCGATATTCTACGAGGATTAGACCCAATAGGAATACCAAGGAAAGTGAATTCTTGCAACTCTTTCCTACACGCCAAGAAAGTGGTTGCCGCATCAATGTAGTAATTAGAAGTATTGATCCCTATCAATTTGCTTTTGTGGAAATTGATGCCTAATCCCGAAACAAATTCAAAACCTCTAAGGACAGATTTAATAGCCCATAAATGTTTCCAAATACCATCGCCAATTAAAATGGTGTCGTCTGCTAATTGAAGAACATCTAGGAAACACTTACGATTCACAACGATTCCCGCAAACTCTCCTAATTCCACTGATCTCTTAACCAACATAGCTAGACCATTCGCAAACAAAACAAAAAGAGAAGGCGATAACGGATCCCCTTGCCTCAAACCTCTCTTTACTACAAACTCCTTAGTAAGACTATCGTTAACCAAAACAGACATCTTACTACTAAACACAAGAGTCTTCATCCAACATAACCACTTCTTACTAAATCCCATCTTTGTCATCATAAACCTAAGAAAACCCCATGACACTTTATCATACACCTTCTCGAAATCCACCTTGAACAAAGTGACAACTTTATTCTCTTTGTTTGCGTAATCGACCAACTCATTGGCCACAAGCACACCATCTAACATTTGACGATCCGCGACAAAAGCACTTTGACACTTTGAAATTAAGCGATGAAGAACCTTTTTTAATCTACCCGCCAAAAGTTTTTACAACGCCTTGTAAACACTTCCAACAAGACAAATAGGCCTATAATCGTCTAGCCCCAACAGGATCTCTTTATTTGGAATCAAAGTAAGGAATGAAGATATGATGGATTTGGATAGAGTACCATCCTTGTGAAAGTCTCTAAAACATATCGAGAAGTCCTCCTTAATAAAGTGCCAACACATTTTGATGAAAAAGAATGTATAACCGTCCGGGCCCGGGCTTTTAGAAGCGCCGCAACCCTACACCGCCTCTTTGATTTCTTCTTCCGAGAATGGACCATCTAACAACATCTTGTCTTCCATGGAAAGCGACTTAAACTCCATACCTTCTAGATTCGGCCTATTTGAAATTGTTTCCTTTAATTTGGTGGCAAAGTTATTTCTCACCTCCTCATTTACTTCCTCCACCTTAACCAAGATACCTCTACTAGATTTAATGTGCCTTATGTTATTATGTCTCCTTCTTTCTTTCATCACACAATGAAAATATCTACTATTATTATCCCCATCGTTAAGCCATTTTGATCTCGCCTTTTGGAAAATAATATTCTCCTTGATTCGAAGATTCAACTAAAACCTCCCATTGGTTTTCAAACGACTTTCTCTCTCCCCCTCCTATAAAGGACCAGAGGCCAATTCGGCCCTAATGTCACTGTCATTAATCTTTTCAACGCAATCTTCAATCTCCAAATCAATTCTCCCGAAAACTTCCAAATTCCACTTCCTTAGACTTTTTTTAAGAAGTCTAAGCTTCTCTTTTAGAACGTAATCACTCCTCCCCTCAATTCTAAGAAGATTCCACTTATTCTCAACAAACGAAAGAAAATTCTTATCTTTGAACCACTCGTTATTCACCATGCAAGGTTTCGGACCCCAATCTGATCCACCTGTGACCAACCACACCAGACAATGATCCGATTTATCCCTATCTCCAATAAGTTATCCCGTAATTCCCCATTTCAAAATGACTCCTTCCGATAACAATAAGCGATCTATCTGACTCATGGAAGATCCCTCCCCATTATGCCATGATAATTTCTTCCATTTGTAAGCAACATTTATTAATTCGCTCTCACTGATGAAATCGGAGAATTCATTCATTTCTGATTTACGATTCCATAAGGCACTCCCCTTCCTCTCACTAGCCCTCACAATCGCGTTGAAGTATCCTCCAATGCACCATTCACCATCCCTAAAACTGGATTTCAAATCCAAAAGCTTCATCCACAAAACTCTCTTCTTGATAATGGAACAAGAAGAATAAACATTCACTATGTAATAGACCTCCCCACACCAATCCACCTTAACCCACATATAGCCTTCTCCCTTAAAACTACATATAACCTTCAAACTCCTCCTCATCTATAAAATTATAAGACCTCCCGAAGAACCTGACGATCCCACATAAGACCAACCAATGTCTTCCTTCAACCAAAAACTATTTGCCAAATTTTTCGACACCTCCTCTATTTTGGATTACTGGATGGGGAACATGTTCGCCTTCCCTTTTAAAATAAGGTTACTTATTCGTTTCCTCTTCACCAAGCTACCACCCCCTCTAATATTGAGACTACCTATAATCATTTCAATATATTTGTTTCCCCCTTCCCATTCATCAATATGTTTTTATCATTGTTTTCCATCTCTTCAATTCGCATAATGTACGTCTTCTTAGGTTCATCCACTACTATTCCAAGATTTAAATAGCCTCCCAAATTTTGCTACCCGAATTAGAATCCAAATTATCCCACAGTTGTCTGTTACTTCTAACTATATCTGATTCAGTGGGATTGTTTGCATAAAAAATCGACGAGGATGAGGTTTTTGTATTAATCCCATTGCTTCCAAACGTTTCTGCACCCAATCTGTTTAACTCTACTTGTCATCTCGCACTATCCTCTTTCCGAACAGGAATATTAGTTTTCTTCGGTCCTTTTCTTCTTACCCTCGTACTAAGTTTTGTTTTTAATATTGGTGTGTGGGCCCCCATGTCCCCTAACCTTTTAAACTTAACTTTCTTGTTTGACTCGGTAAGCCCACCTTCCTTTTTTTCACTATTAACCCTTGTGTTATAACCTTGTTTAGGCTACAACTCACAAAAGTTGGACCCAATATACCTACCTCGTCACCTATAGATGATAAAGAAGATATAGAATCATGTACATTAAATGTCTCAGTCTCCAAAATCTTGGAATCTGCTGAGTAATTAATACCACAAACAGCTCTATCGAATAAGCCATCACGTGCCTCCATATAATTTTGAACAATAATATCGTGTTTAGGGGAATAGAGGAAACAATTTATTACATTAAATTATTTTCGTGGAATTGGATTGGAATAGGTTTGAAGAGCAAATTAATTTTATTATTTTATAATTGGTGAAGAAATCACGTAGATTATCTCAAATTACACTAATATTGTATTTTACTTAAGCATGTTTTGTGCTCTTTTCAATCAATTTACATGTTGAAAAAATAGTTGATTCTTCAAAAATCTCTTACTTCATAATTTTATTTCAAAATTGGACATTTTTCAATCTAGGTATTTCTCAGCCACCAACAAAAATCATATTTTGTCTTTTGTCTGAAAACCTCATTTCAGAACGTATAAGTATATACTTGTGATTGTTAGATGAGTTTTTAACTAGGAAGCATTAAGCATTGTGGGACTTTTTTCTTTGAACAACACCTTTGTGATAGATATACCACATATCCACACTACTCACACTTACTACATTCTCAACACTCTGTCTCAAGTGTGAGTCCATAATGCTCCCCCTCAAGTGGAAGCTCTTTCATCCACATACATTTGTATTTTCGTTGACACTCTTCAACGGGACATTATATCCACCACATGTGGGAATACTTTTGATACAAGTAAGTTGGCCCCTTCCTCGAACCAAAGGTTCGTGATACCATGTGTTGGGGAAGATTTTTCACTAGGGAGCATTTAACATTGTGAGACTTCCTTATTTGACCAACACTTTTGTGAGAGACACACCACATATTCACCCAAACTCTTAAGGTGATAAGTGTATAGGTTTTCCCACTTATAAATGCTCAACTCTTCATATTTATAACCAAAGTGGCACTCCAACTCATACTTGACATATTATTCTCAACAATCTCCCTCAAGCGTGAGTCTACAATGTTCCCCCTCAAGTGGAAACTCTTTTGTCAACATACATTTGTACCTCCGTTGACACACACCTCTTTCCTAGGCATTTTGATACACCTCTTATTGGGCATTTTGATTTCAATAGGACACCTCTTCCTAGGAATTTTGATACAAGTAAGTCGATCCATTTATCGAATCAAAGACTCATGATATTATTTGTTAGGTCATGAGAAGAAGCATCAACATTGGGCCTAGAGCAGCACAAGTGAGAGAAACACCACGTATCCATCTAAACCTTAAGGTTTTATATGGATATGTGGTGTCTCTCTCACTTGTGTTGCTCTAGACCCAATGTTGATGCTCCTTCTTATACCTCCAATAAATGGTATCATGAGCCTTTGGTTCGAGAAAGGGACTGACTTACTTGTATCGAAAGTCAACGGTGCCACAAGGGTGGTGAGTAAAAAACATTTTGTTGAAGAGTGTCAACGGCGCCACAAAGGTGATGAGTAAGAAATGTTTTGTGCGGTACAAGAGTTTGTGGAAGTAAGAAGAGCTTCCACTTGAGGGGGCATTGTGGGCTCACACTTGAGGGGAGTGTTGAGATAATATATCAAGTGTGGGTTGTAGTCCCACATTGGTTATAAATATGGAGATTTGAACATTTATATGTGGAAGAACTCATACACCTATCACCTTAAGATTTTATGTGAATATTTGATATGTCTCTCACAAATGAGTTTTTAAAAGAAGGAAGTCCAACAATGTTCAATTCTCCCTTGTGAAAAACTCCCCTAACAAACACCATTACATTATCGATAGTGATCACATTTACAAACCCCATTCAACCCTTTATCTCATATTTTTTAAAACTCTTAATAAAATCTTTCATTTTAACTTAACTATGGCATTTCGTCACAAAATGAATATTTTTCTCAACATCATCAACTCGTTCTAGATTAAAGGTAATACATTTCTATATATCAACTCAATTATAACTAAATAAGTAAACTTTTAACTATAACATTACCTCAACTTGTCTTCTGGGTTATGGTAGGGTCTTCTCTGGGTTATGATAATGGCGTGACGGAGGTTAAGTTTCTTGAGATGCTTGTCTCTAGACCCTTACAAAAGAAGCTTGGTATGCTCTCTTTATCAAGTAACCTTAACTAATGATGTCAGACAGGGGCATGGAGATGATTGTTGACCATAAGTGCCTTTGGAGGAGACTTATTTTCCTTGATACAATAGTCTGGGGGTTGTATCTCTGTGAGTAGTCGGTGAATCTCATTTACATTGTTGGATCGACCATAGGAATTTGGCAGTCGGTTGTGTCGGGCAGGGGGGTGGTGTAACACCCTGATTTAATTAGTTATTAATTAATTTATTTGAGTTAATTGATTGATTGATTTAAATAATTATTTTTGTAATTGTTGATGTGTTTCGCCGGTGTCAACATTTGTGGTGTTTCGTGTTAATTTAATTAGATTGGGGGAATTAAATTAATTAAATCATTAGAAATTGGTAGAATATAAGAAGTTGAGCCAATTATGTAAATCGAAGGAATTAAGTGGTGAGTGGGGAGAATGAGAGTCTTAATTGGGAAATAATAATATAACAAGAAAAGATAAATAGAATATTATATATTTTGAAAATAGAGAAATAGGGTTGTTGAAGCTTTTTTGTCAGTACGTGAAATAGAGAGTAAGAGCATTGGAAGGGATAGTTAGGACTTGAGAGAAGGAATCCATAGGAGCCTTACATTGTGTATCTTTCTCTTTGATTTTATTTTGTGAAGAACCATTTTTCAAACTAATAATGTTGTTGAGGATTTTGATGTCGAGAGTTTTATAATTCTGCAGGTAAATGGTTTAAACTTTTAATTATGTAGTTCCAAATATGAGTTGGTTGTTGTTGAGTAACATCTTACTTGGAGAATATCCGTGATATGCATGTTTTATTTATTTATTTGTCGAATCGAGAAGTAGGGTATTACAGATGGCTCTCAGTAAAGTTTACTTTTGAGTAATCTCGCCTAGACGCTGGCCTCAGTGGAAACAGTCGCACTTTTTGGACGGTCTGAAGTTGTAATTTGTTCATTGTTCTTACTATTCAACCGATTTCATTACTAGATGCCCCGCCCCGAAGTCATGTGGAAGAGGTAGTTTACCAGAAGGTCGTCACCGGGATCAATTGTTCTCCTTGCTTAAGTGATAGAGAGAAAAAGCAATAGAATCGGCTAGTTCCATCTCGTCCTACTTGATCTGGCCTCATGAGGTCCCGGCCACCGGTTTGAGATCCTTTGGTAGAGGGTAATTTGGTACCGAATTTACGTCGTTCGTTAGCAATGAGCTTATCATATCTTCGAGAATGGAGGCAATGTGATCGGAAGATTGGCTGTGAATCTTCTGTGTTATCTTCTATGTGGATCTGGATTTGAATATAGGATCATTTCTTCTTCTTCACATAGTTCCCAAGGGAAATCAGAGATTTGGAGATCTAGTAGATCATCGTTACCAAATAGATCGAATGCAAAGGATTTCCGCGTTAGATTCAGTGTGTTCTTGATTTCGTGACTTGAAGAGGTTACAAACATGTAAATTAGAGTTTGGATTTGAAATCATGAAAATTCTAGGAAACAAAGTTGATTCCCACATAATTTAGAAATCGGAAACTGGTGTAATTAATGATATGGATGTCTTGAATTAGTGGTGTTGAACTCCGATACAGCAACGTGGAATGGATCTGCATGGTTAACACTCCAACATCTAAGTCGGATCAAAATTCGAGATGAGTATAGTGAAAAATAAACATCATATAATATACCTTATTTTCCATATGGACTAAATTTTATATCTTAGATCAAATGGAAAAGATTTAAGACGAACTGAACTTTAGCTGCAGGGATCTTATAACAGCTTCTATTTTCTAAAACAAGACATGCCAACTATTTCTTACAAAGACATTAACGCCTAAAAAAAACCATACAACAATTTAATATATAAAAAATTAATATAATCCAATTGAATTTTATAAAGAATTAAATATGATCTATAAATAGATGGACTAACATAATCAATTGAATTTTATACATGATTAAAAAAAATTTAGTGATTAATTTAAACTTTATAATTGTTTAGACCATCAAAAATTTAAATAAATTTTAATTATTTTTAAAAACATTTATGGAGACTAAATTGTCCCAAATATAGGAACCTAAATATCCTTATATTTGTAAATATTATACATAGTAGTCCAGTCATAACTAAAACATAAGAAGAAAAAAACAATTTGAAAAAAATATTGGCACTAAGTAATTAAATAGATTTTTGTGAGACCAAAATGAATTTTCACTATTAAAAGATTGAATGTTCTTTTAAAAAGTATTAACACAATGAATTTTCACTCTAATAAGTTAAAACAAATATTTAAAAGTGTCACCTAAAAGAAAAATCTTAATAGATATTAAATCAATCGGGGATTATAAACATAAATATAGATAATTCAAACACAAATTCATTATTAAATCAAATCTAAGAACCACGGAGCAAACACCAATAAAAAAATCTACACTGTCATATATCTACAAAAATGTATCACATTTTCAAATATGATTTAATCCTCTCGAGTCACAACGTCTCCCATGGGTCAATAGACAAAAGTGGCAAAAATTGATAATAAAAAAACTACAATGGCTTTTCAAAACTCAAGCTGTATGCAACATTTGTAATTGAGTAATGTCCACCACTTAAAAAAACTAAATAAATAAAACAGATAAAACACATAATAAAACAGGTGAATGGTATGAAACGGCCTATAATTAATTCTTAAATATAAATGTCGCATTCTTAGTTTGAATTTTGAAAAACAATGTTTTGTTTTTTTATTATTTATTTTTGTCTTTTGTCTTTCTTGGGGTTTTCACAAATCAAGAAAGACTCTAAAATCAAACTGCCACTGCTATCAAACCTATAATGCCCAAATTTTTTAATAGAACTGTAAATTTTAAAAAAGAAAAATAACTAATAACAATTTCATTCAATTAATCACATGGTTCACATTCCCATATCATAGCGTTTCACATAATCCTTAAAAAGGTTAACTGAAAACTGTTGATGCGAGCAATTTGAATATTAAAAATACAGGCCTGAGCAGTTCACAAAAGTTAACATTGAACAACAAACCTGACATTTCAAACATTCTTTTAGGAATCACCAACTAGATTGCATGCTGTTTCTTATTCAGATGCTGCGTATTTCAATTTTACTGCTCTTTAATTAGCTTATTGCAAACATGACTAAACATGCTCTTTAATTAGCTATTGCAAACATGACTAAACATTTATTATCACACTAATAAAACTCGGTAACACATCAAAATCCAAAACAGCTCATTGCTTAATGTACTACTAAGCAACCAAAAACACTGCAGCTGCAGCTCATAATGTGTAAACTTGACTAGTACAGCAAATAATGTGTAAACTTGACTAGTACAGCAAATCAACTTATTACATGAAAAGAGGCCTAACCGCCGCTAGGCTAAGGGATGGTAAAGAAACAAAAGTAGGCCAAATTATAGCACTACCAACCGTGGTGCCAACTTAAAGTTGTTTAGCAATGTGAACAATGAGGTCAACCACACGGGTACTGCAACCAAATTATACAAAAACAAACATTAGATGGCTGAATAGGGTGAAGGCAAGTATCAAACAAGAAACCATATGAAAAAGCTAAGACAGATGATTACCTGTAACCCAACTCATTGTCATACCATGAGACAAGCTTAACAAAATTGTCATTTAAGGCAATTCCTGCCTTGGCATCAAAGATACTTGACCTGGTAACAAAAATTAGAAACAAAACTAACTCAAACATTCATTAATTATATTCAAAACACAACACTTCTAAACTCCTAATTTTATATTTACCTGGTGTCACCAATAAAGTCAGTGGAGACCACATCATCTTCTGTGTAACCAAGGATTCCTTTCAACTTGCCCTCAGACTCTTCCCTGCACAGATACAAATATTAAATATCATAGAAGTAAACATATTATTATATATTACAGTACAATTAGAACACATTAAATAGCAGCTTTGAATATCATAGAACACAACAAATTTAGTAAAATACATTATCAAAATACGAAACTAAAAATTGTTCGCTTACTTGATAGCAGCTTTGATTTGATCATAGGTGGCGGCCTTCTCGAGCCTCACTGTAAGGTCAACAACTGAGACATCCACAGTTGGGACACGGAATGACATACCAGTCAACTTTCCATTCAAAGCAGGAAGCACTTTGCCAACAGCCTAATGGGGGACAAAGAATTAAAACCAAGTCCAGATAATAGCAACAGTAAAATTGCAACAGTGCTTAAAGAGTCTGAAAGCAGAACCAAAGATTCTCACCTTAGCAGCACCAGTACTGCTGGGAATGATGTTAAATGAAGCAGCTCTTCCACCTCTCCAGTCCTTGCTTGATGGTCCATCAACAGTTTTTTGGGTGGCTGATTATTAACATTGCAGCAAGATAAAAATGAATTAGTAAGTTCTAAGATGAAATAACAAGTGCAAAAGTAACACACTGTCGATATACCCACCAGTGATGGAATGGACAGTGGTCATGAGCCCCTCAACAATGCCAAACCTGTCATTAATAACCTGCAGAATAATCAAGGCACAGTTAAGACCTAATACAGCAAAGCAATGTGGAAATTAGAGGCTAAAATAAATGTTGGTTCATAAAACCTTTGCAAGTGGTGCAAGGCAGTTGGTGGTGCAGCTAGCATTCGAAATAATGTCATATTCTGGCTTGTATTCATTCTCGTTAACACCAACAACAAACATGGGAGCATCTTTACTGGGGGCAGAAATGATGACCTTCTTGGCACCACCCTGAATCAAACAAAATGAATATATTATCATTCTGCACTCACAATACATAGAAAACTAATCAATACAATAGTAACAACATGCACAATATTGAGTAAAAACAAGATAATGAGTTGCAAGTTGTATCCTACCAGATCTAAACACAAACCAGTTAAAACATAACACTCATTAGAAAAACTGTCATAAAAGAAAAAGGTTGACTTACAAAACAGTACACATCTGGTATAACAGCAATGTGTATAGAATTGAACAAATAAAAATGAAACATAGACTACAATTAAACAAAGAAAAATGAAACATAGACTAAATAATACCAACAGATATGTGTATAGAATTGAGCAATGGAATTATCAACTTCAAGAAAATGTAGCCACGAAATACAAACCTTCAAATGAGCAGCAGCCTTGTCCTTGTCAGTAAAAACACCAGTAGATTCAACAATGATATCAGCACCAGTGCTGGCCCATGGAATCTCTTCTGGGTTCCTAAGACACACAGAAGAAACATGAATCAAACACAGAAATTACTAAAACTATTAACTAATCAATGATCAATACTATAACAATTAAATACTATCACAATTAAACGATGACAGTCTACTCTAAGTCACACCCAACACCAAAACTGAATACACATAAAAATCCATTAGTTATTATGTACGCATAGCATAAAAGCCTACAGGCATATTTACACACAAGCACATCAATTGAATTGAAGAATGAAGAACTATCTATATACCTGTGTGCAAAGACAGTAACTGGCTTCGAACCGAAGAGAAGAGTGTTAGAGTCCTTAACAGTGAGTTCGTCGTTCTTCCACTGACCGTGAACACTGTCGTACTTAAACATGTATGTCTACACACAAACCAAGCCAACCAAAAAATAGCCAAATAAAATCAGATCTAAACAAAAAAATCCTAACACTCAAAAATAACAAATAAATAAACCCAAACTTTCATCCAAGAATATTTATGATCTAAAACTATTAAACAAAGTAAAAACAAGGAAAGAGTTGTATATACCATGTAATCAGTGGTGATGAAAGGATCGTTAACTGCAACGAGTTCAACATCATCTCTCTTCAAAGCTACTCTAGCAACCAAACGTCCGATTCTTCCGAATCCTGTCAGTTACACACAAAAATTCATCAAAAATTCACAAAAATCCGATCTATGCTGAAACGAAGAGAGATCGGAGGAACTAGAGTATTTACCGTTGATTCCGATCTTGATCTTAGCTGCTCCACGAGAAATTCAAAGTTCGAACAAAAAAAATTCAAACACAAAGCAAAAAATCAGATCAACTAAGAAAACTGAAGTAAAATTAACGAAGAAATGAAGTAAATAATGAAACAGTTATGATTACCACCCATGGCTGTTGAAGGAAGAAGATGTAGTGAAGTAGAAGAGAGAGAGTGGTAGCGGAAAGATCGAGAAGAGTGGAAGGTTGTAGAAGAAATGGGAAAGTAATAGGGTTTTTAGGTATAAATAAAAAAGAAGTTGGAAATGACTTGTTGGGGGTAGGTCAAGTGTGGTTCGGTGTTTAATCAACGCTACGTGAGCGGTGTATGGTCCGTGATACTGCGTCGGTAATTTAGCTGTATGATTTATCAATTGTGAGGGTCCCACGGGTTTCTACTTTTTGTTACTGAGTTTTGCTTTAGTAAGTTTCGGTTGATAAAGATAAGGTGTAAAAGACTCTTTATGAACTGGCAATAGGATATTCGTTGGTTTGTTTCGTGCTGAAGAATTTCGAAATGATAATATTCGTGAGTATTGTGAAGTTGTTAGGTGTCTGTATCATGCGTTTGAAGATTCGAGTTCAAGGCCCATCTACATGTGGCCTGGTTTTCGCTTTTGAAAGATCGTAAATTATAATCATAAAAAATAAATTCAATTTTTTTTTAATGAATTGATAGTATAATAAAATTAGGGGTAAATCGGACCGTTCTTTTTGTCCCGTCAAAAAAGGAGTGGGATAAACAAATTCTTCAAATAAAATCTAATATCTAACTATAAATCTAAACTCTCCTAATTAAATTTAATTAAAAATCTAATTTCAATGGTACATATGTCTTATTACTTAATACTTCACTAATAGCAATTTGGCAATTAATACATCTGATGTGTCAATTCCACATTTTTTTAAATTTGTTGTTTTTCCTGTAATATTTTATTATATATCACATAAAAAATTACAAGAGATTAATGTTAGTCACTTTTTTTATTTGGGAAGCTCAAAATACCGACACCATATTTTCACGATGTATTTTTTTTATTTGGGAAGCTCAAAATACCTACACCCTATTAGGCTGCACATGGGAATCTCAAGGAACCCTAAATTCCTCTTTTGATTCTCCTTTCTACCATAAATTATCCAACTTATTTATGGAATGGGGTTCAAGAATTTCATCTTCCTCAACACTTCAACTTCTGCATTGCTTCTAAATTTGGAGAAGTTATGGCGCGACCTATTGAGTTCATAAGGGAAATCAATGATTCTAAAGATCTGTGGAAAATTGTTGTTCGTTGCAGACATTTGTGGATTGTTCAAAGTTCTTCAAACAAAGAACATCTTGAACTAATATTGGTTGATTCAAAGGTATTGTGTTCTCAATGATTTTGATTTATGGTTTAATTTTATAACTCTGTGCATAAATAGTTTATAAATTATAACATTCACTTTTTTTTTCTATCAAAATCTTGATATGATTCAGCAATTGTTTCATCCCATCTGGTGTCGAAGTATGTTGGCGATCTTGTTGTAGGAGTATCGTATATCATGCAGAACTTTAAAGTTTCAAATAACGATTTCTCAGTTAAGTCTACTACTCATGGATACAAGTTGGTATTTTGTGGTTCAACATAGTTAAGAAAATGGAACTCCCAGAGATTCCTATCGAGTATTTCAACATTCTTGGGTTGTCGTCCATTGCAGATGGAAAATTCCAAGCAAACGTTTTGGTTGGTATGTTGATTCTTATATATATTAAAACATGTTTTTTTAATTTTTTGTTTTGATTCACTTGCATGTATCCTTACATTGTTAATCACACTTTTATAAGACGTAGTCGGAGGAGTTACTGAAATTCTACAGACTCAGATAACAACAAAAGCAAGTTTGTGTTTATGATTATTGACATGATGTATGAATAGTTCTCAAACGATTTTTTCCAACCAACTAATTCAGAATCTAATTTTTTCTTTCAAATCTGTTGAAACTTATAATTTCTACTACTGTTGTGTGTTGTGGTTTTTTTATCCGAATTCGTGATTGATTATGTTCTTGTTCATTAGCAAAATTGTCGTTCAATATACTCTCTGGGGTAATTTTGCTTTGCAATTTTATGAATACTACAAGAACCATTGAGAAGAGGCAAACATTGTCATTCTTTTGCAAAATGCAAGAATAAAGGTTGCCCAAGGTATTTACTTAGAGTTTTATACTTGAAGAGTTCATAACTCTATTTTATTCTACGTTATGCTGATATTTAATTTCATGTTGAAGGAGGTTTTCCTTTGAATGTGTCCAATGCGTGGAGTGGTACAAAGCTTATCATAAATGATATTAGCAATGTCGAAATTAAAAAGCTCAAAGATAGGTATTTCATAGTGTTGTAAATGTGTCCGTTTATTCTTTTGATTTGTTAATAAAATGTCTGCAACTTTTGTTCTCTCTTGATTTCTTTAAGATATGTTTTGCAGCTTAAACGAATAACTGCCAAAACTTTCTTCTTCAAGTTTGCAAGTAGAAACAACACAACCCTCTCAATATTCAGATTTTGATAAATTTATATGGAAGGCCGAAGTACTTAATTTGGGTGAGATCACGATGCTTAAACAGGTTTGTTGACTTCACATCAAACTTTAAAACATGGTCTTTATCTTTATGATAGTGCCTTTGTAAATTATACGATTATTTCTACAGGAAACAACATGTGTCACCATAGCTACGTTGGAGAAGTTTGAAGTTGGTCATTCCGGATGGTATTATGATGGTTGTGCCGAATGTACCAAGAGTGTTGCCGTAAAAGATGGCAAACTTAAGTGCTATGCAAATCACATAAGTTATGATCCCGTGCCAAGGTATTGATTCCTGTAGAAAGGTTGGCCACAGATTTAATATATCTTATATTTAATGATGACAACAACTAATATGTAAGTTATGTATAGGTACAAGCTTGAAGTTATGGGAGTTGACGGTAAATTCAAGTCCCGTTTTGTATTTTGGGATAGTGACTGCTTCAAATTAATTGGTAAATCTGCTCTGCAGATGAAAAACGAATTGGTGGAGGTATTCATTTTATCAATTATGCTTTTAAATAAAATTACAAATTTCATTTATGGTTACGAAGTATCTATAAATTTGGGCCATATTCAGGCTGGTGAAGACAATCCTTTAGAGTTCCCTTGCAATCTTGATGCCATGTTAAAAAAGGAGTTGGAAATTATAGTTGTTTTTCAACCAAAATTTAATCGTATTTCGGTGATTAGCTTTAAGGATGATGAGGAATCACGTGGGAAAGTTAAGGACACGTTCAAGTCGCATGAGGTATACATTGATTTGTGCATTGATTTGTCTTTAAATTCTTATTTGAAGTAACATGTAAAAATTCAATTGTGTATTTCCAGGAAGTAAATACAAATCATATTTCATTGTCTTCCTCACAGGACGATATGAAGAGTTTATCGGTAAGTTAAGATTTAGATAAATTTTAGGTACCGTCTATTCAAGCTTTCAATTTTTAATCGATTACACAATCATTATTTTTAGGAACCTATGTCTGTATCTGCTGATTTCAACCCAAGTGTTGTAAATTCTGTCATGACCCCCTGTAAACGTATAAATCTCAATGTGTCGGAAGATGTTGAAAGTGTTCAACTTTCCTCTACAAAGATGATGAAACCCATAAAAAAGCAAGATGGTCGATAAACGTTTATTGCTTTATATCTAATATTTCAGTGGCATTAGAATTGTTGTTTTGTTCTTTTTTTGAACATTATCTCTTATAACTTTCAATACGATGATGGAGTGTTGTGTTATGGATTACTTCTTAATGTTGACTTAAAATTTCTTTTATATATTGTTTTCTCCTAATTATACTTATATAAGTTGCTGTAAGTTATTTTATATTTGTATATTGCCTTCTGATATATATTACCTACTATATATTATGAAGGAATTATAAGTATACTTATACAATGAGGCATGAGTTATGAAGCTGGATTTTAAGTGACTGGATTGAGTTTTTTCAGTTTTGTAGAATTGATGGCTCTTAGTATTATCTATTTTATTGATTACCTCTTTGTTTTTTAGGTAGAGTGAAAATATATTTCAGGTTTGATATATTCTATTGTGGAAACCATACAGTGGCCCGACGTGTTTTTTTTCTCATCTATTTCCCATGTTGCATGTTAACCTGGAAAGATTTAATTTGGATAATGAATATATAGTATGTATGTGTTAGGAAAATCTTGAATTCGAAAGATTTTATGGATGTCTTACTGCTGCAAGTTATTTTATATATGTATATTGCCTTCTGATATATATTACCAACTATATATTATGACGGAATTATAAGTATACTTATACAATGAGGCATGAGTTATGAAGCTGGATTTTAAGTGATTGGATTGAGTTTTTTTCAGTTTTGTAGAATTGATGGCTCTTGGTATTATCTATTTTATTGATTACCTCTTTGTTTTTTAGGTAGAGTGAAAATATATTTCAAGTTTGATATATTCTATTGTGGAAAACATACAGTGGCCCGACGTGTTTTTTTCTCATCTACTTTCCAAGTTGCATGTTAACCTGGAAAGATTTAATTTGGATAATGAATATATAGTATGTATGTGTTAGGAAAATCTTGAATTCGAAAGATTTTATGGATGTCTTACTTAAATGCTTTTGGTTTTTTTAGTTTGTGCAGTTCCTAATTCTTCTGTGATCCCTGATTCACTCATTCACATTCTGCTACTTGCATATGAAAACATAAGCATATGAAGTTATAACTCCTATAATATTTTTCTTGTGTTGTAACTTTCCAATAAGCTTTTGTTTGTTCATTTCTAACAAGCTTTTTTCCTCACCTAAGTGTTATATGTATGTAGTAGGCGTATATAACGTTTTGATAGTGAAAGATTATCGAAATTACAAAAAGTCTTCAAGCAGTCTTTCTTCTTGGCCTTTCACCTCCACATTGCTTCTAATTAATGTTAATTCTACTTTGTTTTCATAGTTTTTTTTAGAAAAGGCAAAATGAATTAAAATAGCTCAAGCTTATCATAAGATGAGTAGGGCAAGAGCAACAATAGTACAACGTTTTGCAATCAAAAGTCTACAGACCAAGACATAGCAAAGCATTATACACCAAACCAAACTAACATTGATGCCAAGACTATACCAGAACCAATAACTAAAAGCTAACAACATGTCTACTCTAAAAATCAAATTGAGAAGAAACAAGTTAATCCAGTTGGCACCAAACACATCAAAAGATAACGCCACTCCAAAGCACTCCCCCTGAGCACTGAGATATGCATTATTAGCCGTCACTCTACTAAAAATTGGAATATTCTATCAAGAACTAAGATTGATATCTTCTAACTCCACGAAAACAGAAAGCGGATTGTCGGTATCAAAACACACGCCAAACAAAATGAATTGACCAGTTATCTTTGTCAATTAAACTCGAAATCCAATTCGTTCAATCTTTTGTCTATCTTAATTTCTCAATATATTGACATAGATGATTACATCCTCTGAATTGTATCTAAAAAAAATCCTATCGCCCGCTTGAAAATTCTTTTTCATCGCATATGCATACCAACCAGTTGTGACATGTATCTCCAAGTATTCCCTTTTTTATTTCTTGACTTCGCAATCATAAACTTCAGATGTATCCATATAAACGATCTTGCATGTAGTAATATCATGTCTTAAAGCCTTCTTTATCACCTCTTGAGGGAATTGATGCATGTATAAAACCTCATAAATTCATGTAAAAATTAGAAGTAAAATATGTATTGTTACTAAACTAATAAATCATATTCTTTAAAAATCTTTAATATTAATACAATTGAAACTTACAAGAACTTGAGATGCATTCCTCTTTGAACTTTTGATCAACTTATTCCAATACATTTGCCCAAGAAGTTCTCCACCATACACTTGTGAAGATTGTCCTTCTTGCTCAACCTTCACTTCATTCACCAAATCAACATTCTGCACAACTGGTTCCATTTTTTATGCTATTCCAAAGTTCTTTCTCTATTATTCTCCTTTATGTTAATGTTGTTAGTTATTAGATCTAAAGACTTTTATTGTATATTTAAATATAGGATATAGGATGATAACCAAGTGATTTGATAACGCAATTATAGGTAGTCTAACTATTGTGTAGACTAAACAAGTTTCATTTTATGGTGATGCATGTGTCTTTAGTTACTTACATAACACACAAAGTTCTTTCATGTTTTCCAATACAATTTCGTTTTACAAGGTTCTCATCATAATTACATTTGCATGCATTTTTACTTTAATTGAATTAAATGAGATTGGAAAGAGAATGATATAAATGCATTCACAATATACCATGAACCGTAGCATTAGAATGATATTAATGTACAAATTGTCCAATGACTTTTACTTGGTTTGTTAGTCTAATGATATTTAATAAGTTTATAAATAAATAATGTCTTATATTCTATAAGGACGCCAACAGTCAATTTTGTAATATTGGTACCAACCAACCATACACCTTTAATATACTACATCCATAACAATTAATAAAAATTACTTATTATTTTAGAAAATTACTACAACTTGAATGACTACTACTTATTTCATTCATATAATACCTTTAACAGGCTTCCTGCGACATCTCCTTCATACTATAATGTTCTTCTTAAAATTATAGTATCTCATACATTTGATTATTTATATTTTCTATCTTTGAAGTAAATTTGTATTCTTCTCAAGTTAATTTGAGATCATCCTCTACATTTAGTAAATACCTCCAAGACAATGGAACCATCTGCTCAGTCCAAGTACGAAATTCATGCTTTGGCACGAAGTAAAAGGAAGCAAATTCTTAAAGACAGGAGATCGAAAAAACTACGTAACGTAGCTAATTTCTACCACCATGTAGAAACTTCTCAGAACTACCATGCTACGTCGAGGCCAATCAATAGAATTCCATTGTCTAACATAACCTCGAGTGTTCTTAATGAAAGCAATATGTTTTCACATTCTTCTGGAATTGAAACAGGCAGCAGTATTTCAATGCCGACTTTTGAAACTGTCTCTGCAAAATTGTCTGCAGCTTCCGCACGGAAAAGGAGGAAATAAATTATGCATAGAAGACTCTCACAGTCTACTGATAGGAACATTGACAAGAATTCTGCAGGTTGTTTCCAGATCAATACTCTGTCGTTTAGTCATTTAGAAACACCACATTCCATATTAACTTCTTTGCATTCTAATGCGAGAAACTTGAGCATGCATATGAATACATCTAAATCTGCTTACAAATCAAAGACACAATTGAATGTGTATGCTATTCAATCCATGAGTGTGAAACTTTTACATTTTTTTTCCAATGAAAATGATTATCCCGCTACTTCAGCCACTGTCAATCCTCCTATACATGATGCATCTACTTCCAATTTTGTGCGTCGTTGTACCATTCATATGCATAACTCTGTTCATGATACCTCTACGGATGAATCTATAAGCGATATCTCTTGCTAATTTAACGTTGAAGATGCAAATAATGATTCCAGTACCAGTATTGATGATGACGAACGAATTGTCAACTCTACCTCATCACTTGATTCTTGCAATATTGGTATGTCTGCCTCCAACATTTCTTTTACTTATCTATTTTCAAATTGAATAACTACATTATAGACTTATTAGTCGTTTATTTTTATCAGTTTATTCTGACATTGGTGATCCTACGGTTGAATGCACACATTGTGGAGCACTTATGTGGTATCAAGAAAAATTATATAAAGGAAAGAATTGTGCAGCTCCTAAGTTCCAACTATGTTGTGGAAATGGAAAAGTTATCTTGTCATTGATGAAGACACCACCATTATTACTTCAGCGTTTATTGTTTGATAATAGTGATAACAAAAGCGTAAATTATCAAACATATTGTCGATTGTACAATATGATGTTCTCTTTTACGTCATTTGGTATGAAGGTTGACAACCGATTTCAACATTCCAGAGGACCACCAAACCTAAGAATACATGGACAAGTATGTCATAGGATTGGCAACATGCTTCCTTTACTTGGAGAATCTCCAAAATTTGCCCAACTATACATTTTCGACACCGACAATGAGGTTCGTAATAGAATTGAAGGAATAGGGTGAGTTTGCACTCTTCATACAATCTACTTTATGCTTAAAAATTCCATAATTTTATGAAATATTCCATCAGTATATAGTATTAATAGGTTTATAAATTGGTAACCTTTTGTAAAAAATCATGATTGCAGGAACAACCCCAATATTATTCCAGATATTGTTAAAGGATTGAAGCTTGTGTTGTATGAGTTCAACATACATGCTAAGTCTTTCAAAATGGCAGCAGACAGATTAAAAAGTTGCAGTTCTCCAAATCTTAAGTTGAAGTTAATCTCTGACAGATCAACAGGCGGTAGTATTTATAACCATCAAACTGTTTCGGAAGTAGCCGCACTTATCATCGGAGATGTTGATACATGTAATAAAAGAGATATTCTTCTTGAGAGACAGAGTGGACAGCTTAAACGAATAAGCGAGTTTCATCCCAGTTATTTGTCATATCAGTATCCACTATTGTTTCCTTATAGTGAAGATTGATTTAGAGTTGGTATTCTTCTTAGGGAAATTAATTCAAAAAAACAAATGAAGAGGAATAAGCTTACCATTAGAGAATGGCTTGCATTTAGGATTCAAACCAGGAATAACGAAACACAAACAATATTGCGTTCAAGAAGGTTGTTTCAACAATTCTTGGTTGATGGATTTACAATGATGGAGTCCCAGAGATTAAATTATATCTGGAAACATCAAAAAAAGTTGCGTGTATCAAAATATGGAAATTTGAACAATCAGGAACAGAATGTCGACACTCAAGGTTCCAACAAAGGTAAACGAGTTATTTTACCTTCAATGTATGTTGGAAGTCGAAGGTTTATGGAACAACTTTATTTTGATGGCATGGCTATTTGTAGTCACGTTGGTTATCCGGATCTTTTCATCACCTTTACTTGCAATCCTAACTGGCCTGAAATTCAGAGATTGGTTGTCAACAATAAATTAAATGTCCAAGATCATTCGGATATCATTTCAAGAGTATTCAAGATTAAGTTTGATGAGTTGTTGTGCAATCTAACCAAGAAACATGGGTTAGGGAGAGTTGTTGCATGTAAGTTTTAATTTTTATTTTTTTATGTAAAAGATACGTATTATGTGATTATTTTATGCTCATAGTCTTTTTCTTGCATATATAAACACAATTGAATTTCAAAAGCGAGGTTTACCACATTCCCATATCCTTCTATTCTTGCATCCCTCCAGTAAGTATCCAACTCCAGATGATATTGACAAGATCATTTCAGCTGAGATACCAAAAGAAGAAGATGATAAGTCACTCTATGATTTGGTAAAGACACATATGATCCATGGTCCATGTGGTATAGCAAACATGTCTTCACCCTGAATGAAAGTTGGAAAGTGCACAAAATACATAATTCATACATACATCACATCATATCATATCATACGCATTCTCATAAAATATTACCTTGCGGAATGTTATATACATCATGATATTTGTACCGAACTAATCTTGTTTTTCAGGTTAATTCTCCAGCAGACAATATTGAGACGTCGTTTATCTTCCCGAAGGCTATTTTGGGACGTTGTTTATCTTCTCAAAAGCCATATTGTTACCTTGGTCCATCGTTTATCTACCCAAAGGTTATCTCATTATCTTGGGACGTCGTTTATCTTCCCGAAGGCTATTATGGGATGTTGTTTATCTTCTCAAAAGCCATATTGTTACCTTGGGTCGTCGTTTATCTACCCAAAGGTTATCTCATTATCTTGGGACATCGTTTATCTTCCCGAAGGCTATTTTGGGATGTTGTTTATCTTCTCAAAAGCCATATTGTTACCTTGGACCGTCATTTATGTACCCAAAGGTTATCTCATTATCTTGGGACGTTGTTTATCTTCCCGGAGGCTATCTTGAGACGTTGTTTATCTTCTCAAAAGCCATATTGTTACCTTGGGTCGTCGTTTATCTACCCAAAGGTTATCTCATTATCTTGGG
Source organism: Lathyrus aphaca (assembly GCA_963966055.1). Lineage (NCBI taxonomy): Eukaryota > Viridiplantae > Streptophyta > Magnoliopsida > Fabales > Fabaceae > Lathyrus > Lathyrus aphaca. The sequence continues at coordinate 494,983,553 of OZ014522.1, forward strand.
ACATCATTTATCTTCCCGAAGGCTATCTTGAGATGTCATTTATCTTCTCAAAATCCATACTGTTACCTTAGGCCATCATTTATCTACCCAAATGTTATCTCATTATCTTGGGACGTCGTTTATCTTCCCGAAGGCTATCTTGAGACGTCGTTTATCTTCTCAAAAGCCATATTGTTACCTTGGGCTGTTGTTTATCTACCCAAAGGTTATCTCATTATCTTGAGACGTTGTTTATCTTCCCGAAGGTTATCTTGAGATGTCGTTTATCTTCTCAAAAGCCATATTGTTACCTTGGGTCGTCGTTTATCTACCCAAAGGTTATCTCATTATCTTGGGACGTCGTTTATCTTCCCGAAGGTTATCTTGAGACACCGTTTATCTTCTCAAAAGCCATATTGTTACCTTGGGCCGTCCTTCATCTACCCAAAGGTTATCTCATTATTTTGGGATGTCGTTCATCTTCCCGAAGGCTATATTGAGATGTCATTTATCTTCTCAAAAGCCATATCATTACCTTGGGTCGTCGTTTATCTACCCGAAGGTTATCTCATTATCTTGGGACGTTGTTTATCTTCCCGAAGGTTATCTTAGGACGTTGTTTATCTTCCCGGAGGTTATCTTGGGACATTGTTTATCTTCCCGAAGGCTATTTTGGGACGTTGTTTATCTTCTCAAAAGCCATATCATTACCTTGGGTTGTTGTTTATCCACCCAATTGCTATATCTCCATATTTGGGATTGCTTTCCTCTCAAAGAAATATATCTGAAGAATTTTTCTCCGAATGGCATCTCTAAGCCCATTCAATCAATACAACCAACCAACAATATCATTCTATGCACCGGCGAGTGCAAATTTTTGGGCTTTTGTGTTCAATCCTCTTCAACCTTCAAGTCACGAATGGCGTACATGCCAATCTAACTCCTCATATTTCAGAAAATTGAACAGGGGAAGCTGTTGTACCCCAAAATTTGCCCTCCCACAATCAAAGCAATGTGTCCCTAAAGTTCTCTCAAGGTTCACAAGGTTCACAAAGTTCACAATTGGTCAGAAAGTTTGAGAATTATATCAGACAAAGCATCCTTCTAAGCAATGGATCCACAACTAGGGTTTTGAGTTTATCTGAGCTAAATGGACTTCCAAGGCCTCAAGTGAGCTTCATAACATCCCACATGTATTCAAGAATCCCCATGTCAAGTTGCAAGGCTTTCCCAATAAGTTTGACCAGTCAAATGATCAGATATGCAAAAATCAGTCAAAGTAGTTAAAAAGTCAAACTGAGGTCAAATGTGGTCAAATTAAAGTCAAACTTCAAGATGTTTTGCCAAAATCAAGTTTATGAAGTAAAATTCATCATTTGATCAAGGATTGATCATGATTAATCAAGGAAGTCTCAGATCATAGAGAATCAGGAAGTTTCTAAATTAGGGTTTCCTAGGAAAAGTCAACTGAAATTTGACCAGCCATAAATTTCACATACTTCATAAAAAATTTCCCATACAAATCTCATTTTTAAGGAAATTGAATTCTCTACAACTTTGTGTCTCACAAGCTAAGCCTAAAAATGCTTCATTTGGAAGGTATGAGCTAAAACATTACAGGTCATTTCAAAAGTCAACAAAAAGTCAACTTTTTCAAAAGAGCATAATTTGAAAATGGTAAAAGATATGGACATGAAACCAAATATGTTTGTTATAGGACTCTTTAAGATTTCTAAAATATCCAAGAACACCTTCATAGCTTTAAAATTGAGGGATTCATTTTTTGTCAAAGTTGGGAGATTTTTAAGGGGTGTATGAAGAAAATAAGGTCTTAAATCCAATTTTTTTCCAAATGGGCCTATCATTTTGCAACCCAATCTTAACAATAACATCAAGCACGACCCAATTCAAATAATTTCTTATTTTTATAATTTATTTATTATTTATTTGGATTTTATTCATTAAAATTCATTTTAAATCAAAATAAAATATAAAAATACAAATATTTGATTTGATTCTTCTTATAGAATCTCTTAAATGACATTCAAGATGATTAGATGCTATCCAATTTCGTGCACCACCAATTGGGAAGGATATCATTTGATTTTTGGACAAAATTATGAGAGAGAATTCTTCACACTCAAGAAACCACAAAAACCCAATGATCCATCTTTCTTTTGACCTAATCTGACTCTCCTACATATAGACAATTGAACACAAACATTAGGGGACGGATTTTGGCAGCCAAGAACACATATCAAAAGTCAAAAAATACAAAGAAAATTTCAAATTCGGTTTCAAAGTTGCAGGTCATTTCAAGGCAATTTTAAGGTTGCATTGTCTTCCTTGATCATCATTGAACATGAACCAATCATCAACACATCCATTCATGCACCAAAACGCCATAACCAAATTCATATTTCTTGCTCTTTTTTTTATTTTTCGATTTCCCTTATTTACACGTGATAAATTGATTTTGATTGCATAATATTGTTTGTTTGAATGTGTAGAGCGATTCTGGGTGCATCAATTTGAGTTACGATGTCGTTTTAGCAAGACACCATTTTTAGGGTTCCAAGCTTCAAATTGAGATTCTTTGATTTACGTAATATAAATTCCTTTTGATGATATAATTGAATTGTATAGGTTATGGGTGATCAATTAGTATAATTAATTTAAGCTAACTGTGCGTATTTGCAAGTTCTTGAAATTCCAAGTCATTTAGCTACGAACTTTTCGTAGCAAATTCATGGCATTTTCGTAGCTAATTCAAAGTGCAGGAGGTTGAAGACGATGGCGTCTTTTCTGGACTTTGAATTTTTATCATATATTATATAGTTTTCGTTCTGGTTATATTTCAACAAGGCATGTTTGGCCCAGTGGTAGTGTATGCGTGCAGATGAACATATGGGCTGAGTTCGATCCCTGGTTCCAGCATTTTTTTACATTTTATTTTTGTTTGCAGGTTGAAAATATAATGATTTTGGTCCATGGAATTAACACCAGCGCGCGCTAGCCATGTTGGTTTTGTGAAGTTAAGGTAAGGGACCTGGGTTCAATTCCCAGGTCCTATCTTTTTGAGCAATCTTCTCACTTTTTCTTATTTTCTAATTTTTTTTATCTTAATTAATTTTATTTTAATATATTAATAAACTTATTAAATTTAAATCAATAATAAAAGTAATTCTTTCTTAATTAAAATTTTACTATTTTTTTTTAAAAAAGGGAGAAACATTTTTAATTTAATAATAACTTTATTTTAATATATTCTTTTTTTTTCTTATAATAATAATTTTGTGAATAAATTAATTAAGTTTAACTAATTCTTTCAAACCCTATTTTTTTAATTCTAACAAACTCTAATTTTCTTCTAACCCTAAATAAATATTAATTCTAATTTTTTTATTTTCAATATTGCTTTACTATTTTTTTATCTTTTATTTACATTTAATTCTTGCTTTATTTTAATTATTAGAAAAAATGTATAGGTTTGTATGTTGTAATTTATTTTTTTCGCTCGATTATTTTGTAACTGCCCAAAGCCTTGTAATAGTTTAGATTTATTTTTCCGTCCTTTTAATTATTATTATTTAAATGTTTGGTTAGTAAATAGGGAGTAAGAACTGACTGAATAATAATATGGACTTAGATAATTAATTAAATAAGATAAATATTTGAAATAAATCATTCACACACGTAAGTCGATCTAAGATCGCCGTCTACACTTCCTAGGGTATCCCTCTTGGTTGCCTTCTTTAAACGGTCAAGTCCCTCGAAAGTGGGATGTCTAAAGCAAAACCCTAATAAGAAATCATCTTGTCCTTCCCTCGATTAAAAGATCAAGTCCCTACGATGTTGCCAACGGTGTTGCCTAATTGATATTGTCCCTTCAGATTAAAAGATGATAGTCCCTCCCAATTGCTAAAGACACCCCCCCAGTTGCCTTCATTGACTGTACGATGACCCTACGCCCGTCCCTTAACAAATCCAAGGTAATGACTACCTATTCCTTAATAATAAGGATAATCTTACCCTTGAAAGGACATATAAGAACATGAAGGACTTAGTATAAGGTAGATACCTCATAGTTACTTGCTCACTCTTCAAGAATAAAATACTTTTCACACCTCACTATTTTCAAACATTTTCAAACAAAGACTTTGTATACATCTATACGATGATCATTACAAAGTAGAGCCCACGGATAACCATGGATACAAAGGGTGCTAACACCTTCCCTTTATATAACCTACCCCCCGAACCCAAGTCTTTTCAAAACGGTATTTCCTGTTCTTTTATGTCCTTTCCTTATGGATAAAATAAAAGTCGGTGGCGACTCTTGCTATCCGCAACATTTAAAGAAAGTCAGTTCTCCCACAGTGTTACATCAAGGAAATATGTGAATTTTCCCAAGTATGAAATTTCAAACTCCTCACTTAGGTCATGTTTGAAATCTTCAATCTCCTTCTTGCAACTTCTTGTTATTAAGAAATCATCGACATAAAGATATAATATAAGCAGTTCACCATTGCTTATTCTTACATATACTTCATGCTCAGTTGTGCACTTCAAAAATTCCTTCTCCCTTAAAAATCCATATATCTTTTTATTCCAAGCTTTTGGAGCTTCCTTAAGTCCATACAAGGCTTTATGCAGCCTACACCTTTATTTCTTCTCCTTGTTTCCCAAACCTAACTGGTTGTGCAACATAAACTTCTTTGTATGAGGGACCATTCAGAAATGCACATTTCACATCCATCTGACATGTGTGACAATTGTTCATGTTCACTAGACAAGCAACTAACTTAATTATTTCGATCCTATCAACAAGTTCAAAAACTTCATCGAAGTCGATTCCTTCCTTCTGAAGAAATCCTTTCGCTGCAAGTCTTACCTTGTGTCGAGTCACTTCCCCCCTAGGATTCATTCTTACCTTATATACCCACTTCATATTAATTTCCTTCTTACCTTTAGGAAATTCGACAAGTGACCAAGTGTTGTTGACTTCGATGGAATTCATCTCCTTATTCATTGCTTTCACCTAATTCGAATCTTTCAATGCCCCGACTACATTGATAGGTTCGATATTTTCATAGAAAGCATAATGTACCAACTCACCTTCTTCATCGGCCACATCATCTGATGTAATCATACATTATTGCAACCTTGCAGACATGTGTCTTATTCGTTGAAGTCTGCTTGGGCCTGCTTCACCTCTAACTTCTTCTTATCTAACATCTCTTTTGACTCCACTAGCTGGTTCTTCACATAAGATTCCAATTGAATATTTCTTGACATTTTCAGTCTAATCCCATTCTTTAAGCTCATATATGATCACGTCCCTGCTGATCACAACTTGCCTGTTCACTGGGTCGAACAACTTGTAACCTCTAGTCGAATAATATCTTATCATAATCATTTGACTAGATTTGTCATCCAACTTTCTTCTCAACTGATCCAGAACATGTCTATGTGTTATAGATCCAAACACCTTCGGATGACTCAAGCTAGGCTTGACACCAGACTAACATTCTTTTGGCGTAATTCCTTCTAGCTTCTTCGTCGGACGTCTGTTCAAAATATATCTTACATTCGACATAGCTTCTCCCCATAATTCTTTGGGTAGATGCTTGCCTTTCAACATATTTCTCACCATATTCATGATGGTTCGATTCTTCCTTTATGAAATTCTATTCTGATGTGGAGTGTAGGGTGGCACCACCTCATGCATAATTCATTCTTTCACACATAATTCAACAAAATATTTTGACACATGCTCTCTTCCACCATCAGTCCTCAGAATCTTGAGCTATCAACCACTCTGCCTTTCGACTATAGATTTAAACTTGGCAAATGCATCAATCACTTCACTTTTTTTCTTGATCAGGTAAGTCCATAATTTTTAATGAAATCAGCTATGAATGCGACAAAGTATATGTTACCTCCAATAAAATCTACCCAGATAGGACCACATACATCAGAGTATATGACTTCAAGAATTGCCTTCGACCTACTTCCTGATGTAACATATACTTTGTCGCATTCATAACTGATGTAACATATACATCAGATAGGACTTACTGCTTCGTCTGAACACATTTTTTGCACATTTCGTTTGGAATGTTGATTTTTGGCAATCCTGAAACCACATTTCTCCTCTTCAAATCTCTGATGTCCTTTGATATTTAGATGAACAAGTCTATCGTGCAACATCTTTCCTACCAGTCATGTATGATGTGCATTCTGAGTCTAAGTACCATTGGTCCTTGAATCTCTCTTCATCTCTCGTTGCAACCATCAACAACATTTCTTCTTCTTTATGTTTCATCAGCTTAACGTCACTTTCTTGATTTTTTTTGCTTTTCAGGACAATCACTAAAATAGTGACCATGCTTCTGACAATTGTAACACTGAATGTGACTTTTCTCAGGTTTTTTACCACCACATTTTCCTCTACCTACAACACCACCTCTTTGGTTGCCTTGGTTCCAGAGTTTTCTTTGATTTGACCAACCTCCTTCTTGCTGATTTCAACCAGTCGAACTATTGAAGTCACCTTTGCCTTTGTTGTCGATCCACTTTCCTTTTCCTTTCTTATCTCTTGTTGATTGAGTCTGCAGAGCCACATCACTCTTTGACTTGCCTGTAACTCTTTAAGCCATTCTTTGTTCATGAGATTCAAGCGTCCCTTGAAGCTCTTCAATTGTCAATCTTGACAAATCTTTTGACTCTTCTATGGCTACTACCACGTGGTCGAACTTTGGAGCCAACTATCTCAAAATCTTTGAGACAACGACTTTGGTCGTCAGCGCTTCTCCATATACTTTGATTTAATTCACAAGTTTTGTAACTCTTGTGAAGAAATTTGTAATGCTTACACTTGCTTCCATCTGAAGCAATTCATAGATTCTCTTGTGAGTTTCTAACCTCACCTCTTTGACCTTATTTGCGCCTCCAAATGACTTCTCTATAATTTCCCATGCTTCTTTCGCGGATTCAACATCACTAACCTTTTCAAAGTCATCTAGAACAACACATTGATGGATTATAAATAAAGATTTATAACCTTTCTTCTTTAATTGTTTGTGTGTAGCCTTTTCTTAATTTGTTGTATTTTCCGCAAGCGTTGTTACTCCTTCCTTCACAAGATCCAAAAGATCTCAATAACATGAAACAACCTTTATCTGCTTGCATCAATTCTGATAATTATCTTTCTTGAGAATTGGAAGGTTTGCCTGAAAATTCTCATTTGGATGATTCATCGTCATCACGATTTTTGCCCTTGGATCGTTCAAACCGGAGCTCAAGATACCAGATATTGGAAATCCCCAAAACCTATGGAGAATTTCAAACAATCTTGATAAACAAGATTGTCGCACATCAGAAATTAAAAGAAAATTTGAGAAGAGAAATATTAGGGTTTAAGGATGAAGAAGAGGAATTTTCTGCAGAGATCTCTTTGTCCACAAATTGTGGAAACTTTTCTTTTATTCACATGCAACTGCAAATTTGTGAATACAATATATTGAAATGAATATAAAATAATGGTTACTCCTTATTTATAGATTTAGGTTAACTTGAATTCCAAGTTAAAAGCCCAAAACTATAAAATCTCAAGATTCTTATTTTAGTTAACATTACTAAAATAGACCAAAGTCGAAATCTGTATGAAGCAACTGCTTTGACAATTCGACACACACACACACACGGGTAAAATTCGACATTTTCTTGTTCGAGCTCTAACGGCTTCGACACAAGGAATTGCAATTTAACAAATAAGAGCTGTTTTTTAAGCGTTGCAAGATAAAAATGAAATATTTGTGATTTGGTTTTTAATCTATAGATAATTTTTTTTATGTTGTTTATTAAAAATCGTGAACTTTTCATATGTTTTAGGAGCGGTTATGTATGTTTTGTTTAAATAAAACTATAATTTAGACTACCTTTTTCATCTATTACCTATTAATAATTGTTGCATTTTCATATGCTTCGGGGACAATTATTTTATGTTGCTCTATGAAAACCACAACCTAAAATTAAAACTAAAACCGTAGCATTTTAATATTCAAGGCTTATAATTTATGGATAAAAATAGAAAAATTGCACTATAAAGGAATAAGTAACGACTGTTTACTCCACGCCCCAAAAAATTCCCCTAAAAACTTAAGAAACAATTTTCAACCTTTAGGGGGTGGTTTTCCATGTGGTATAAACTCATTTTTATTGTAGTCTTTTGTGTGCACACTCCAAAAATGATGTTGTATAGCGTAAAACCTATGTTTTAGAAGAATTTGTACGAATTATGATAAATGAGATGGACATACCTAACTACTTTTGAACAGATGCAGTTAACACTGCATGTCATTTCTTAAGGGGGGGACACATTTTGCTTAATGTTCATGTTAACTCAATTCAAATGCAATTTTTGCAAGTTTTCAAGCATAAAAAATAGGAAGACTGAAATTGCTCAATTCTCCAAGGTTTTTTTTTGCTTATCTTATTGGCTATAATTTACTTTATTGTTCTAGTAATTAAGTCTCTTCTCCATTAGATTATTACACATCTCTTAAAATTGAGCATTTTTCATTGAAATGTATTTTGCATGCATAAATCCTTTGACTCAAAATGGTTCAAGTTAATAAATCGAAAACTTTAATCAATAAACTCATGAAAGCATAGTTCAAGTCACACAAATTCTCATAGTACTTTGATGAATGCGTAAATCATAGTTTTCTTATGGAAGTGTGATTTGAATCCCAATTTACCCTGATTCGAATCAGCTAAGAGTTTGATTCAAATCACTTGACAACTCGTTTCAAATCGAGCTAGAAGATATCAATAGTCTTAATTCATGATTCGCGTAGTTTAACATGGTGTGTTTGTTTTAATTTTCTAACTATTTTTTCGGTCACATTTTTGTTCACCTGAGCCTTTTAACCGATCAATTTTTATTTCAAAATTTGATCAAAACCTATATGTTATCGAGAAAAAATTATTTCTTGCTTTTAATATTTTATTAAATAATTTTTTATAGCAAAACTTGATTTTAAGTTGTGTTGTTTGTTTTTAATTTAATTGTCAAAAGCTTACATTCAAAATCCAAAGAGAATGGAAATATAAATAATCAATTAATCTAATTTGCCAGCAAGAGAGAACACATGTCACCCTTCTGTTGGTGACTCGCTCTCCACATTCAAAGTGAGGCCAAGATTCTTTCACCAATGCATAAACCACCCTCCCCTCATATATTTGTCATAATCCTTCCAACATAATATTTTCTTGAACTCTCCAACACAAAACCAAAACACACCAAGAAAAGCAACTTTTTCTCTCTATAAACTCACTTCAAACACTTCATCAACCTTTCCTTTATCTTATCACTACCATCTTCTTCAACAACACAAACACACATTGCAACATCACCTTCCATCTCATATAACACTTCAACAACCTTTCCTTGATCTCATCACCACCATCATCTTTATCATCATCATCAACACACAAAATACAACACCAACTTCACATCATTCTACAACAACCCAACAACAAAATCAACACCACCTTCACCATTATGTTTATCATCATCATCATCATCAAAAACTTCACATATTAATACACACAATACCACCAACTGTTGTTTTCTTTTTCTCTCTCATTTTTTTGTTTGTTGGAATTCTCATACAATTTGCGACAATAATCACAACTCGTATCACATGCAGGGACGGATCCAGATATTATGTATTGGTGTGGCTAAATAAGAAAATAATATAAATTAAATTATATTGAAAGTAAAAAATTTAAAAGAATTAACAAATATAAAAAGTGAGAGAGAAACTTAAGAGATGGTTACATCGTTCAAGATTTTTTATTGGCCAGTCGAATTGGAAACTAGAAGAGTCATCGGCGTGATTTGATGGCTAGATTATGTAAGTTGTTAAATAAGTGGGAGTCGACTAGAGTCGACAAAAACCGATATAATTAGCGAATCGACGGTTTT